>CM077784.1:33942965-34266233 GCA_039737535.1 Lagodon rhomboides
TCATAGTTGTGTTTATCCTCCCTTTTCCACACACAGTTGGCTCCGATCCGGAGTTTGCACGTTATGTCGCCGGCGTCAGTCAGGCCATGCAGCACAAACGGCAGGTGCAGCACATCCGTCGCCCCAGCAACCCGCGGAGCAACTGGCCAATGCCTGACGAGCAGCACAGGACCTGGTCCCACCCAGAGTACTACAGTGAGGGGTAGGTGTCTGGCCTTCATTACTGGTCCGCTGCTTTGAAGAAAACAGTCTGCCTCTCATCTTTTGTCAGAGAAAACAACATAAACACAAATAGAAAATAAATAAAAGGAAAGGTGGAATTAATACCAAACTCATGACTAATGCAGAAAGTGTCATGTTGGCATGTGCAAAAGTTAGATGACACACAGTTTTCTTGTTCTTTACTTTCTTTCTATTCCTGGAATCAATCAATACCGGGCACACTTTGGGCAGCAGTATAGTGCTGAACTGTTATTTAAGTCTCGTCATAGTACACAACAGTGCTGAGCAATGTTTTGAATGTGACAGATCATCATCGATATGTGAGAAATTTACCACGTTCATCATGACTGTTGTCATTTTAATTCAGCCCATAAGTGTGAAACAACACCATCCTGCCGAGAGACTAATCTGAGAGAGACAGATGTTAGCGAGCAGCCGCTACACAGCTGGGCATCTCACTTGTAAATGCTCAGTTTATGAAAAGGATTTCACGTTTTAATCCCATTAATACAGCTGGAGAGATCCTCTAGACCAGAGGTCACTAACAGGCGGACCGCGGTCCGAGTCCGGACCCAGACGCCGTCCTATGCGGACCCAGACCTATAATCAATAAATTACTGAGGGATTCTACATTTTGACGGGGCACTTCTATTTTAACCAGCACAGCTTTCCTAGTCTTTACGGCATTTGTTAAGCAGACCTTACAGACCAATTGCATGCGAGTTAAGCCATCCCACGTGATGCTGCTCAGCCAATCAAATCTGTGTAAACAACAGCACGACTCTGAACACAGAGATGAGAGAGATGAGAGGCGGGTGACAGGTGGAAAGGTTAGTTAGCGATAGAGGGAGATGACACGGAGAGAAAAGTGAGCCGGAGACAGGAAGAGAGGACAGAGAGACGAGTGAGCGGGAGACAGGGAGAGACGAGTGAGCGGGAGACAGGGAGAGGACAGGGAGAGACGAGTGAGCGGGAGACAGGGAGAGGACAGGGAGAGACGAGTGAGCGGGAGACAGGGAGAGGACAGGGAGAGACGAGTGAGCGGGAGACAGGGAGAGGACAGGGAGAGACGAGTGAGCGGGAGACAGGGAGAGGACAGGGAGAGACGAGTGAGCGGGAGACAGGGAGAGAAGACAGGGAGAGACGAGTGAGCGGGAGACAGGGAGAGAAGACAGAGAGACGAGTGAGCGGGAGACAGGGAGAAAAGACGGAGGGGGCATAAGATATAAGAGGGGAAGAAAGAAAAACTGTAAAACTGTTCAATTGTTAAGATGTGTTTATAATCATTTATTGTAAACATTTGTTGAGACAGTTAACAAAGAAAAAGGGAAACTCAAGCTGCTGGTACACTTTATTTTATTTTTCCAAAATGAATCACTTTATTTTAAGATGCACAATTTTTCAAATGCTATTTTATTTATTTTCTCTATTCTATTTTTAATTGCAGTCCTTCTTTAACCTAATAAGAAAAAAACATTATTATTATTATTATTATATGTGTAGTTCAATGTACACATGTATACTTACATACATTGTATACATTGTACTTTGTTTAATTTAACAGCCAGATGCAGATGTTGATACAACTATGAGGCTATACTTCATTACTTCTATATATATATATATATATATATATATATATATATATATATATATATATATATATATGTATATAATGTTTGACATTATGATGTTCTGGACCTTCGCTTGAGGAAATTTTCTCTAACTGGACCTCTTAAAATTTTAGTTGAATACCCCTGCTCTAGACCCTGTTATACGATGGTTTATAGTTATCCAGTGCCAATAAAACAGTTGCGTGTCACCAAAGCGCCTGCTAAATTACCTAAATGTAATGTAATATAAAGCACATTAACCAAACGTATCCCACTTTTATTAGATGCAACAAGATCTTTTAACCCCACAAGTCCCTAAAACACAAAGAGAAGGAGTCAGTTTACTATGTCCTACTTGCAGATTGTCTCAAGATCAAGATGTATACACGTCATCAAGATAAATTTGACCTTGTGATACGGTGCTTACACCTCCACTGGTTGTGTCCACAGGGAGGCTGTGAACAGCAGCTGGTCAGCCAATCAGGGGGACTCGGCCAGCTCCAGCGACGAGACGTCTTCGGCCAATGGCGACAGTCTGTTCTCCATGTTTTCTGGGCCGGATCTCGTAGCTGCGGTTAAACAAAGGAGGTTAGTCCCAAACTCAACTTCTGGCTTAGTTTTGTTTTGCTGTAAATTATATGAGTGCCAATAAGGTCTAATGTAAATCTGTTTTTTTTTTAGAAAACACAGCTGTGGGGAGCCAGAGGTGTGCACCCTGCCCTCACCACCACTCCATCACCTCGGGGATGATAACCAGGTAAAACATGAGCCCCTCGTTACTTAGAATGCTGTTTCTTCATGTAGATATATGTGGATTCTTTTATTTTGAAGGAGTTTTTATTCATTATGCTAAATCTTAAGGTATGAAATCTTTGGTTACGCTTCATTTATAGTGTGATACCAAACATTATTTCAAGTGTCTTTGCTGAGGAACCAAAAAAAATAGGTCCATATCAAATTTTTGTATGTGGGATTTTGAAATAAATGTACAAACTTGCACAAAAATACCAAATTTGGAAGAAAAATGATGAACAACCTATTACATGTGCAGCGTTAGGTCTAGATTTTTGATTGGTTATTGACCTTTGCCGTCCACTGTGTTCCACAGGACAGCAAAACTAAAACCTGGCCTCCCAAAGCGCCATGGCAACACTCCACCCACACCCACACCAACACCATGCCCAATCCCAGCTCTTCCTTGTACCAGATGAACATCCCTCCTTCCTCCCAGTGGAGCGACTCCATGCAGATGCTGCAGTCTCCCGTGTGGTCCACTGCCAGCGACTGCTCCCCTTCCACCGGCATCTCCTCTGGTTTCCCTTTCACCCAGCAGCAGCAGCAACAGCAACAACAGCAGCAGCAGCAGCAACAACAGCAGCAGCAGCAGCAGCAACACAAACCCATGACCAAGGGCTTTAAATCCTTCCCCCTCAAACACGAGCACAGGCCCTCCTACCTTCACCAGTACTGATCGAAGTCTCATGTCGAACAAGTCCGGGGTGAAGTGCCACCGAGGGCCGGTAGCTCTGTGAGATGAGCCACTGAGTGGGCCGAGCTGCAGCCATTTACAGTCCACACCCACTGAATTAGGAGATTTCAAAGTCCCAGAGGCAAAATTTAAGTACACACACTGGCTCAACATTTTTGTATCTATATTTTTCCATGTTCAGACATCCCCATTTGAAAAAGAGACGTATTTTGAAGTTTTTTCGAACTGCCATGTTTTAACTACGGAAGGTGCATGTGTCATGCCGGCAGCAGTTAAGTCTTAGTGGTCGTTTCTCTGCCTGTTGAGCCGACGTCTCCTCAGACAAGAGCTGGAGACGCGCGCGGCCGTCACCCACTTTGCTTCTGCGGCTGAACGTGTGTGTGTTTAACGGAGGGGATTATACAAGCGGGCGGGGGCTTGAAATGCTCTCATTTCGCCCATAATAAATATACTGTGTCTACATAGCTGTAACTGCCAAATCTCACGCAAGATGACTCAGAGTACAGCTACCATCTACTGTTTCATAGCTTGTAAAATACTGAAGTTGAAATATAAATATTTAGTTCTTTTTATTAAGAGGCTTTGAGCAGGCTCAGCATAAATATAGTAAGTCACTGCAGAGGTGTAATTTGAGAGAAATACACTACTTTTTCAACAACTGACCAGAGTTATGAATTATAGCAGTAACAATGTGCCATGTTGGTATTGATAGCACTTGCAGATTATTATTTCCAACCAAAGCGTTGTTCAGAAGATGAATGGTGCTGAGGAGATAAGAGGCGGTCTGAGATTATTGATAAACGGTGAAGTAACCCACCCTATTGGACGAGAAGCGTTCGGGAACATCTTCACACCCAGAAGCGCGTTCATTTCCTCCTCTCTAATTGGCTCGTTGTTTGCTCAAGATTGACACTAACTCCCATAAAACCTGACTTTCCTTCTGTTTAATAATACAATATTTTTCTTGTACAATTATTGACAGTATTAATCTTATTTTTGTATTTTCTTACATGTTATACCATTACTGTATGTTAGTATTCTTGTAGGCATATTACATAAAAACATTATTTTCCACCTCCCAATATGTGAAAAAGCACATTTTTTTCCTACAGAGTTGAACTACAACCATCTATCTATAAAGGTTACCAAATATGCCATGCTAAACACTAAAACATTGTGTGATGAGGGTGTTTTCCAGCCCTTGTTTCTGCGGTTTCTATGGCAATGGGCTGCATTTAAAAGCCCAGAATGTTATCTTTTTGTGATGTTTGCGGATGCCAATGTTGCCTGTATTTATGAAATGACACCATGTTTTCAGAAAACTAACATACTTAACATGTTTACAGAGAATTGTTTGCTGTATATACATATAAATATATATCTTTTTATAGTTAATGTGCTTTGCACAATCAAGATATAGGGTTTGTTGCTTTTTGTCTGTGTTCTCTCCCTAACTGTTGCAGCCTTTTTTAAAGACATCATTACAGACCTTGGACTGTAACTGTTAGCTTCTCAGCTGTGTCAAATGGTTTACTAGTGGCTTCTACAAAAGAAAAAAAATAATAATAAAAAACATGTTGCCCTGATAGAAGATATGAAGGGGGACTGCTTGGCTTATGTTGCTTATTGTTCTCTTGAGCTGGCAACTGAATCTTTCCAAGTGTACCAGCAATGCAAAAAATGAATAAAAATGACTAGCAATTCGACCGTGGTCTTTGGAGTTCTTGTACCGAAAAGTTGCTCGCTTTCCTCACCGGATGTAACGATGTTTTGTCTTCAGCTTCTGCAAGAAATTTGTCTCAAAAAGTGACACCATGGACAACTTTCAAAAACAGAAATCATTATTTTAATGTACAAAAAAACCCTAACACTTTGTTTTCACTGATCTTCTCCACATAATATAAACATTCAATATAACTGAACTGACACATTAGTCATCCTGGAATAGGTAACATTATCATCCATCCATCCAACCATCATCTCTCCCCTCCATGTCCATTCACAGCTGGCGCCGAGGTCACATTAGATGTAGACTGGAAACAGACACAACAACAGAGTATTATGAACAATCAAGTAGTCAACAGAACATTAAGTAACTGTGTCAACACTGCAGTTGCCATTCATGAATTGTGTGGTTTGTCTTTACATTTGAAGAAAGGGGCGTGTTGTCTGGGCTGGAATCAGCTATGGTTGCCAGATAGACGAGGTTGCGGTGCAGGATCTGTTGGTATCTGATGGAAAAACACACACAAAAAGAAAAACAGCAGCTGAAAATAACCTGTAGAGGAAGAGACCCAGCATATACACTGAACAGAACTCACCACAGTGAGCAGACATATCCTACACATTGCTGCATTTACCACTTCATACTCATTACACATTATTATTAAGTTAAGTATCAGATCAGTGAGGCTTGTTCTGACTTACTGTACACACTCCACTGCTCGTCCCTTCTGCATGTATTCAGTGATGCATCTGACTAACTGGTCGTTTTCATCCAGCAGCTGGGAGAAAAACAAAAACATGAACCATCCTGACATCCTTACATACCGTAACTTTAACTAGCTAATATGCTAATATAACTTAGCAGGCTTTAACCATCGTTGAGAACAGGGCAGGCAACTTGTGTAAAGTGGAATATTTTCACAAAGCACAGAAGTATGTAAATAATGGCGTGCAGCATAAATTAGCGAAGTGGCTAGCTAGTGGCTAAATGCTAACGCTGGCGCCATAGGTTAATTTGATGAGATGCGCTAACAGCTAGCGTTAGTTAGCAGCTTCGTTAAATACACTGAAGTCGTGTCTTTACCCTCTGTATCGTCTCTTGGTTAATTTTCGCCGTCCCTCGAAGTTTCTTTGGCACAAAAACTATCGACATTTTTTTATGTAGCTACAGCTCTTCTTTGCTACAGGACGCGTTCTTCTTCTAGTGTTTTCGTCCCTCGTCTTCTTCGTCGGTTGTATTGACCGTCGGTTTCTGTCGTTCTTGCTGCATTACCGCCACCTTCTGGAGAGCTGGCGGAACAGTCAGTCAGATGTTATTTAACCCGGCGTGTAGCAATCTTGACTCTTGTTTAATGTCACAGAGGATGAATCCTAGTGTTTCAAGCATAATCGATCGTTCATCAAAAACCACACTCAGGCCAAAATTGTACCATTTAAATTCAACCAACAGATTCAATCTCTAGAGGGTGACTTTTGCATTTTGCACACTGTCCTTTTGTGCCACCCTCAGGCCAAAATGTCAAATAAAGGACGAGTTGTGACCCCTCCTTGGACCTGTGAGCAGTTTTCATCCATTTTGATTTTTTTTGCATATCCCACAAACAAAACATTTATACTTTTATTCTTCTTCACTGCAATGCTACATTTAAATAATAAAGTTATGAATGATCAAGCAGCAAGTTCTAATTTGTTGAATGTGTCTTATTTTGGCGTGTCAAAATATATAAATTTTAATTATATAGCCCAAAATCACAATCACATTGCAGTGAAGCAACCTCAGGAGGAGCCACAGAGGAGGGATCCCTCTCCCAGGACGGACAGACATGCAATATCTGTTGCGTTTCCTTAAGTGGATGTGAAGTATAATCATGCTCATGCTCACACTCATCAAAAAAAACTTCACCCTGGGGATTGAATGTGCTTGAGAACGGTAGAATTGCCTAGAGTGAGTGCACCTTTAGCGTTCTGGACTGTTGGTTGGACAAAATCAGCAGTCTGAAGACGTTGCGTTGCTCTCTGGAGAGTTGTGATAGATGCTGCATGTAATGTGTCGTAGCAGGAAAAGCACAGGTTTCATTAACGTGACTAACGATGGCTCTGCTTTATTGTGAATTACTTTACCGTGCACAGGGAAAACAGGTCAAGTGGAGTGCAGCCCGTATAAATGTTATCAGTTACACATGTGGTTATCCTGTTATGACATGACAGAAATGTCTGCAGTGAAAAAGGCGACTGTGCAAGTACTTGCATAATAATTCAGATAAGCAGTAAAGTGACACTGTGATAATGATAAAGGTTCAGTTCTCTGTGGCTGAGGTGATCTCGTGCCACTTAATCAAACTGATTGTTTTCTGATTTACCACTTCAATAAACAAACAAAAAAATGAGATGCCTTGGTTGTGCATCAATTCACTCAAATCGATCCTGTAATTATTAAAAATAAATGGTCAAACACTCCGTACAGATCCAATCATGTTCTGCTCTGAGCTGCGAGTTGATTAATCATCTCATTTATTAAAAGAAAATGAGCTGCCAACAATTTTTCAATTAACTGTTTCTGCTTTTCTTTGTCCTTTATGATCGTAAATGAAGAGTCTCACTAGTGTGAGCATGATTACACCTCATGTCCACGTTGCTTGAAGCTGATTTTGAGATTCAGTAGTTGGCCTATTAGCAGAAATAGTGTTTGTGAATGTGGATTAAAAAAACAAAACATCAGAGACATGGCTATTGTACAACTCTTTATTCTTTTTTTGTTTTTTTTTACGTAAAAACTCCATTTTGCTGATATTCTCAAGAAAACAAATCTTGGTTTACAATTCCAGTGACTGGAAGGAGTAACAAACATATGAAAACATGTCAGTCTGTAAGAGTTCAGTAATACATTTTGTCCCAAATCCAATCCTGCTGGTTATTGCGAAAGCCCATATAAAGTGATGGTTTCTATGGCTATCATGCGGTGATTAGCAATCTGTGCAATATCCAGTTAAACAGCACATTTTTCGACAGGGCTGCTTTGTTCTAAACAACCACAGCTACCGAGAAGGATCTAGTTTTTTTTTGTTTTTCTTCACCTTGTAGTGCTATCAATACTTTTGTCAAAAGGTGACCTTTAAGTTAAAGGGAGAGCTGTAGAAAATTCACCACTCTGAAGGCAAAAGTACTCTGAAGTCCCTAAAGTACTAACAAATCAGAGCCAAACGGAAAAAAAGAAATATCCCACCGCCCCCCCAAACACACTGGCACTTCATCCAGTTCTTGTCCCTTTGTTTACGAGTCAGTAAAAAAAATAAATTCACTCCAGAGAACAATCACATTGACAACAATGCAACAAAGAGGAGCTGCAAACAAGCCGGAGGGCCGATCGATCAGAATTTTATACCATTCGTATTGAACGTACGTTTTTCAGACATCATTCAATCCATTAATGAGATTGCCTAGAAACAATCCTTACGCCACTGCGAGCAGTTCGTTCTGCAGTGGACGCGGCTGAACGTAGACAGCGGAAAAAACAATGCAGGTGACAAAAACGGTAAGACGATTCAAAATGTCTGGTAACAAAATGAGAATGTGCTCTAACAGACGGCTCAGTATGTTTTGGACATAGAAAGGTAGAAGTACTAAAATGAGATAACATGTACAATGTGGGCTGTCAATGACTTTTGCTCAGCTGAATGCTCACACATTCTTTTTTTGGCAAAATAGCAGAGCATGTTTTTTTTTTTTTTATCCAAATGTAAATTGAATAAACTGAGAAGAACTTCTAAAGGCATTCATAGTAATGGATGTACCTCTGACACAAATCATGGGAATGCTGTTTGTTTAGTCTACTATAAAAAAACAGACCCGGTCAAAAAAAAACAAAAAAACAAATCTACAGTCAACAAATACTTCTAAGGCTAATGCTGTAAACCCCATACATCAATGAAATGACTGGTTCCTATTGATCGCCTGAGCGAGGCTTTCATTCACAGGCCCCTCGTCAACTACAAAACGTAAAGCAGAAACAGAACTACTCTCATGTGGGAGGTTTGAGAGCTTTCTAAATACTGAGTACACATTTATTAAAAATCTAAACTAAAAAATAGTCTGTCTGGAGAGCCGCAATTTGCTGGGGGCACTAAGCTGAAGATCCACCAGTCCGTCCACAACAGCTTACCCTTTGGAGGGTCGTTACGGGGGTTAGACTCAGGGCGAAAGGCGGTCGCCAGTTAACCAAGCCAAAGATGAGCTCGATATACATTCGTTCATTACTATACTCAGATCAGATATTGTTACTTTCAGCTGGCTGTGATCTCTACTACTTCATTGAGAAATGACAGATGTCCAAAAAAAAAACAACTTTTCCTGAAAACTGGGCAAAAATACTGAACACGTGACAACCAAACTGAGTCGGTCTGAGCAGAGACAAACTTGCAACAGGCAATGCAGTGAAATTTTGGTGATGACGAACATCAAAATAACAAAAAACTGAGAGAAAAATCAATAATAAAGCTATCGATCACATGAACTGTGATCCACTCACAGTATCAGTGGGCTTTCTGCATACAGCTTACAATATCAAAGACTTGAACTTCAGTAAGAAATGAACTTGATTGATGCAAAAATACAGCAGAAGTATTTACACATGTTCTTGTCGATCTGGTGACTGGGGAACAAAACAAAAAGCCTGTTTCTCAAAGTGGAGAAAAAGGGAGCTGCACTCTCACCCCCTGATGTGAAGCAGTCGACCCCGGTGCTGGTGACTGAGAGGATGTCTTCATTCTGTCTGTCAAAACGTTGAGAACAAAGAGTTTCTTCAACAGGAATCATTTCATGATGAGGGGCTACGACTCTTCGTACTATGCAGCCACCTTGTTGTCCTTCTGGAAAAAACAACAAAAGTTTAGAACAACCGTCCGTCTCCTTTTCTACATACTGCACTTTAAAAAATTACATTTTAATAACTCACCCTGTATTCAAAATCAGAGAAATCCCGGCCTCCTCTGCCGCCTCTGAATGCGCCTCTGAAACCAGGAGGGGCACCCCGGGGTGGCCCGAAGGAACCTCTGCTCATTGGTCGTCCTCGGCCTCCGCGGGGACCCATGAAGCCTCGGCCACGGAAACCTCCTCTGCCTCGATTGTGTCTCAGTGGAATGCCGAATGTCTCAGAGTTCATTCGTCTCTCCTCTGCCCAGGTCGACCTGCGCTCCCTAAAACAGACAGAGACCAATCAGGACACGTCTGACTTTTCTGGTAAAAACACACCTCGACGAACATGAGACACTGAGGGAAGGCTCTCAATGTCAACATGTCCTGCGAATATCTTTTCAAGCATTTAAGATTATTAGAAAACAACATGAATTAGTGTATAATTATGAAAAATCAGTTACAGTTCAAATCTCTGTGGTGGGAAGTCAGTTTATGTAACATACTTCATGTTAATACTTCATTACTAAGGGTGTCATGATTTCGATTTTTAATCGGAATTGAACCGAAATTAAGTCACAATCTCGAATTTCGAATTAAAAAAAAAAAATCGTCGATGCTGCCTCGCCCCCGCGTCACGTCCGGTCGGCTTGTCAGACGGAAAAAAAACACACGTGTTGAAGTGCTGCGAGTCAACCTCCTCTAACTTAGCTACTAGCTAAGCCAGTAGCTGTTAGCTACAGCCAGTCAAACGATAGCATGGTGTTACACCATTCCTGTTCGGCTCCCGGACCGTGGTCAGGAAGCACAGGGGAGATGATTTCCTCCAGGGCCGAAGTTTCTGTTTCCCTTCGGGGTGAACCCCCTTTCACGTGTTGAGCTGGTCGGGAAATAAGACCAGGGAGCTTTGCTGTATCTGGAGGAGCCGTCGCCTTTATTCACAGCCAAACTGCAGCCTATATTGTACACTTTATTGCTGTCGCTACTACTGACACTCCTTTCTCTCTCATTCGTTCACTGCCCGCACGTACACACGCTCCCTCACTCTCGCTCGCCCACTTACACCTTACGCACCTTACGCACACACACCTCACGCACCGCCCTATTCCTGAAAGGGGCTACGCCACTCTTGCAACAATTATCTGTGTGGTATATTTTCAACTGTACGGAAATAGTTTGTTAAGACACTAAATTGTTCAGAGAAGACTATGGACATGGCTGTTTTATTTTTTTGTTTGTTTTGTTGTGAACTTGTCATCTTCTGTGAAGAAGACTGCAGCTACAAAAGAGAAACTAGATGGCAGGTTAATTTGTTTAAGTTTCCAATTGACTTAAGATATAAGTTATTGTTACATTATGTTATCAATAAATGTTTTAAATTTGACAAGTAGTGTGGTTCATTGTGAAAAGAGGTCAGATATTATATTGTATAAAAGTCTAGTCTAAAATAGCATAGCAACCTGTGCTTTACAAAAATACATGTAAAAATCGAGAATCGAATCGAACCGTGAGCTTAGAATCGAAAATGTAATCGAATCGAGGATTTGGAGAATCGTGACACCCCTATTCATTAAACATTACCATACGAGTACATCATGTAGTTTTACTACAAATCCAAATATGTGAAACTTCCCCCTGAGGGTTAACAACATGCTGAACCTTGATGAGTGTCAAATAAATAAAACCTGGAAAACATTTTGCTCCAATACGACAAAATCCATGTATTTGTGTGTCTATTTTTTAGGAGAATTTCCAGATTTTGGTCCCGTCCCCTCAACAGAGCCAAGAAAACATATGACATACCTTGAAAATCCTCCTCCACCCGATTTGCTAGTAGAGATGAAAACAAAAGAGTATTAATAGTGCATGACTGGCAAGTTTGATTAGAAACAGTTATGGTTATGTTCAGTGTATAATGAGTTTAGAACTAGTGGTCACCTTGCGCCATCACAGGACAGGTTATCGAAGAAGGACTTGGTCTTGTCATAGTAGCACGAGCTGTTCACAGCCTCCTCCTCCTCATTGGTCTGATGCTCTGAGTCTGCAGCTTCTTCTCCGTTCTGCACCTTGTCATCTGTGGAGATGTTGGAAGACATTTTTGTATTTGTATTATTTAAATGGGTTGTCAGAATTCATTGAAGATGACAAAACAAAAACAATCTGTATATTTGTGTCTATCACATGAAATATAAAACATCACTGATTCAATACTGTGCAAAGTAACAATAGATTTCCTTTTGGTTGTGAACTTGTTTTCTTGGGTTTTCGCTGACTGAACTGTCCACTGGTCACAACTTAAGGCAGTGCTTGTTTTTTTAACTTGTAGCTGGTGTCAGTGTCTCATCATCAGGAGAAAACGTCAATTTGAGCTCATGTAAATACAGAAGAAAGACTGTTTACCCTTCAGTTTGAGCTTGTTCTGGAGCTCTTTGTCAATCTCGTCTTTGTTGAACTGGGCGTTGGCAGTTTCAAAGTCAAAGTCTTCTTCAAACTTCATGGGGCCATCCCTACGCACGTTTACTTTGCCTCTGCTGCGGTTTCCTCTTCCACGGCCACGGCGGTGGGACTGAGCAGCAGCTGAGAAAGAACAGGGGCAAAACTGAAATCCAGCAACTATCCAACAACCAACATCCAGACCTGTGTAGACTGTCCTGTCAACAATGTTGGAGCATGGTGGCTTTAACTTGAACTAATCTTGAACTACAGCACATAGTATTTAAAACAGAACCATGTATTTAAGATTGAAGTGCTGACCATCAGCTTTAAATCGAGGATGTTAACATCCACCTCAAATACTCAAAAACAGTGTTTTCAGGGGAAAACAAATGACGTAATCACAGTGAAAACTGTTGAAAACAAACATTTTAGTGGCTGCAATTAAGTGTGTTAATTGGTATTCTTAAGTAATCGTGGAAAACAACTTACCAGCAGCTTGGTGTCTGTTAGGATCCCTGTTTTCAACAGCACCGTGTTCATTATCTGGCTGCGACACCTTCTGAACCTCAGGAGCTGAACAGCAAAACCAACAATCACCATCAGTTTAACCCAGAATACAGCTGTAAGGCTCAAACAAAGCACTAAATGCATGTGTGCACGGTGGTTAAGAAACTTTCAGGCTACCAAAGACACATTAAAAGATTCGTTAGACTTTTAACTTTGTGGAAATTAACTACTACATGAACAGCAGGTATCATTACCTTTTCTTTGCTCCAGCAGGTCTGGGGGCATCTGGCTGCCAGCAGTGGTGCCGCTGGGTCTGGGCCCTGCGCCCCCTGGCTGACTCCTCTGTGCTACAGGTGCCGTCGGTGCTGGGGCAGCTGACGCTGGGGCCTGCACCGGCTTCTCCACGGGGGCACTTTTTGTTAGAGACTCATGCTTGGGACTGGTGCGCCCTGCAGAAAACAGCAAGACATTTTCAAACTATATTATTTTCTTAGGAGGGGGCTTTAGAGGCAGTGAGAGTCTAGTGATGCACCTGATGCTGAGTTACACAACAAGATGCGAAAGCAGCAAAACGTGTGGAAATAACTCCTGTAACTCTGCACAGAGGACCCTGCTATTTTGACAGGACATCACTGACATTTAATATCTAACAAGGCCAGTATCAGCTGTGTATTTGCAAAGCAATCCATTAACTTGACAACAAACACACAGGAATGCAATCTAGCACTTTTAAAATGTCCAAGCTTCAGTTTATCTGAAAAATGTGTTGCTTGATTGTCTCCACTTATCCTCGCCCAACACATAACGGGGGTTCAGGTGCACAGCAGGACCTTCAACAGCACAACATGCAGCTGTGCTCTGTTCAAATCAGCAGGAATCAGCTGTTGCTCCAGATTTGGCAAGGAAACAGAGGCCTTGCTTACACGGCAAGTTTGAAAATTATTCAGTTGTTTAAGTGGTCACACAGATCACGGCAGTAACTATAAACATAATTCTACAGCTTCTAATCTTTACACTTATCTGCCATGGCCAGTAGTTCTCAAACAGCTGAGCAATAAGGGGTTAATATATCACAATATTTTAAAAAGGATATTTGTTAATATGCTAAATACACTAATGATGCTCACTGTGATAAGCTACGAGCTACGTGCTTTAGTTAAGTGTGTCTGCTACCTCACAGTGAGGGCTGACATAATAGGCTTTCTAATGGGCAGTGTCCTGCTGATTTTGCATGTTTTAGTTCATTAAGTTCAAAAGAAAGACATCATGCTGAAACTAGCAAAAACTTCCCAAAAAACATGTCACAATATTGGGTGGAAACAGGAAATATTAGACACATATTTTGAATAACAAACCAATCCTTACCTCCTGCCGCAGCAGATCCAAACTGCTGAGATGCGAGGTTTGTAACACCAAACTGACTGTATGGTGCAACGGGGGCCCTGCTGAATGGAGCATAGGGCCCAGCTGACTGGAATGAAGGAGGTGGTGCAACACTGCTGGATCCAATTGATGACTAGAAAAACAAATACAGTGATTTGAAAAACACCGACTGTGAAAAACAGCTCTTTCTCACAAACTCACACAGGTTTTACGGAGGATAAAATCATTATTTCTGATTCAGTAATTTCTGACCATTGACACAGATAAAAAATCATCCTCTACAAGACAGGAATGTGCAACTGTAGTTTGGAAACACAACTGCTTGTTGTGACAGTCACTATCCCAGTTGCGTAAGTTCATGTAAAAAAACTTGTGCCAAACTCGTGCATTCAGTGAGCCACACTTAAGGCAGGACAGTTTATGATCATTGACACCATGAGAACAGAAATTATATCAACATTGACTCATGGAGCTGCTGGTGTCCAAGTGCACAAGTTTATTTACTGAAATCAATAAATAATGGCTGAATTCTATCAAGGCAAATCTGATATAACGTTCTGATATTGTACAGGCTGGCTTACTGGGAGACTTTTAAATAAAATGAAATTGAGCACAATTGATACAAATACATCTGAGCGTTCCCTGCTTGAAAAAGTCAAAATGTGTGTCATGTATGTAATGTCATTCTGATCTAAACCAGTTGATGAGCTTGTGTTTTAATTTAATGACGTTTTGACAAAATTGTCATAATAAGATATGTGGTTTGGAGCCCTCATGTCAAAGTACATGAGAAGTAAAAAATATTAGAAAGATCGCAGCATTGAAAATAAGAAATCATATGATATTGGTAGAGAAGTTGGAATACACCTTTTCACAGCAGACAGTCTGGCTTGTCATTGTAGGTAAAGCCATGTGTTACTTTTAACATTCGATGATGGCTCTCCTCTACTCAAATAACCCAGTAAACATGCACAATGCATGAACGCCCCCAAAAAAATGACCTTAAAATGTGCCTAAAGCTTTGCTTAGAAAAAACAACAACCCACCACATATACAGCTATTTTACCGTTCAATAATGCATCCTAATCAACTTACCTGAACGATGGCAGGGTCCTGAGGGAGGCTGCTCGTGGCTTTGGGGGGCTCACAAACTGTTAGGTCTTTGATATCACTTCCTCGGAAGATGATGTACTCAAACACTTCCTCCCGAGGTGGAATAGGCCTTTCAGTCGGCCGGTCTTCAGTTCCAAAAGAGCGAACTGTTGGGAAAAATGAGAGGATAACTTAAATCACTTTACACAATTAGTTTATTGGGTAGATCTATGCTTCAGTGTAGATCCTTGCACCACATTAAACACTTACTGTCTCTCACAGCAGTGATATTGTGTACTTTTAAATACTATAAATGACATGACATACCATTAGGCTTTTTTTTCATGTATTCTATCTAATCTCAGTTGATTTTTTAAATTTTTGTTAAAGAAAATGTTCACAGTTCAAGAGGCCACATGTCAAAAGGTACCCAACAATACAATTACTCCAAAGGTGACTTTTGAAGGATCAACTATTACTTTAACAAACAGGTAACAGGTCTCTAGGATGAGACTGTGTGCTTCCCCGAGTGAGTTCGTTGTCTGACTTCACTTGACACGAGTTAAAATAAACACTTAAATGTAACTTATCAAATAACCAGCATTTAAACATTTAGACAGAGATGTTTGATAGTAACAGAGGATGTCTAAAATACGATATACCACTTAGTACTCAGCAGTGAGAGCCATATATTTCACGTGAGTCCAAACACAAGGTAAACAAAGGAAGCAAAGTGTTAACTACAGCCCCACTTAGCGATTAACCGCTAGTTGGCTACAAAGCTAGCCAACACGGCTAACTGCGCTAACATAAATTTCACTCTTCCAGTCGGTCTAAACGTTTGTAAACCGTTGTATAGCCCTTTCTAAGTGCTACAGTGCACCTACTGGTCACTTAACTTACCCTTAGCAAGAGCTACTGTCGAGTTTTCAGTGTCAATGGTGTACAAAATCCCTTCATAGCGGATCTCGGCCTTGGAGATTAGGCTAATTTTGCTGCCAATGTACGGCGTCCCTCCTCCGCTCATTTTCGCCTCCTGCCCTTAATAACGCTCCTACTGCCAAGAAATCTGCTTGATGTCAAACGCGAGGGTACTTATGTTGCTTTCAGAGCTGTAGTTTTAATGCTACATTACATGAATTGCGAAGTTACGCCGTGAGTCTGACTCGCTCGGTTCATGGACTGAAGTCTACCACGACATGGCCGTTTTCATTTTCCTTCGCCCCGCCGCAAAGGATTCTGGGAGAAAGGGCTGCGTCTTAATCGTCTACAGTCGCGTCCTCTTCTACCCACTTCCTCCCTTTCGCATAAATGAAAACGGATTATTTGACTAAAACATTAAAAACTCAGGGTAGTATTAAGTTTACACGTGCTTTTTTATTGCCTTTTATTATTTATTTATTGAGGGAAGAAAACGAGTGGGTAAACCATAGGATGCTAAACCGAGATTTGAGATATAGCCAATGTATCATATCGCGAGATTACACATGCGGGACTCTCGCCACCCTCCACCCTGCCCCCATATTGCTAGATTATACATTTTTAGATGCAGAAAAATGCATAATGCCCTTTGGCACACCAAATTACACGCGTTTTCGGTTGGAGACAGTGAACATTAAACACATGGAAGGTATCTGATGGGTGTCAAATATCGTAGTTCGGGATCGTTAGGTCACTACGTGGTAATTACACACTAATGCTACAGCTCTTCATTACAGTTCATTAAATAAGATTCGAAAAAAACCCATAAAATGATACAACTAGGACGCCCCCCCTTCCTCTAATGACGTCAGATTCATTCCCACAATGCCCAGTAACACGCAGGCGCACTGTAAATAAAAAAAAAAATATAAGAGCTATCTGTGATCAGAGATGGCGGGCGCCTCCGACCCCCTGGAAGATATGCTCTTTTCAGAGGTGGATGAAAAAGCTGTGAGCGACCTGGTGGGCTCGTTGGAGTCACAGCTTGCCGGCCAAAGCAACCCCGCGGGGAAGACGGACGAAAACGGAGGCGCTGGCTCGGTGCCCCCCGCTAACCATCACTTAGGAAAAACGCTACCAGCTCCAGTGGGCACCACAACACTAGAACAACAACAACAAGGACGGCGTAATAAACCTGAGATGCGCCAGGAGATCAACTCTAAAGACGCTAGCCTGGACAAAACTGTCACATCTCCACCTGCGGGCTGCACCCCTTCCTTCGGCGAGCCGTCCGCCACTCCGGCTGCCGGTGTTAACGCCACTAGCAGCGGGTCGCAATCACATGGAGCATCCATCACAACACTGACTGCATCTGGCGTGTCAACTTTGGCATCCACGCCGGCCAGCATCAGCACCGCGTCCAGCCGGGGGTCTAAGGTGAGCCCGGGCGAGACGACGGAAGCTAGCCCGCCGAGAAAACGCATCACCACCCCGCGGAGGAGCGCCTCGGCTCGGATAAAGAGTTTGAACGGCGCAGCTGTAACGACGAGGCGGAGCAGCAACACAGCGGCGGCGGCGGCGGTTGAGACCGTTAGCTCCGCGGAGACCAGCGCGAGCCCGCCGAACTCTACCCGATCCTCCATCAACACCTCGACTTTCACCCTATCCAACGCTAACCTCCCCGTCGGTCAGTCGGCTATCGCGCTCGACCGGGGGACTCCCACCATCGCTTTGCACAGACTCCCGAGTCACATCGTGGCGAGCATCGCCCAGAACGGCAACGGGACCAGCGTGTCGGCCTTGGTCCAGCAGCAGCAGCAGGGCACGCGCTTGGGAGCCGTCACCTCCGCAGCCTCGCAGGGAAACAGCGGCAAACCCGTCACGGACACTGGGGCTTCCCACGCGGACGATTGTCAGTCCAAAATTGTAATGTCAAGCCAGTCTGGTAGTGTCAACTCTGTAATAAACACTGTCCCCCCCGCGCCTTCTGTTGTCACACCACCAGCGACTACAACTACTACAACAGCAGCAGCAGCAGCTACAACCACCACAACAGTGAGCCAGCCTCCGAGCTCTGCCCCGGCTGCTGCTGCTGCTGCTGCTGCTGGGGTCACAGGGGTGGCACCAAGTCCTGTATGTGGAGCCGGGCAGACCACATCAGTGACCACCACCCTCAGCATGGTCAGGCCCGCAGCCCCCTCTCCGACACCCGCTGTGGCCACCCCTGCACAGTCTCAACCCCGTCCTGGACTTCCAGCGCCTCAGAGGATCGTAGCCCCCCAGCTGATTGTCAGACCGCCTCAGCAGCAGACGACCATTCAGCTGCCCCCCGGGTTTACCATCCCACCGGGTAAGGTTTGCAGGAGTGGGGGAAGGACAGCAGCAAGAAGCCGCTGTCTACGACTGTGTTGAGATGACCTTATGTCTTGTATGTGTACGTGTGACACCCTGTTCTTTGTATCATGTTTGTCTGAATGTGTCGGGCAACCTCTCCCAACTTATCTCTGTGTTCATATTGTGTATTGTGTGTGCCTGATCCTCAGGTGTTTTTAGCATTGGCCACCTGGGGAGTCAAACACTTCACCCAGCAGCGTTAGTGCTACGATGGGCCGACTGAGCCGTGCAAAGTTTTAAGAACACACCAAGCATCCTTAACAGCACCATTACACGACCACAAAACCACAATTGTGCAATTAAAAAGAGGAAATAAGACAAAACTTTCATGATGTTTCCAAGTAAAAGCGTGTCAACTGAAACTCATCTGCACTTCTGAGTAATTTAGCCGATGCTGAATCGAGCCTGTGATTTTTAAGCGCACTAGAAAATGTGACCGTGTGTCACAGTTCTGTCCCGCAGCAAATGATGAGTCCATTGTCAACAAGACAATAACAAGTCTTGTAAAAAAGAGAATGTGACCACCAATGTACTCATACACCATATATTGTTAACAAAATGACACATCCATTAGCGAGCTGTGGTAAATCGGTGCATGGCAGCAACTCTCATGACTGTCAACCAACATTTTAAACATGTATTTTTCCTTGTAGCATTTCAAAGAATGCTAATGAGAAGGATTTTCTTATGCCAGGTGCAAAAAATCTGGAGGAATACGTCTTGAAGTCAGTGTAAACTCACCAGCAACGTGAAATGTTCATCCATAGTGCATAAAGACAGTAAAATCTATACACTGTGGCTACACCAGTACATCGAGCAACACGAGTCCCTCAAAGCGTGCAGGATCACAGGAGATAATTCGAGGCAGCACTGGTGGAATTGCTTTCTCAGAAGTGCCACATGCTTATCATACACTGGCTCTTTAATGACATTACTGCTGCCCAGGAAAAAGCAACTCAATAAGTGAAGACCTGTTGCCCTCCAACGCTGGTTCTGTTTCTGTATTTTTCTCTCCGGTCGCTGTGAGTAAAGCTGATGATGCACAACTCGGCTGAGTGATATAGATCCTGTGGTTCTTTATTATTTAAGTGTTTCGAAGCTCTTATGAAATCATCCGGTTAACCTTAGAATTATGAACGTTTATGGTTGAGCAGAGGTGAACTTAGTCTGAACTCTCACACAGCCACCTGCAACCGTGCAACATTTGTTTTTTTTCCTACTTTGGATCCCCTGTTCACCAGGTGCTCTCTGCTTTATGGAAATTATTCAAAGATAAACACGTGCGTAATAAAACATTTTATCTTGACCTTTAACTCTGATATGCATTTATGAATGGTAATATGGGGAAGTCGCATTGTAAGCAGTGTTGTAGTGAACAACAGAGCGTGATGGGCTGTCCTGATCTGTGTGAAAATAACAGATGAGAGGGAGAATTCAGACCAGAGGAAGCTCATCATTTTGTTTAGAGTCATTTTAACCCACGGTCAGGTCTGTTTCAGCCTTGGTGAGGTTCATTTAGATAATTGGTTGAACGTTTGAATGGACTTGAGGTTTCTTTTTATAATTTTCTAACAGCTAATAGAACGATTAGCTGGTTCCAGTCTTTCAGTGGAAGGATTTGCAGCTTGGGTTTTGGGCTCTTGGCTGGAGAAAAGAAGCAATACGAAGACGTAATTTTGATTTACAATTTTTGAAGATTAATTGATTGATTACGAAAACAAGCAGCGGATTAAGTTATCATGAAATAGTCATTAGTTGCAGCCCTAGTATTTTCAGCGTGCATCATTCACCATTTAATTCCAGTGCACTTGACATTATAATTGATAGTTTCTGTTTGTTGCCAATCAAATGATCTCACCTTTTTCCATTCTTGTCTTAGTCGCGCTGTTGTGTTAAAGTGGCTTTTTCAGGTTTAAAATTGTATTCACACTGGCTGCCTGTTTAGAATATTTGTTTTTGCTGCTGTTTCGCCTGCCAGAATTTCAGAATTATACTTGGTTATCTGTACAAGTGGCCAACCGAGTCCACAAACCAAAAATATATCTGCATTTGGCTAGTAGCTGGTTTCGAAATGCACTTCAATCGCGGCGATGTGGAAGTGTCTCCTCTGATGAATGTCCCCTGTGATTGTCCAGGGATGGTGTTGGTACGAACGGAGTTGGGCCAGCTAGTGATGGTTCCCCAGCAGGCGCTGGCTCAAGCTCAGGCTCAAGCTCAGGCTCAGGCCCAGAACAGCATCTCTCCACGACCGGCCACCCCGACGACAGGAGCGTCCTTCAGAGTAACAACTCCACAGGTGAGACTCCGCTACAGAAACCCACATGGCCGCTGTTACCCCTACACGTTCATTAGTACGACCGCAGCACGCTGTATTACTGCACCATAATGTTTCTTTACAGCTGTTAAACCCACGTGACAGACCTGGCTGTGTACCGGGGTATTGCCTGGTTTTGACAGGCCTCAGGACACACGGCATAACAGGTTCTGTTTCATTTTTGTTTCCCCACCACTGAACAGATAATGACTCATCCGATTTGTGTGTACACACGCACGTCACGCACAATGGACTCGTCACCAGTCGTGAAACATTGCTATGCAGGAATTTAATATTAAGGTGGTGAGCGGATCATTGTTCCGTGCCTGTTTCCTGAATTAGACGCGGGGTTATCTTGTCTTTCCCGTTCTCATTTTTTTTCTGGAACAAATAGGAAAATAATAGAATAGACAGTAACGGCTTAGTAGAAGCGATAGGCTGCCAACTGGATCAACCGAAATTCCTTTGCTGCCTGTTGGTAGAGACGTTGTAACACTGAACTGTTTGTGAATGAGGCTTTTCTAAGGGAAACCCCCCAAAATAGCAATTTATTTTTCAAATTCATGTAGGTCTCTAACATGTAGGCCTACGTACGTCGAGTTCACCTTCAGTATTAACAAGGAAAATGCTAATATGTGACCATTATTTGCTCTCTTTACTATAATAAACACAAATTCTGATTTATTATTCATTTTAAATCAACAATGAATAAACACATAGATGTTTTAACAGTATACAGAGCATTCACATGTGAAAAAAGCTTTGTGGACCATGAACTGATGCACAAACAGCAACTCTGCTGAGTTCAGTTATGCTCTACGACATGTAGTTCACCAGTTATGAAAGGTAGCACAGTTGAGATATGGGGAAGGAAAACTGCCGTGAATGAAAGAAGGAACTCTGCGTCACGTATGATGGCAGGAAGAAGTGTTAACGACGGCCAGTTCACGAGAAAGGGGATGTGGAAAAATAGTATATGAGTGTGTGTGTGTGTTTTTCTACAAACTTCCTTCATGTCACGCAATCGTAGGAAGTTATTGGCCTTTTTGTCGCAGGCCACTCCTCCTGCCAAACCCCCTTAGAGCCAATTGGAATGAACATATCACACACCGTCACACGCCAGATTTCAGCCTCCTAGTCCTACAGCGAAAACTTTAAAAAGGTGGAGAAACTTGGTGACTGACTGACCAACAAACAAAGTAATCAGCAGAGCTGCTGGTTGCAGCTTAACAGGCCGGGCCGGCTCATGTCAAGGCATGTCCGACTGTGTGTTTAAGCTAATAACACATGAGCCAGCTTTCCTTTGCTTAGCCAATAGGGAACCCTGAAGCTATTTTATTTTGAGAGGAATTCTCCAGAATGTGAGCATCTCTGTTCTCCAGTGCATCCTTTGTCCTATATATGGTGTCAGATACACTTATAGTTATGATCTGTTCATGCAGCATCTCGTAACAGTAACGCTGTTCGCCCCTTTAAGAAGACGCTGCCTTCAGAACGGGAGAGGGTTGCTGAGCTCTGTGCTGTGGCTGCCCACTGCTCCTGAACAGTACGGCTGGATAAACTGAAGTAAATTAATATCTCCAAAAGTAATAATGATGCTTCCTTAAAATGCTGGAACGAATGAGGAGATCTAAGGATTGGTTTCAGAGGACGACACGACCGCCATATTTCTAGCTTCTTCTTTTTTTTTATTCTGCCCCGATTTGCTTACAATGATATTCTTACCGAACCTTTACCAGTGTCACTCTTACGTACGCCTACACCGAACCAGCCCAACCAACTAAGGCAACAAGTTCTAGCCTAGTCCGTCGCCACTCTTTTACAGAATCTGTATCTGTATAAAGACGATGAATGCAGATCCTTAAGTTTCTGTACTCTACTGTAATGTAAAAGTGTTGTAGCGCTGCTCCCCTTTACGGCCTCACTCTACACTACAAACATCCAATTCTATATCTGAGTGAAGATTTGTGTGTAAGAGTGAAACATTATACCAAATATTAAATGACTTGGATTGGAACTGGGGCAAAAATCTGTATCTGGACATCCCGATGTATTACATAGCTTATATTAACCACTGCCGTTAAATGTTATGGATTGAAAACTGACCCTCATGGGACACCATATTTAAGGACTGAAGATGATGATGATGACAAGTTATCATCCAGGAGATGAGGAGAACAGAGAAAGGTGTGATCACACAGATACTGTGGGACTCTGGACGGCTCACGGTGCTGAAGTAAGGCCAACAAACAAACATGTAAATTTAATAAGCGGGTGACTCACATTTTAAATATATTTGATTCTTCGGTATGATTTAATCGAGAGAGATTTGTGTCTCAGAAAGACAAATGATGGTGAGATTTTTGTCGAGCAGCTGACCTGGCTTTGGCGAAAAAGAGACATATATTTTACCCGCACCAACCTGACTGGCATTTAAATAATATCTCAACATGTTTAGGATCTGTTGTGATACTCAGTATGTATCTCTATAGTTTGAAAACTCAACAGAATCAAATTACACAATATTTTTGACCAAATACCTTGATATTGATATTGGGAAGGAAAGTCTATCTGCGCTTTTCACAAAATATTAACACAATGATGAGTAATCATGAGTAATGTCGATATAATGACTATGTGGGTAAAAACCTATTCGAACAACTAGAGCAAATCTGGTAAGTTCAGAAAATGTCATCACTTTATTGTAACACACTTCAAACCATCAGACCAACGTGTTTCTGTCATCATCACCAAAAACACCACAAAGAACACAATACACATTTAAAACAAAAACATGTGAGACAGTTAAAGAAAACAATCATATACGTGCACATACCTATCAGCCAATAGGACACCCACACACAGATGGGCTGGCACAGTCATTTTAATGAAAGTGCCACCATTTCATCTATAGTTTCATCAGTCCAGCCAAAGTGTTGGTTATGGATTTATTTTTTTATCCAGGGGCACACATGAAGACTTTTTGGTGTTTTAAGAGATATTTATTTATATTTTCTCGAAAAGTTTTGTTCTATTTTTCTCAGCTTGCACTTCACAGAGTGTGTAAATAGCACTTTTTCAAAGTGTAATTGGATTGTGCCACATTTTGGGTTAAGATCTCCTCTACACAAGCTTGAGCGCTGCCCCTTGGATGCACTTCTCCTCTCTGGTGGACCAGGTACGGTGTCGCCCATGTCCATTGTCCTGTACTCCGCTTGCCTCTCTGCCAGATTGTAAATGTGATTGGCCCCTGAAGCCTTGTGGCCTCGTGCCCAGTTCATCTGTGTGTGGGCTTTCCCACTCTACTGTATATGTATATGATTCGTTGTCTTTTATGATTTTCCCCAATTGTTTGAGCGCCTTTGTGATGTGTTTTGGACCCTGACGAAGGCCACAAGCAGAAACGTGTTGGTCTGACAGTTAAAGGGATATTCTGGTGTAAATTTAATCCATGGTCTAACACACCTTGACACCGGACAGTGGGGAAGCCCTGACGAGTCGATTAACGAGTGCAGTAGATTTCAGCAGCTCAAGGATGAAAACGTATGATTATTACTCCATTACTTCCGTTCTTTTCCCTGTCAGCTTCTGATAATAAGAACTGAGGATTCCATGGAGTAATAATCAGACATTTTCATCCTTGAGCTGCAGAAATCTACTGCACTCGGTAATCGACTCGTCAGGGCTTCCCCACACAGGCAGGCTGCTGGAGGAGAGGGTGAGTTGTGCTGTGTTTTTAATACAAATCCAGCAAAGCTAGCAGATGTTTGATGCTTCGTACTGTGTGCTGGGACTGTACATGTACTGTTGCTGAAGTTTGCTGCTGTTCTCACCATTAATTGTGGCTTTTTGATGGCGGTTTCTAATTGGAGACATAAGCTGCAGTGTATTGTTATCGTGCGGTCTTTTCTGAGGTTGCTAAAACTAGCTAAGCTAGCGGTCAGCTAACTTGACCTCTCGAGGGGGAGTCTTACTCGGTGTCAAGGTGTGTTAGACCATGGATTAAACTTACACCGGAATATCCCTTTAAGTTGTTCTGTGTACCTCAACGGTCTTCCTTCTCTGTGCACCCAGGAAGTAGGTGAAGTTGAACTAGAAATCTTTCAACATTCAGCAAAACTGTCCTCCACCAATCTAATACCTGTCAGCTATATGAGAATTATTGCCCTTGACGAACACACCGATATTCAAAACTGACGTTGGCGCTGCGTCACGTCTTGAGCACTTTTAGGCGTCTAGTTGTACTACGGGAAGCACCGATTCCTGGTTCTTTTCATTTAATTTAATTTTTTTTTCATTTCTCCCAAAGCAAAGGGCACCAGACGTCTTTGTACGAGAGCTGTGACATCGTACAGGCACACGTTCCGTACGCCTCGGTCCTTCGAGCTCTGCAGATTCTCTGTCAGCGTTAACACCAGCGCTGGTGACCTTTGTCAACTCTAATCCCACTGATTGGGCTGGTGTGCGAACTGTAGGAACTTTGATCTAATTATGTGTGGGTACACACACACAGTCGGGTGGGCACCACCTCATTAAGCGAACAGCTCCACTCCAGACCCTAATTGGGATGTGATTAATATGTTAAACTGTGTAATTATAAAGAATGAGTATTCTTGATTATTTTACGTATATATTAAACTGAGATTAATAGGTGAATTAATGTCTCAGGGCTTCTTAATGACTCCATGGGGTCCTCTCATCAAATTTTAACGAGCCACTGAATCATTAATTGGAATTTGCTTATTATCACCTGTGGATACATCATTCATGTAAAAACTTGAGCTTGTGCTGCTGGGTCCACACCTTTGGAACTTAATTGCTTTTAATGAGATCACTAGATGGATTGTCTCTCACGGTTTCTCAGTAAATCACGTAGGACAGCCGGAGTGGCACAGATAAATACAGTTTCTTATGAGTAGAGCATCTTAACCTGTGGTGACCTGTGTCTTTCCCACTGACCTCAGAACAGACATATGTAAATACGTCAGCACTGTTCTTCAGATGACCAGCTGAGATGGTGTTAGGAAGGGCTGAAACTACTAATTATGTTCATTTTCAGTTAATTTACCAAATAATTTTGGATAAATTGATTAATTGATTGGTCTGTAAAGTGTCAGAAAATGATGAAACAGAGCCCGTTTTAATCTCCCAAAGCCCGTCGAGGGATGAGAACCAGAGTCGAACGAAAAATCACAATAATTTGCAATGATTTATTATCATCTTAAAGATGTAATATGTAACATTTCTGCTTTAAAATGTCTAAAAAGGACTAGAACTTTCTTGTATATAATGTTGAGTTGTGTACTCACATTATTCCACACGTTTCCAACAACATTCAAACCAAGAGAAATCTGTAATTTCACTCACGGTGCGTTTCGTTTGGTCGCTTGTGGCTGTAACTTCCAGGGAAAGATCAGATGATATGTTAGAGGTGAGGAAGGAGGTCAGCAGATGTAACGAAACATAACATGAATGACATTTAATACATTACCTCTTCTGGCCCGAGTCACGTCAGATAGCTCATCAAGCTCTTCATTATATATATATCTATATATTATATAGATATATATATATATATATATATATATATATCTATATATTATATAGATATATATATATCGTGTTTGCCCCAAATGTCACTTATGCTCCTCAAAATTGACGGAATCAAACTGCTGTTTTTGTTTTATCAATATTCCAAATCCCAAAAACTGAGTCGTTATTCATGCAGGTATTTAGCTCACTACCACAAAAGAAAAGGAAAACCATAAGATTTTCTAATTTTTTTACTTGGTTGTTAAAATTGCTGATCAGCTTTTCTGGCAGTTGACTAATAGATTGATCGACTAATCGTTTTAGCTCTAATGGCAGGTTAGGCTGTCAGTTACAGCACACAATAGAACCAATCACAATGTTTACTTACATTAACCTCCAGGTAGAAAACCCCGGCATCACACACAAGCTCACATGAAATTTAATATACCTCCGATTAATTTAACAGGCATGTTTGATGCTTTAATATCTCATCGATGACAGCAATTACACCACGTTTGTTTGGAGAACTAATTTACCCACAGATTTAAGAGATTGACGGCTTGAGTTCGCTCCAATGAGCAGTTAGTCTGAGATGTAGATATAAGAGACGCTAGCAGAGCAACACAGTACGTGAAATAGGCGGATGGAGCTGTACCATTGTGTTTGTTGTGTATCTTCATGTCTCCACGATGCAAATAAACCGCCAGCTGTGTACACGGAAGTGACTCGTGATGATAGCACGACGTCACGACGAGTGTTTTGAATCTCGGGGTTAAGTTTTAGAACGACAATAGGTAACTAGAAGTAAAATTTTTGGCACTTTACTATGATAAAATCTATAGAGTGCTTCCTCTATAGACATTCAAGTACTGTCCTGTGATCAACTAACCTGCCTGGCACACAGCAAACTGTTAAAAACACTACTCATCAAAGTTTTCTAATAGTAATTAATGCAACACAAGTGGCTTTTTAATGACTCTCAGTTGAACCATCTGCTCAGATTATGGTCGGCCAGAGAAAAACAGCAAGTTTACTTAATACTCAAAGTGGGAGCCTGTTTTTCATTCAAGGCAAACTTCCCTCAAAAGTTAAGAACTAAGTTCCAGCACACTCTTTTGTTTCGGCCTCTCAAGGCCTCAAGGAGTAAAGAGGCCCTCTGTAGATCTCAAGTGCCGGCTCGTCATATCACTAACTGTGAGGACAAAAGGCTGACACTAGAGGGCAGCATTTCATTGTTTTTACCCACTGTGTGTTTCTACTTCTGCTTTCACTCACGCAGTTCAATCCTTTTCTTATGCCGGTAACATTTTGTGCTCAGGGTCTTCATCCCAGTTCATACTATTACTAGATTGTTATACAAAACAGTATTTATGAGTGCAGAAAGGACACAGAGATTAGAATAATCTGGCATCTGGTTAGTGAAATTAAATCTGACAGTGAATGTAGAGGGAAATACAGCCTACAGTAGCAAACACATACATAATGTATAGTAGTGTGTGGGTATGCCATGCAGCTGTTTGATATACCCATCATGCAGCAGCAGTGTGACACGCCGCTGTCAGGTCGGCAGTTTCATGCTCTCGGGCAGTAACGCTACACAGATTGAGCTGTCTGAGGCCACGCAACTGCTATCAACACTGAGATTAAGTGCTTTTTCCGTTACTAAAGGATAGTTACTCTCACAGCAGAAGACACTTCATGGCGAGGTGTAAATGTTCGCCACGACAGAAGTCCGCACACAACAGCGGCGCCTCTGTACTCTCATCCAGCCAACCTGCATCCATCCTGACGTGAACCCCTGCTCAAAAGAAGGAGTCGCAGATTGTCATCGCCTCTCGCAAGTCGCGCTGATGACAAATTAGCGGGGCCGCGGCGTTGCCGTCTCGACAGGAAAAGCAGAAGCAGGGAAATGAAAGGGAATGGTGTTTATTCCCAGAGCTCAACCCCTCTGTCGGCCTGTCACTCTTCCCATGACCCCGAGGGGAGAAACGGAAGGCATCCTGAGCTTCCTTCCTTCCATACCTGTTAAATCATTCATCATCCAACTGCCTGATTATTTTAAAAAGCTAACAAGGCTTTGGTTCTCGCATGTGTGTGTGTGTGTGTGTGTCTGTCTGTGTGATTGTGAGAGGGAGAGAGAGTGAGCGAGAGAGAGGCATAGCTGGCGGTGGGATGCACCCCGTGGCTCTTACCGCCCCCCCCTTTACCCCCGCTGCCACCCCACATCCCTCATACACCCACTTCCCCCCAAAACTCCTCAGTACAAGATTCTTTAGCGTCGTACAAAACTTTTAGCGGAGGGGAAACTCCCTCCTCCTCCTCCTCTCTCATCCTACTTCTTCTCGCTCGACGCTCCCTGCGCCTCTTTTTCTGTCCTCGTGTCTGTTTGTCGTGCGAGACGAGTGCAGTTCATCATGAGCCTGAATGTGTGTGTGTGTGTGTCTGCCGTCTAGTGCTTGTCAAGTGTGTTTGTGTGTGAATGCTGTGGCCTGTCTGTGAATGGGAGGCTGTGTGCCAGAGGTCGGGGCAGAGGCCCTCTTGGGTTGTCTTGGCCCATAGACAGGATTAGCAGCCTGGAAGTGTGTACGTATGTGTCTGGGTTGTTCTTACTGTGTGTGTGTGTGTGTGTGTGTGTGTGTGTGTGTGTGAAGCCACGTGGTTTTGTGGCTGTTGGCACTCACTCAAGCCATCCCATTGCTCTCGTGCCTTTAGTTTGCTAATAAAGCAACCTGAGTTATGTCATATTGATATTTATGTTAAAAATACTGTCAGTGTGTTTGTTTCCACGTCCATGCACGCTGTTTAGTTATTAGTGTGTGCACAGTCTTAAATCTAAAGAGAACCTACACCTAAGCTTCTTCAAAGGTGCAATATGTTATCATTTTAGTTTTAAAGAATGAAAAAAACTACTAAAATTATCAACAGAATACAAAAAATTAAGCGTATTGACGTTATGTCACAGACGTCAAAGTGTTGTGTTGCAGAGATATTATTATTATTATTATTAGTTTATTTAAAAGGGGACAGTGCAATTTCATAAAACACATGATTACACATGGTTAAAAAAGCCAGAGTTAGCCAGAAGGCTAGTTTTCATCTGTAGTCCCCTGGCCATGATGTAAAAAAGAGCATCTATCTATCTATTTAAGTTAGCATGCTAACCAGCTAGCCCTCGCAAACCAGCTTCTTTCTTAGCTAACGGCAGCTACAGTTAGCGGTCGACATGCTGCAGCTGCACTCTTTTTTTTGGAGTATGAATGTGAGAAGTGTGCAGTTCTTACGTATTGCACCTTTAAATACATACAGCATCTCCTGAATGACTGTAAGCGTGCACGATGTGATTAATGTGCCCAATTAATCGGAGGGAAGCTGAGGGCTTCGTCTTGATTCGATGTAATGTGAAGGCGTGGGGTTTGTAAATAAAATGAGTTTCCTCATTCATTACGTATCAGGCAGTCTGTTGCAGCGTGTTTATTAAATATGATTCAACGCTCGGCGCTCATTCAGGATATCATGTGCCGTTTCACACACGCTGTACTGTACTTTGAATATATACCGCTCAGTGTGTCTAATTTATTCAGATTTCAAAACCCAAATGTATGCACATAAAAAGAGATAACTCCAAATGCACAAAGTCACAATCGGCGCTAAACATCCTGCTCGTCGAGTGCATGAATAAACGATGAAACGAAGCCGAACGCCTACCCGAGACCATATTTGAGCAACCAAACGTCTGATTGCTTTCAGTCCTCTATAGCTGGAGGAATGTGTACAAAAGGTGTTGCAATCCCAACATACGGTTCAGCGTGGATGTTGAACCTCCTTAAATTAAAACTGAATGTCAGCACTTAAGCCTCCCACTTCATGTTTCATTTAAAATATACTTTGCTTAAAAAGGGCCAGCAATACAGTAGCACTGAAAAAGATACGTCCAAATGCCTCCTAACAACATTTTACTGCATATGTAGAGGAATATAACCAGCCTGGTACGGTTCTATCTCTCCTTCACATCAGTGTGCAGCTGTTCAGATTTCAGACTCAAACATGTGGTTAAGTCTTGCATTTATTTACTGATTCATCCCTTCATAACTTCATTAATTTGACTAAAATGTACAGAATTGTGTTTTATTTACTGTGACCGACTCTTGCCGCAACATCCGAGTCAGATCTCTCTACGAGACCTCAGTAGGAGTAGATCCATAGACGTATTTCAAGGTGAACTTCCTTCTGTTATTAATTGGATTAGTCCTTCCAGTTATTATGGCGCCTGCAGGTTTCATTAAAGCAAATTCCAATTAGATAGTGTTCGGAGAAACAACACCTACATATTTCACAGTAAAAGTTCGAGAAGTGCGTTGCCAAAGGTCTCAGGAGTCGGTAAATTAACATTTCCTCGTCTGTTTCGAAGCTGGTCATGTGTGACTTTATATAATGTATATAACATCATGCATTCGTGCTAAAACTGCTGGAGCATTTAGCCAAAAACATCTTCCTTGTGTGCAGCCGATCACACATCTGCTGTTGCTTCCTCTCTTAGTCAGCTGATGTTGTAAGTCAGTTCAGTAACAGAGATTTTCCAATAGTAAAACCATCCTGTCTCCAGCTTCTGTTCAGGTAAATGTCACTGGTCTAGTTTCCTGTCACGAGGCCCCGGCGGTTCGACACCGTGACCCACTGCTACCTGAACCAAACATGCTCCTCTCTGGTTCGGTCCTCGGCGCCACACTAACACGCTGCCACCTTCTTTCTTCTTTCCTGCTGTCGTGACCTTTCCTCATCTGTCTGCGAGGCACGCTACTTGCTCTTTTCTTCCTCTGTTCTCTCTCTCCCGGTCTTTTCTCTGCCCTCCGCTTCCACTTCCTCCTCGCTCTTTCTTTCACCTCTGGGACTGACACGGACTCACCTTCGCTGTTTTTTCTCTTTTGAGGGTGCTGTGTATTCCTTTGTCTCACTCAGTTCCCTTCCTCTCCCGCTCCCTCTGATATCTTTATGCTCTCTCGTTTGTCCTTTTTTCTTCCCTCTGCCTCTGTGTGTTGCTCTCTTTCTTCCATGCAGTCTCCTGTGACCTCTCAGACCGCCAGGCAGTGTCCTTTGACCCCAGCCAAGATGGTACCGTCTGCCTCTCCCACTCCTTCCAGCCCTGCCCTTCAGACCTCCTCCTCCTCCTCTTCTTCCTCCTCCTCCTCCTCCTCCTCCTCCTGTCCTGCACTCCGCCCAGTGAGATAACCCTCCTTTACTCGCCTATTTTTCAGTCCTCTGCCTCTCGTTTTCCTCCTTTAGCATCCCTGACGAGTGATGCAGAGAAATAGTGTGTTAGTCTGGAGGTCACACAGTTTGTTGGATATTCTGTGGGAGCCTAAAATGACGAGACCTGTTTACTACAACCTGTGTTTTTGCTGTGTCTGCAAAGAATTGACTCAAAAAACACACCTCACATTTGAAAAATTAAGCTAATTTGCACAGATACACATGATTTTAATCTTTTAAAGGTCCAACACTGTAGAAAGAGAGATTTCCATTTATTTTTTTGATTATAAACCAGGTCTTTGTGCTACTGTATATAAATACTAAATGTAAATACAAAATGCATCCAACTGGTGACTCAAAAATGGAATCTGTGCCCTCAAACCAGGACTTCCGTAAGGTGGGTGTTGCCTGCTCAGGCATGTGAGAGCTGACCAATCAGAGCAGACTAGGAGTGCACATGCACATCCATTTAGCCAAAAAGAGATGGTTACCTATTCTTCATAGGTTTGCTCGAAAATTCACTGCTTCGATGCATTATTTATTTTCAACAAGAAGCGTGTACATGCTTTTTTTTCCCCTCTTTCAAAAAGCCCAGTCTGCTCTGATTGGTCAGCTCTTACAGGCCTGAGCATCACCATGTGACCGCCTCGTAAGAGGTTAAATAGCTGGACCTCCACACCAGCTAGTTGGACTAGTCTCAGCCTAGTCAAGCGAGCAGGAACTGATGAAGCCTCTTGGATGAGAGGTGAAACGTCTTCAAGACCAAAACCAAATACAGTTGCGTTCGATTCAATTTCCTTGAGATGAGCATCACCATGTTTCCATATCAGCACATCAACCACAGATATTGGATCATTGGTCGTATTTTTGTTTCATCAGACTCTGTGGAAAGGGGCCACGAAGCGTTCAGATAGAATAGAGATGCTGCTCCAACAGACAGTGTGAGAAAAATAATGTGTCACGTGAACATTTTCTAGTTGACACCCTCCAAAAAGGTCTGAAAATGAGCATCACGTGGGACCTTTAATAATAACTGCAATTTTCTAACAAAACTGCATCAATCATTTGATTGTTAAAGATACAGTAATGAACATCAAGTCATCCATCTACAGAATATATAAAACCCTTTTTTATTTTCAAACATAATTTTGGAAGTTGCTTGCAGAGAAAATTGGAAACACAAACTGATTTCCACCAACAGGAACAAATATAGCTCCCGGCGATCGCTGCCCTGGCTACTGATCATAGCATCCTGCGCTGTACGCTAGCTCTGCTGGAGATAATATTTTAAGTTAACCTCTCCTCTTCTGAAGAAACCGGGGCTCTGGAGAGGCTCTGATCAGGCCCAGTGTTTCTCATCCAAATACCGGGTTTTTAGATTGTATCCAGATCCAGTTGGTGTGTAGTGCAGATTTTTTATTTCCCTGCTAATATTTTTATTCATTCGTGGAGAAACTTTGTTTTTGCTCAACAGAAAGTCGAGGATCACTGCGGCTGTTTGGCACCTTGTTTCTGCTTCAGACTTGACCTTTTCTTCTGTGTTTGGGTGATTTTTCGTTATAAACTAGGCGGCTCTTCAGTGCAGATAAAAAATATTTTGGCTTTATCACATTTGTGGACGTATACGTGGTCTTGCCCCCATCCTTACGTGACTCGAGTGATCAGACCCTCGTGTGCATTCACACCTGTATTTAGAACTGTCCACTTCTGATTGCCCCACATAAGATGTATTTTATTGCCAAGTGTGAACAGGCCCTGAGAGGTTTCAGAGAGGTGATGAGGGCTTTAGAGTGAGAGACCGCTGACGGCACCAAATCATCCGTTGAGCAGAATTTGTGAGATTTTTTACATTCGGTTAACCGCTCACGTGTCGTTATGAGAATAGGTGTTTAATGTTTGGCGTGACCAGGAACAGACCTCGATAGGAGGTTTCCCTTGTCAGGTAGGTCACTCTTAAGGAAAGCTCCCGTCTTTCCCAGCCTCCAGCCTGTCACCGCCTCCCCTTCCTCCTCCTTGTCTGTTAAGCGATGTCCACCGAAGTCAGGACACCAGATGTGACAGGAGCGCTGTGGCGCCTGCCTCCTGTTCTCCGTGGCCTTGCTGCCGGCGAGGCGTCACGTCCTGTTTATCTCTCTGTCTCTTCCTTGCTCTTCCAGAAGGGCCCCGTGGCGCCGGCCGTGGCGGTGACGGCTCCGCAGCAGGCCCCCGTGGTTATGGCCCCCCAGGCGCTGGCCCAGCCTGCCTCCCAGCCAGTGCAGCCTCCGCAGACGGCCATCGCCTCGCCGCCCGGAGCTCCTGTCGTGTCCCAGGTCCGTACTCTCCGCCACCCTCCCCCCCCCACTCCGCCCTCTTCGCCGCCCACACTCCACCCTCAAGGGCGCGGGCGCTGTCACAGCTGCCAGCAGGCTGGCTGTGTCACAAGCTCAGCCCCGGACCGAGCGCCTCGCCGCCTCACACAGCTGGCCATGCATCCAGAGTCTCACACATGCCCACACACGTTTGCACTCGTACATTCACACAAGTGTATACCTACCCAAGGACATGCAGACATAAAGGCACAGACGCACAGTGAACTCAGGGACACATGGACTCACGGATACAGCTGTAGATGGAGGCCCACATTCCCACAGAGATACACTCACAGACTGATAAACCTTACAGGTGCTACAATTTGTAGCGCACAGGTGCAATGTCTTGTACTCGACAAAGATGACTGCACGCTAATGTGTACTATGCTGTGATATGAGACTGATGCTCTTCTGCTTCAGAGTAACTTCATTGTTCTTTGCAGAGTGTTGATAAAAGAAAGTCAGCACAAATACACGGCCTCCTGCTCTCTGCTTATGATTTGATCCAAGACCTTTCTTTTAACATTAGATTTTGTCCTATATTGGCACTCTTGACCAAAAGCAATATTAAAAACAACCCCAAACTTTCTTTTAAAGGTTCACATGAACCTCAGGAATAACCTCTTTGACCCTGAAGCCTCTTTGACCCTGAACTTTTACCTCGAGCTAGTAATTGTCTTCTTATCTTTTACAGGAAATGCAAGAGAATGTCAAGAAGTGTAAGAATTTCCTGGCCACGCTCATCAAGCTGGCGTCTCACAACTCTCCGTCCCCTGAGACCTCCAAGAACGTCAAGGCTCTGGTCCAGGACCTGCTGGTGAGCTTCACCAACCAACAAACCAACAAACCAACACTGTTCTCATGGATATCATGGAACTGTTGCACCTGTGTGGTCACTCAAGTTTTTGCAAATTGTCAATTACTCTTGTCAGCTGCTTCCTAATTAGCACCGGAACAAATTGTGTATTTATCCGATTGACTGGAGTGACAGTGTTTCATTACTTTTGACCTAACTTTTTCAGTTTAAAACGTAAGTAGGAGTAAGTCAGAGTTGACACTTCAGTGTGTTGATGTATTGAATATTTTAAACCTGTAGATGGCAGCATAAAACCCATTTCCAAGACTCCAGTCTCTATCATGAATTTCCATCTTATACACAGGTGCACATTAATGAGCTGCACCCTGAGGTGTCAGGATGGGAGTTGAAGGGTTGATCATCAGCTCCAGTGACTGGATTTCATCCTGTTGTGCTAAACATTGGGCCTCTCTTGTACTTTCACCTAAACAGGACGCCAAGATTGAACCTGAAGAGTTCACCAGCCGGCTGCAGACTGAGCTCAAGTCGTCTCCACAGCCTTACCTGGTGCCCTTTCTCAAGGTGTGGTCCTTGATCCTTTCTTTTCTCTAAGCTGGCTCTGCCTGTTACTCATTTCCTACATGTCACCAAACCTAATTTCTGACTCTCTAACTCCTCCTTTTCACCAGAGCGCTGCATTAACAGTTAACCAATTAACCCTAGTGACCCCTTACATAAAATTGTTGGCTAACTTACGTCTTAAGAAAAATCCCCTAACTTAACTCCTCCAGCCGGCCCTCGCCTGTATTTTTCTAAAATGACCCCCTTAAGTAGTCCTTTCTTTGGCACGAGGGCTAGTGATGGCTACGTCTGACAGTAGAATGATACACACACACACACACACACACACACATCCCTCTGGCCTGACTTCTGACTGTGTGTGACAGTGGCCCCCGCGGTCGTCCCTGCCAGTAGCCAGCAGGTTTCTCCAGCCAGCCGTGATGAGCGTCACATCAAGGCGCCCGACTGCCCAACCCGGCCACAAACACATGTTGTCATGCGATGTTAGGTCGCTTACGTCAAAAAATCTGCCTGAAATAGTCTGTGCGCGGCAACTTTCGGCTCCTCGGGGTCAGCGGTGACAGCGGGTTATCAGCGATGGCTGGCAGCTACGTTTCATAGCATGTACGATATTAAACATACTGTAGATACACTGACCTACAATTAAATCAAACTGGACTACAGAAGTAAATGTTTTTTTCATGACGTATATCACAGTGTGAGGAGTACAGGTGTTTCCTCAGCGGCCTGTAACCACGTTTTTATGATAACCACTGACCACAGCAGCTCTTTGTGTGGTATTCTGTCATGCATGCCTGTTTTGCTGTTTGACTACAAACTGTGGCCTCTCTCTCTCTGCCCGTCAACAGAAGAGCCTCCCGGCCCTGAGGCTGTCTCTGCTGAATAGTCAGCAGTCCCTGACCCAGCCCCCGCAGCAGGGAGTCAAACCGGCGCCCGGCGGCGCCCCCCCTGCCATCGTGGCCGGGCCAGCTGTCCGCATACGCCACCCGAACAGCGTCAGCACCTCTGCGGGTGCCAGCGCGCTGCCCGCCGGGACGCCGGGGCACGCAGCTGCCGTGGTACGTATGCGGCTGACCAGCTGGAGCGGAGCCCAGTGCACACTCACTCATCACATGCACAGTTTACATCAGGTTACATTAGATAGACATGCGAGCTAGTTATTATGTAAATGTGCACTGGAGTGTGTGTGTGTGTGTGTGTGTGTGTGTGCATGCAGAGCTGACGAGCGGTCAGGTAATAGATGTGACAAATATTTACCCACAATATTCCTACATTCAATAGAGAACTGCTGGAATGTGATGGATGCAGACCTGCGGGGGGTGGCGGTGGTGGTGGTGGTGTGTGTGATGTGTGTGTGTTTGTGTGTTGATAGGTTCTTATACAAGGCTGAATTATCAGGCTGGAGAGTGTCACAGTGCCATGGCTGGGAGTCACACAGCCAACAGTGAGTTAGAGTCACACTTTAGCTCACAGACGCGCTGAGGATTCACGCTCAGTTTACCAGACAACAAGGAGACGTTTACAGGAAACAGAAGGAGGTGTGCTCAGTTATCTGAACGAGATCAATACGAGTTCAGATGTTCATGCAAACACAGGGAGAAAATATTGATATGTTAGGTAAGGATGCATGCACGTATTATAAACCTGCATGTGCGCCACACAAACTGCAGCGCTGGCCGCCGATCAGAGCAGATGGCGGTCGAGCACTTGGCTCAAGGGCACCTTGTTGATAATTGTTTACTCCTGCCCACAGTTCTGACAGCAGATTAGAAGTTCCTGACTCAGGAACTTTACAGGGACGAGACCGTTCTCTACCCTTTTTAAATGCTTGATAACACGTCTGCAAGGTACATAAATAAAGTTTATTTCTTGTGTGTGGCAGACAGCAGTGTGCTGTGACAGATGTGACCCGGGGACACTGAGATGAATATGTTAGGCTAAGTTCAATACATGGAGGCTTTGAAGACACTTCTTTATACTCCTATAGAAATACAGGTCATGGCTCCTATATATTCTTGATTTGCAGTATTGTATTAGAACTTTTTGACCTGATTGACCTGCATCAGATGGCTTACAAGACACTGAACAGCATCAACAACCAGGATGACCACGTCACAATCTACAGTCCCACAAGATTAAGAAGGGAACATTCAAAAAGATTAGATTTATATAGAGTCCAGACAATTTTTAGGGTGATAGCAATGCAGATTTTATGGAATAAACAATCTGATATCGATATATTGGGTGATATTGACACACTTTTTGCATTAATCACTCTAATGTGGTTATCAAACACTTGTGACAAAGATATATATATAACAGTGGCAGCAGATTTTACAGTTTATCATCAGATTTTGTTGTCTTAAATGACACCAGTGTATTTTGTGTTGTTAAGTTTATCAGTCAAGTAACTTGGTGTTTACTTTATCTGTTCTTCTTTCTCTTAATGTAGAATCAAACATAGATCATGTCAGGTTTAAAAACAATTTTCTACTGGTGAAACGTACAACAAATTTCATATATTATTAATGATTAACATCCCTACTTGGAATTTAATATTTCTACATTAGTTAAGCATCTTTTTCTCTATTATAATCTCTAAAAAAAGCTTTCTTACTGACGTATATCCGACATCGTACACGCTGATACGAATATACCTAGAATATAACTAGAATATCAGTCGGGCTCTGTGAGGAATCCATCGCTCTCTATTTTAGCTGAATCTTTGTTATAGATTTCGCCCAAATATTACCTTCAGACAATTTTAACAAATAAGGATCACAAATAGTTTTTCAAGCAGATGATTCCTCGACTCGCTGTACATGAGGGAACGACACACAAAATTAAATTCATCCTCAACAAAACCAAGATCGTAAAAAACAAACTGAGCACACAGGGACCTCAGCCTGAATTAAATTGTGTTTCTGGTTCTGTGTCGTAATCTTTGATCGAGTCTCCTCCCTCCGTTGTTCCCCGTGCATCTTTAAAAGTTTTTGTTTGTTTCAAACTGCTAAACTGTTCCTCAAAAAAAATCCAGATCCAGGTCAAAGATCTTTTTCTAGTCAGCCTTTCCTCTGGCAACTGGACTACGTTGTACCCAAGGTTGTGAGCAGGTCATTCGGTCACAGTGCGGACTACAGACAGACTGAGGTCAGGCCAGGTAACCTGCGAGGTCCAGCGCAGGACGGCCTCGCAACACTCGCAGCGGTATCGCAGTGCCATGTGGGAGTGCTGGTAACGCTGTGTGTGTGTGTACGTGCACGCTGGACATGTGTTCACACAGAGCACAGGCGTCTATGGACGGGTCAAGTGAGGTCAGACTCTGATTGGTCCAGGCAGAGGGGTGGGTGAGCTAGAGGCTTCTCTCTTTCTCTTTTGCATTTTCCCTCCTCCTTCCTCCTCTCTCTCACCATTTTCCTCACTAGTTTTTTTTTCTCACACTTGCTCCCCCCTCACTCTCTCTCTCTCCATCACTTTCAACCAGTTTCTCTCACTGTATCTACCCCCGCATCACTCCCTCGTCTCCCTCCCTCCCTCCCTCCCTCCCTCCCTCTACCCGTTAACCGTTGAAGGGTGAAGCGAGGTAACTAGGTCAGCCCCGGGTCAATTTTTAAAGCAATGTGGCGGCCGCAGTCTATGTCCAGAACACGCCTCTGGTCGCTCTCACTCTCTCTCCATCTCTCTCCCTCTCTCTCTCTCTCTCTCTCTCTCCTCACGCACACACACATGCATAAAACACCAACATAAGCTATCACACAAAACATTAGTAAATGATCGCCCCCGGCACATCAACAGTCTGAAACCAGACGGATAGTTGAGTTGGGCTAAAAAAGATCTGCTCTTTTTCCGCAGTAGTACGAGAAACATCTCTAACAGTAGAGCGGAACATTTTTAAATATAAATGTAATCAATGCAATGTGAAGTAGAGTAAGTCATAGTATTTGTTTCCTGTACAATCACAGGGTTGTGGTACATTACAATATGGTATATGTAAAAGGTAAATACAGTAAACTCTAACTGTGGTTACAATAGCCTGACAGGGTGTAATGTAATGATCGTTTTACTCCAGATGATCTGAAGTTTTGACACATTTAGGGTAAAAAAATCTAACAAAATAATCTTTTTAGATGTGATTTGACTTGAGATGAGAAGTTGCAGCACAGTTACTTATCATCCAGACACATAAGTCAGATGTCTGTTCTCTTGACACACATACATTTTAACAAACAACACATCATTGCAGAGACATACAGTCTGAAATTCTGTTTCAGATTACGATTACTTCAGCAAAAATGTATTCTGCAGGGATAGATCTGTGATATCTGTGATTTTTCTGTCGGGATTGCTGATGAAATAACTAATTTAAAGATGTGCTACTTTGGCTCTGATGCAACATCCTCTCACACAAAGTCCCGCCCACAACAATATCTGACAGGTAACACATCACAATTTATAGCCTATAAAGAATAAAATAATGTGAATCTGCAAAGAAACGGAAAGGAAGTACTCAAGTTAAGTACCTCAAAATAATACTTAAGGATAGTACGTGAGTAAATTGTACTGAGGCTCATTCCATCACTGGTTGTTTTTCATTTTTACTGCAAATGAATATCCGATCCAAATATCGGTTACCGATCGGTTATCGGTCTCCCTTATTTCTAATAATCGGTAACTATGTCGGTCGATCCCTAGTATTCCAATACAGTAACTAATTACCTGGTAAAAAATGTAACTTGATTACTTTCTGTTACTTTTGGATTACCTCTATACCAAACATATGCACATAAAGGATGATAGAAAATAAATAAAAGATTACTTTTATTTAATCCTAATAACAAGCACGTCTTCTATAAGAACACACACTGTGCGTGGTTACAGACCAGCGTAGCATTCTTTATTTTTAATTAATTTTTGATTAATTAAACACATTTTTATTCTGTAACTTTACTGGAATACATTTTTTTTGTATCCTGATTACACAATCCTGTCCCGTTAACCCCCAGCGCTGCTCTTTAGTCGTAGTCTTTTCCAAGAATGCGGGCGCACTAGCAATCACAACCGCGATGAAAGATGAGCGGCGAGTTCCGCCTCACTGTTTTCACTTTCACCCTCCGATTCCCAAACTTTTCCACCTGACTTTTTTTCGCCCCCTCTTAACTGTGTCGCCGGCTGGCCAGAGGTGTTTGCTATCTCTGCCTGTGCTGAATGCATTTTTTTTTCCCTCCTTCCCTCCCTCCCACTCTCTCGCAAGGCCCCTGCAGTGGATCTCTGGGAAAAATGGCCTCTGTCTTTTCTCAGTAGCTTGAGCAGTAATATAGCATGTGTCAGGGAATGGAAAACAAGGCTAAAAAATATGCAGCAAGAAGCAAACTGGTAAGAATGGATGGCTGAGCCCGGGGCCGGGCCCATGGCTGCTACCAAGGAAGGAAGTGACTCTAATAGCCCAGCACAGCCTCCCCTCCTCCCCCCCTCCGCCCCTCCTTCTTCTTCTTCTACCACTGCTCCTTCTCCTTCTTCTAAACTACTTTTTCACTGCCGTCTTGACTTTTTATTGCCTTTGTCTCATCTGGAAATGCAAGCAAATGTAGGTCACGTACAGTGACAGGAATCCATCCACATCGTGCGTTCGATCAGAACATCGTGTACGGATGTTTTGTGTCAGTCGATTGAACGTTTCTACCATCGCTAGTCGGCACCAGACGCACTTTAAAATCTGTGAAACTTAATATTATTTCATTTTATTAATGTAGAGAATCTAAATTACATATAGGCCGAGTTAAATTTTGCTTAATTTTGCTTAAATTTTGCTTAACAACGATGCTTATAAGATGTATTTACGCGTGATTGCGGTCACCCAATGAAAATGCCGTTTTAATTATGAGGAACGTTTCCTAAAAGATTTTTTGTGATACCAAATTTTGTTTTTATCAAATCTGTTATCTGTAACGTTCTTGTGTCGTGGTTGTCATGTTTGGCAGAATAAGTGCCAGAGCAGCATTTAAGATAAAAATATTTGCTGATTGAAGCGTGAGATTAGCAATTTGGCTCTTATAATAAACCCAATATTTTTACTGAACTTATAGATTCAGCTGTGCTTAATGTTGACAGATTCCCTGAGTGTTTTTTCCTCCTTTAAGACTTGTCGACTCGTCAAAGTTTAAACTTCCGTTCCAATGAGTCGTTAGGAACATCCCCGGAAGGGATAGCTGCTGTAATATTCATCACCCTTGTATCTATTCCGCATCTATCCGGCACAACTACTGCGGATATTTTTAATATATGACGGTAAACTCAAAAAACAGTACACAACAGGGAAAGTTGCTCACAGCCAGCTCGTCTCTGGATCATTTCTCGCAGCTAACTGAGTCTGAAAGGGGAGAAAAACTTGATTTCTCCCCGAAGGATTCCTCCTGGGGATGACGTTAAAGTGGAGAAGTGGAGCTTCATAGTTTTTAGTCTCCCTCTTACTTCCAAATTGTTTCATTCTATAAAATACGACAGTAAAGTACATAATCTATATTGTTGTTTTCTTTCTTCCTCAGGGTATTAAGACGGCGAGCACCGTCGGTGGCCAGGTCCGGATGCCCATGGTGATCACACAGTCTGTCAGAGCGCAAGGTGAGAACGTTCATCAGCAAATCTAAGACAAAAGTGTAATAGTTGGCTCAGAGTTGTGTAATTTCTAGTGTCAGATTTCCATCCTTGACAGCCTCCAACACACACTTACCTCTTCGTTCATGGCCTCCAGATTTTTTTTTTTACCTCTCCCCGCATCCCTGCGAGCTCAACCAGATGTTTTCACATTTTCTCCAAACTCCTGCCTGACCTCCTGGTTAAATAAAGAGCCGGGCGAAAAAAAATCGCTTAAACAAAGATAGCCATTAGTGAGACTCTAAACGTTCTCTCTCGGTGAGGCTGCGAGATGTGTAAACAGGCAGGAAACCACAGAAGAGAACAGGTGTTTTTTTTTCTCCTGTCTGGTTATAAAGCCTTCTCAAACATTTGCGCTGCTGCTTACTCACACTGATTCACAAACACTCTTCCCACAGAAGCCCACAAATATCGCCCCAACACCAACCGGGCGTAACGCTCCCCGAAGAGAGCCGCGTGCTCTCAGGTGGTGTGTGTAATGTGTGTACCTGTGTTTGCCTGTGCGAGTGTGTGTGTGCGATCGGAGGTGCATACAAATTTGATCTGCCCCCTTCCCCGAGATCGCCTGCAGTGAAAGATCTGTAGGTTGTTTTATGCCCATAAATTGGAATGCGGGGATAGTTCTAAAAATACTTTCCTGTGCCTCTCGGCGAGGAACATGCCTGTTAAAATCAAGTTTAAATTCACTCTGGCAGTCCTTGTGCCTCTCTGGAAAACGTGTCTCGGAGCAGGATGCGGGTTTAGGAGTGTAAGGAGAGCCGGTGAAGCGCAGTGATATTGACAGAGCGACGCTTTCCGCACCAACCTGGGGAGAGCGACAGTACCGCTCCCCCTCCCCGCCACACATTCCCCCCTCCGTCTCCCCCTGAGAGGATGACAGACGCAGTTGAAGGTAGTCGTTAGACAGGAGGATATTTGACGCAGATAGAAAGGGACACTTCAATGATAACATTACTCCTTTCCTGTTTTGTTGAGTGTTTTTCTTTTCTCTCTTCGCTTCACAGGCACAATGGGGAAGGGAGCCGTCATCCAAGCGGGCAAAAGTCCCGTGGGCCTGGCGGTGCAGATCTCCGGGAATCAGAAAAACAAGCTCAATGACCCCGGAGGAGGCTCTTTCAGGTACATCAGCGCGCCAGGAGAGCCTGCTGTTCCTCACATCGTCACATGGGGGCAGCATTTCACTAAGATGCCTCCGCATGACTACGGGCTACACTCTCAGCGAAGGCTATGAGTGTTTATCCCAGTTGCCTGCCTGGCCACCTGGCTGCCTGCCTGCCCGGCTGCCAGGCTGGTTGATCGGTGGTCCTCTCTCTCTCTCTCGCTCTCTCTCTCTCTCTGCGCCCACCACATAGCAACACGCTGCCAGCCAATAGATCACCCCTCGCGATCGCCCTCCTTGTGTCAGTGTCACAACTCATCGACGGGATCACAAATGAGCTGAATCTTAATTTAGAAATACGGTAATTGTGTCCAGATGGTTGGAATTTCTGGATGCGGTTCTGAAAATACCTTTCGGTTAAGTCAAACATACGGTATTTAGCCCGCAGCTTTGCTCTCTCTCTCTCTCTCTCTCTCTCTCTTCTCTGGTCTTGTCTCTGCTTCAGCTCTGCTTTTGTCTCAAAAACATAAAAGGTTCATCGCCCACATGCTGGCCTTTGTGGTCCGTGTTTTGTGTGAGTCTCTGTGTACTTGTGTTTGTGCGGCGTATACGTGCTAGTTCATGTTTGCATATGTTCCTCGTGTTTGTTTGGGTCCCCGCTCGGACGCACATGAACATGTGTGTATATATCCTCGCAGTCTGAGGGTGTTGTTTACGTGTGCGTATCGGATGGCGTGCGTGCGTGCGTGTATCGACAGCAGCGGCGCTTTTGGGATTGCCCTGGCGTGACCGGGGCCGGGGCAAGAAGAGTGTCTGGGTCATGGGCCGACGGGTTCATGGTAATGGTTCCCATCTCCTGAGGGGAAAGGCAGCGCCCGCGGCTCTGATTGATAAACCAATAAATCTTTAGCTGCGTTGGTAATTAAGCTGTCAGGCTCGCTTGTTACTGACGACCTTTCTCCCCCTGCGGTGATCACAGTGGCCCTCGACTCAACGCTGGTTTCAACACGAGCCCAATAAACGCACAGCAGCGTTGTCACGCAAAGAAGCGTGTCGCTGACATTTTTGGCATATTTTCCTTTGTATCCAGGTCAGGTGATCGTCTGCCTGCGCTGCACTTAACATGTTAAACAAGGTGCACAATGTGGGGATCCCTCGACGCCATTCTTACGTCCGTCGTTACTGGTTGTTTGTCTTCTGACACACTCCTCAAGTCAAATATGAGGTTGCCGAGGCTGATATTGATTTTAATCTTTAATGAGTGATGGCTGACATTATCTCTAATTCTTCTCCTTCAGCCGGTCAGTGTTTGAAGCGACGTCTTCATCGGTATTATGTCGTTAGCGTGATATGAGACTACATATTTTCTGAAGTGCTTTTGAGAGATATATATTATGTTTTCGCAGTATTGCAATATTACAAGTCCATATTGCCCATAAATACACCTTTATTGTCATCCTTACTCTTAGCATACACTTCAAACAGTGTGCATTAAACCTAATAAAGCAACATTATGTAGAAATTTGAAGATTTTAGTGTAACACAACTGTCTTAAATACAAATTCCAGATCTATAACAACTTGTCGGATGTAATGTAGGTGCTGACTACAGACAAAACAAAGTGAACAAAGTGAGACGCTGTACCATCAAAATGATTTCGAAGCTGTTATCTTAACGTAATGTTTCAGCTGGGTCTTAGTTAGTTAGTGAATCCTCACAGTCTCGTTCACTGTTTGTTGTGTTTTTTATTCTTTTTTTTTTTTTTTACCTGAGGGTACAAACATGTTGGAACAGAGCCCGGTGTTACAGGCCGATCAGTGTCTTCACACCACGTCCAGAAACCTGCAACATGAACGTAATGACTTGACCTGCGAGCGGAAGTCACCGCCGTAGATTCCCCGTTGATCACAAGAAGTTTTTCAAAGTTTTCTCCGTGAGTTTCTACTCAGCTTGGTCTTCAGCCACTGGCACGATGTGGTAGAAGCGTTTCTGACACGACGTTCGAAAGTGCAAACGAACAAACACTTAGGAGACGAGTGAACATCCTCGACCCGCTGGTCAGTCGGCATCCACCAGCCTCTCACCCGCCCGGCCTGTGTTCAGCTGTAGTCGGGGGACTGATGTGTGCACGGCTGTCACTCCGAGCCACCGGTCCCAGCGGGCCAGCTGTAGCACAAACACACACACACACACACACACACACACACACACACTGCGGGGCTTGTGGGGTTTCCAGTGCAGCTCCAGCCTTCTGTGTAAGTGCTCGAGTGTGTGTGTGTAGTTTACAGTATAGAGTGAAAGCAGCTGTCTCTGTGCCCCCCCCCCTCCTCTCCCTCCCTCCTCATCTCTCTGTAAACACTCGACATCCGCTGTAATCACAGGCGAGCCAGCCGAGGCCCTCAGCCCTCTGCCAACCTCCGAGCTCAGCCTCAGCCCCTTCAGATCCAGCCCCGGTCGGTCCTACGCGGTGGACACACACATCCACACAAACACTCGCACAGTCGCCCAAAGAAAAGACACACACACGCGAAAACGAGGAACAAAACGTTTTGTTCGCGATCTTCGCTGCCAGCGGATCTGAAGAGTCCACCAGGCCTTTTCCATCATTTACCAGCGAAAAGGAGCACATTCTGTCTCTGCGGTCACATCCTTTGTTGCTCGATAAATTGCAATGTGATGTTGCCTGTTTTGTTAAAAAAAAAAAAGGGCTTTTACAAATAAATGTGACTCAATTAGAACTTAAAAGTGACCTCCCAAATATTGTTGATGCAGAGTTGGAAACTCGGCAGCCACAAAGATTAGATTATGTTCAGATCGGGTGCCGAGCTGCCACAAAGTCGCTCCAAGAAGTCCGGGATGAAAATGGTGGCACGCCAAAACGCTGAGAGACAAACTAGAAAAAGGGCCTCTGATGCTAACTTTTACTTGTTAATTAAACCAAGGCTTTGCGCCCTCATCCACACGACACCGCGTTTTTAAAATGTTTGTGAATAATTACAGCCGGAGCGCGGGTGGTCCATCGTATTTCGCTCGTGGCGTGGAGTTTATTGGCCCCTCTTGTGCCACCGCTGCCACCAGCGCTGTCATCCATTTGGGTCACGAGTGCACATCCCGTCAGCTGCCCGGTGGACCTTCGGGCTGAAACTCCTCCAGTGGTCTCTCAGTGTGGGCGCAACAAGCCGGCACGACCCGGGTGTTAGTCACAGGGATCAATCGGGGCCCCCTGCCGCCTCCCTGGGCGCGGGGACCTTTATCCATCGGGCGGGGGGGTTGGTGTGATGGTGGAAGAGGAGGAGGAGGAGGAGGAGGAGGCACCCCCCCTCCACCCCTCCACCCACCCAATCTATCTTCACACACAACCTCTAAATGGCAACGCGATCCTCCCACCACCTATGGCGTGCCCTCTGTGAAACACTGAGCTTGATATGGAAACGACATGCATATGTATTCGCGCGGCCGCCGGCGCCGCTGCCCCCGGGCCAACCCGAACCAATAACTGAGAGGCTGCTCTTTAGCTTTCTGTGGAAGCTAATTACATCTCTGCTTTATTAGCGCGAGAGGTATAGTCGGGGAATATTTTGCATTTCATATCTCGTTCCCTCCTTTTAATGTCAGACCTGTCTTTGGCATTATCATTTGATTCGAGCCCCGGCGGACCCGAATAGCCAGAAATCACACCGATCCGAGAAAAAGAAACTCTCATAATGTACTCGTAATATTACCAGTGTTCTTGGATACTTCTTCTATGTTTTATGTATTTATACAGTTGTCGCCAGTGTAGTAATCTCCCTCCCATGTTTTGTACATCATCTCACTGATCCTATCGTCTGATATAAAGAAGTTCCAGCTCATATCTCGGTTTTCTGCTCTTATAGAAGCTGTTTTATTAGGGTTGTTTCTATATGATCAGATCGCCGGAGGCCACGTAGCCACATTATAAATTCACTTTTATGTTTTTTTTTTATTTATAGGGACAGAAACATAAGCATATGATATTTTCTAAATAGATTCCTGCTACATATCGTAACATATTTATTATTATCTAAGCCAGTGGGTGAGAAGTATAGTTATTACAGTTAATCGAGCTTCTCGGAGGGTGTTTTTACCCATCGTGCTACTGATGTAGTGGAGTTAACTTCCCATCATTATTTGTCAGAATAAAGAATTATTAAATTTCCTAGCAATCAAGCTAGCTATGCTTCAGATTTCAATTTACAACCCCCGAGGTTAAAACATCTGCCCAACCAGGTCACATCTGACAGAAGGAATTAATTTAAAAGTCACTTACCCTATTTTACAGAGATAATCTAACCTGTTGTGTTGTCCTTTTCAAACCTCAGACTCTAAAGTGCCTCGCTTAGCTTTTTATCGGGTTCATAAGTGAGTAGATCTGAGACTTTTTGTTGTCGCCATCGCTTTAAATGTGAGGACTTATATCTTTAGTTTCTTCACACAGCTTGTTGTCAATATAGCGTCATCAACCCGTCTGCTACGTACGAAGCTGTGAAAGTAGCAGCGTCTCCTCTCTTTGCCTGAGTGAACGCGGCCTCGGGCGCGCTTCTTTTTTAGGACAGGTTAGGATATCCGCGAGGACGTGATGAAGAAAGGTGCGGCGCCTGCGGTGCGGCGCAGGGTATAACCCTATGTATCCATGCTTGTGTTGTTGTGTGGATACTCTGCGAAGGCACGATTAGACCGAGCGCTGGAGGAGAGCAGCAGAACGGGGGGAGACGGTGGAGGTGTGCGAGGTTCAGGGAGTTGCTCTAATCGTCTTTGTCAACCTCCCGCTGTAGTGTCAAGTTTCATATTGGCTCTCCGTGGCCGCGCCGAGGAGCGGGAGGGTCTCGGCGGGGTGGACTTGGCCGACGGTGCGTGCCCACGCCGCACACAAAAGCGCGGCAGCAGCACACACGCACACAGGCTCTGTCGCAACCGACATCGGTGGCACGGACGTAAATGACTGTGGAGGTGAGCCAGTGAGTGGCGAGAGGCCACTCTGTGTGTGTTCTGCGGTTCTTTGTTCCCCTCCGTCAAAGCCACTCAGAAAAAAAACCCTGCGCTCGCTCCGGGCCAGTCCTGTGAGCGCAACACGTCACCGCCCGGCTAATTCAGGCCAGAATCACAATCATTACTTGCCAAGTACAATAATTGTAGAGGGAATGTTTTCAAGTGACAGCTCACAAAGAAAGTCTGCAGCCTTCCGTGGACGCGGGGACCTCGCCGACTGTCAGACGGAATGACTCACAACACAAATTGTGTATGTTTACACGGCATTAGGCCTCTGAGAAATGACCAGCACGTCCAGAAAACACAAAGCAAAAGCAGCATGCAAATAGAGTTTGTCGACATTAGCGTACGGCGAGATTCATCACGTCTCCTCGCCCAATCCTCAGGAGCATCCTTACCGAGCTTAACTCCGTCCAAACGCTCTTCATCTTCCTGCCTCGCAGAGCGCCGGCACAAATAGAGCCTGGAATGGGAATTCTGTGCCATTACGACCAAAGCATGGCGCTCTGCTCGCTCGCAAAACTAATGCGCATTGTCATCCGAGGAAATAGTCATGAATAGAAGCAGGATCTCAGAATGTATGATTTTGGTAATCTTTGTGGTTTCGTGCACGAGGGCGACCTCAGACTGAATTATTGTTCCATCGCGGATCGAGCAGAATCGTGCCTTCTGTCTTTTTTTGGAGAATTTCTCTGCTCACTACAGTCATTTTTTCAGACAGAAGGAGGCGGTGTAGACAGAACAACCAGTAGGAGTCGCTAACGCTGCAACCGGTACAAAATCTCTACAGGCAGCTTCCCAACTGGGCTTCTCCCCTGCGGCGTCTGGTCGCCCTCATCAGTGTTTGACTTTCACTGACTTTAGTGACTTTAATTATAGTCCACCCTGAAGTGGTGCATATGTTTACAAAAGTCCCTTGTACCTCTTTTGTATGCCTATTTTGTATCTAAGCATCTAAATCAGTAACCCAAGCCACATTAAAGGGATATTCCGGTGTAAGTTTAATCCATGGTCTAACACACCTTGACACCGAGTAAGACTCCCCCTCGAGAGGTCAAGTTAGCTGACCGCTAGCTTAGCTAGTTTTAGCAACCTCAGAAAAGACCGCACGATAACAATACACTGCAGCTTATGTCTCCAACTAGAAACCGCCATCAAAAAGCCACAATTAATGGTGAGAACAGCAGCAAACTTCAGCAACAGTACATGTACAGTCCCAGCACACAGTACGAAGCATCAAACATCTGCTAGCTTTGCTGGATTTGTATTAAAAACACAGCACAACTCACCCTCTCCTCCAGCAGCCTGCCTGTGTGGGGAAGCCCTGACGAGTCGATTACCGAGTGCAGTAGATTTCCGCAGCTCAAGGATGAAAATCTCTGATTATTACTCCATTACTTCCGTTCTTTTCCCTGTCAGCTCTCGATAATAAGAACTGAGCATCCCATGGAGTAATAATCAGACATTTTCAGTGTATTGTTATCGTGCGGTCTTTTCTGAGGTTGCTAAAACTAGCTAAGCTAGCGGTCAGCTAACTTGACCTCTTGAGGGAGTCTTACTTAAGGGCATGTATGAAATGCATAAAGGTCTTTGTGTCATTCAGGTGTTGCCTTCTCCAGAAGAAATCATTTAGTTGGGATTTTGATGCTGTGTTTGTTTTCCATTGTATATAATTTGCTCGTCTCTCGTGTTGCAGGGACGATGACGACATCAACGACGTGGCCTCCATGGCCGGGGTGAACCTGAACGAGGAGAGCGCGAGGATCCTCGCCACCAACTCCGAGCTCGTGGGAACGCAGATCCGCTCATGTAAAGACGAGGCCTTTCTCCACCCGGGACTGCTCCATCGACGGATATTGGAAACAGGTCAGCCTCGCTTCCCGTCTTTTGCGGCGCAGCGATGTCGCAGCTCATCAACATTTTACCCCTAAACGCTCTCAGCTGCGGCTGGAGGAGGCCTTTCAGACACCGTGTGATTATTTTAGCAGCGGGAGGAATCTTAATGTTACATCAACGCGCCCCCGCCCAACCCCTCCCACTCCGCACCACCACCCAGAGATGAAAAATCCAGACTGCGGTGGTGATGAAATCACTATCTGTTGTCTTTTGTGTTCGGAACATGTTGTTTCTGTGTTTATAGTGTCATCACTAAAGACAGTTTTGATTTTCTCTCCTACAGTGTTTGGGGCTTGAGCCTTTTTCTTGTTTGGCCTCGGTTTAAATTTGATGCACTTAACAATTCTTTCACCTCCTTTAATGAATTCTTCAGTGGCTGTCTGAACTCACTGGACCCCAGGCACACACATAAATACTTTATGGGTTTGTCTTTTGAAGGCTGGCTGTCAGATTGTCCTCTGGACTAAAAGGAACAGAGTTTAGAGGAATGAGACTTGGCAGCAAGATTTTGATTCTTCTCTCTTCTTTTTTAGTGGATCCTGACACTCTGATAGCACACGGCATTACGTGCGCTAATCGATACAGGCGGAAGAGTCTCGGTTTGTTTTGCGGCATCACACGAGAGTGATAGCGTCTTCATTATCTCTTTTTCGCTTCCGGCAGTCGGTTTTTATTGCTTGAAATATACTTTAGGCTCTCGCTGCACGGCGAAGAAGCCGGTGAGAACGTGTAATGAACGTTATTACTCAAAATAAAACCGCGCCGAGCATCTCGCTCCTGTGCATCAGATCAAAAAACACACAGCGTAATTCCACGTGACGGGGAGTCTGGCGCCCTCATCGTGTTTTATCTCAATTAAAGTATCTTTAGTGCGGCGAGGAGGCCTGCAGGTCGTGTTCCGTTGCGCGGACTCTCGGCGTGGTTGTTATCCCGTCACCTTGGGGAAGAGAGGGGTTGTTTAAAAATATAAATCTTTCCTCGGGGGGGGCGCGCAGCGTGATACAGGGCAGGAGGCTAGGGCGCCCCCTGCTGGGGAAGTGGCACTTGTGCAGCTTTGTTGTGTCAGTGATTGGCCTCTCCGCGCTCTCAGCTGACAGCAGTCCGAGGGAGGCACCCCCGGCCTGCCAGCTCCACTCAATCAGGACGCCTCGGCTGCTCCTCGCTACTGTACGAGACTCTGCTCTGCCTTCTCGTTTACATCCCGCTGAAAACTTCGCCGTGACCTTTCCTGCCCCCTGAAAGATGGTCGTTCTTTTCTTTGTCGCTTTCGTGTTTTCAAATCAGAGCATCCACCGTTCCTTCACCCGTTTATTTATTTGCTTCTATTTTTCTTTGAGTGCTGATCCCCCCTTCTTTATTTTCCTCCCCCTCTCGTATTTATCCCCTCCGAACAAACACTTGTGCCGCCCTCCTCTCCCAAACCTCTCTCTCTCCCTCCCCTCGTAACTCTTCGGGCTGGTCCTCGAGCCGGAGGGGGAAGTGGAGGGGGAGCGAGCGGGTTTCATTTGTGAAGCTGCAGAACAGCACTCCCCACCTCATCTCGGGAACCAGAACACAGGCACAGCTGGAGCTCCCGAGAAGAGCTCCTCAAAGTAATGATAGTCCGCCGATACCTCAAAGATACACGCACGTGGACCTATCGCGTCAATTTACGCATGAACAGACATCACGGAGCACTTACACAGGTTATTAAATCTTCCAAAAATGCCTTAAAATAATCAAAATACTTGAGACGTGCGTGTGGATTATAACCTCGCTGCCCTCGGTATCATTTTCAAACGTGGCTCGATTGGATGCTTTTTTTGTTCTCGAGCATAATTTCCCCGCAACTTGAACATGATTCACTTTCAAAACAAAAGGAGGAGCCTCATGCGGCGCTCGCATCATGTCAGTTTTACCGTGAGACCTGCTGCTGCTGCGGGGAAAACACTGGTCAACACAAACATGTCCGCTCTGCAATTATAAGACACAAGCTCGAGAATAAGTGCGATGAGAAAGGAAGAGAACAGGAGAGTGACTCTTCCTCAGGTGATTGATTTGCACTGGAAAAAGGGTCCAATCAGGATTCGTTCACAGGACGAACGATGCTTCAGTAGTCAAGGGTGCTTCAGTTCTGATGGACATGCTAATTTTCTCTTTTCTGGCACGATGCTATAAAGCGCGTTGAAGTTAAGGACATTGGCCCATGAATAGTTTTCCATCTGTCATCGTCACTGTCAGCCTTGATTCTGAAAGATCTTCAAAAGTAACCACTGTAACATAATCGCCGGCCTCCATCTTTCTTCTGTTCCCTGTTTTATGGCTACTGGCATTGAGAAAGGAGTGCATTGCCTTATTTTAATTGGATTACCTGCATTAAAAACACACATTAAACCCACTAAAACAAAAACGGTACGAGATTGTCAATGCAGAACACGAACAGTCCATTGACCTGCCATCGTTTGTGTCCACTTGTCCCCATTAGTGGGGAGGGTCACTGCAAATCAATAGCTGTTCTGAGCGATCACCTTTGTCCTGTGATAAAATGTTTCTGTCCTGACCGGTGTGGTCTCGTGTCCTCGTCCCTACAGCACGAGAGCTCGCTGAATGGTTTTATGAAAATGACACCAAATCTTAACCCGGTTAATCACCAATGGGACAGTTTGACAGATGTTTTAGACAGAACTCTCTTGTTGGATCAATTCCAAGGCTAACTATGAGTTTCCTTGAATGTTTTGGCTCCTGTCTGTATCCTTGAGTCCAGTGACCAAAGGTGATGAGGCTTTTGCCGTCCAGACGCCCAAACTGTGGAACAAACTCCTTTAAATCTCTTCTTCAAACTCGATGTTATTGTCTGTCTCTTTCCTATTGTATTGATTGTTATTTTAAATTCTCTTTTATCTTCTTCATATAATTAGTTCTGGGTTTTCATCACCTTTACGGTCTTGAATGCAGCTCCCTGTTGGCAAGTCCAGATAAACCATCCGTCATTATTTTTGAATCCTTGACATCCTCAAATAACAACGCAGAATATCAGAAGTATAAAGAACCCATTTCACATTGTTGAATAGCTGAGAGTCTTTGGATATTATTAAGCTGCCAAGGATGAGTATTAAAACATTGCCTTGGCACTGGCAAATGACTGTCGGTCACTATTTTTGAAAAGGGTGGAAGGCTGAGCCTCGGTCCTCGACAGAAGACTGAGAGACCGGAACAGAATACTAAAGATCTGTGAGTGTTTTCGTACATCTGGAATAAACTTCTCACCCCATTTTAACACTTTGGCTGTGGGAGAACGGTGTTCAAATGTTGTGTTATTATTATCACCGGCGTCTGGCAAATAAAAGAGTAAATCCAAGTGATTACGATTGATCGTAAAAGGGTGATTTTTTGATTGTCGATCCGAATCTCGTGGCAATTTCTCTGGACGTTTCGCTTAAAACCTCGAGCGTGAACCTCGTGGTGGCACTGGACGACAAATCAGAAGATTACCAGGTTTATTAGGACATATTGTCGGAGAAACTGTGGATATCTGCAACGAATTTCATGTATGAAAGCAGCCTCGATTGATCAGACGAGACCGAAGTGGCATCCCGAGAGAAATCTAAGGATAAAGATGCACTCGCAGCTGGAGATCTTATTTTCTTCGGTGCAGATTATTCCTGCTCTCGCTTTCATCTTGAAATAAAACAAAATATTAAAGCTGTCCAGTTCATTAGTCTGTTTCTGGGCCTTTCTTTTTCTTTAGGTGAATAATGGTGATCAGTCGGAGCTGAGCAGTTGTTTTTTGCTCAGAGAAATGTGGCTCTTAAGTCTCTTAAACTTTCCCTGAAATATTAATGTCCCTGAAAGATCTTATTTTTTAAGGAAAGCGAAAGCCTATTAGTGTTTTTCTCCTGACCTCGTGACATTGCCACATGTGCCGCCACTGTAATTATAAGGCTAACAGGGCTGCCTCCATCCGTTTTCAAAGCTGGAGCGGGTTGAGGAATATATGTATTGTTCGGCTGATTTAAATAATTGGTGTGGTTTACTTAAAAGGGTGCCAGGGAGAAAATTATGGTAATGGAATAATTTAAAAAAAGGGAAGTTGGAAACAGATTGTAACCCCAGCGAAGTCTGTCCTCCTCTCTTTTGTTATGACTTCGGATGAGTTTTTTGCTCCGAGGAAACTGAATTATCCTTCGACGGCGGAGGAAGAGATGGTCAATGTCGTTTACACACTCGGAGGAGCTTAGCTAGTAAAGCCACGCCGGAATTCGCGCTAAGACTGTGAAACAAATTAACTTTTCTGTTTGATGAGTCCTATTTCTGGGAGTTAATTGCACGTACTAATCCAGACAGTTGTTTCGCTGCGAGTGTGTGTGTGTGTGAGTACAGTAGGTGCTGAGTGAAAGTTGTGTGTCGTCCTCTGTCGGCGTGTTTTACGAGTTGTCTTTAATTCTGTGTGTGTGTGTAGTGAAACAATTACCTTCTACCTGCTTAGCTGTTGCTTTTTTATCAAAACTGCAAGTCGTGGAATCAAACGATCACTCTCAACCTGTTTATCTCTCTTGTGAATTAAAAGTGAGAGTAAAGGTTGCACCATAAAATTCCCGGATGGTTTGGTGGAGGATTCAACATTTTAATTGGAGCGGAATCAGTGAGAACATTTGGTTTTAACGATGAGAAGCAAAAGTAGTAACTGTTCCTGTTGTTTGAGAAAGAGGCATCAGATTGATATTAATAATATACTGCTGCCAAAAGTTTAGTTTGTCCTAAATGTGTGTGTGTCTGTGTGTGTGTGTCCTTCACAGCAAAGAAGTTCGGAGTCACGGAGGTCCCGATGGAGGCAGTGACGTTCATCTCACACGCTACGCAGTCACGACTTCGGACCGTGGTAGAAAAGGTTTCTACGATCGCGCAGCACCGACTGGACTCCTGTAAGGTAAACACACAAATACGTACCCACAAACACAAAGAAGAGATGTCCAGAGTCGTTCAATGCGTGACTGAACCACAGTGGGTTGGACAAATCAGTGTCCTATGAGGAACTTCAGGTTTAAGTGTGATGAGCAGCAAGAGAGGCAGGGTTAGCATAGCTGCTATAGCTTCAATTATATTAGAAGATGTGAGCGTTTCTTCACTGAAAGAAGAACAAAGGACGATCTGAAGTGGAGAGAAGGCTCGTGGCAGAAGTGCTGAGGAGCTGGAGCTCGGAGGTTACACAATCACTGGAGAAGTCGAGGGGAACAAAACACACGAGAGCAACAGGTCACAAACAGTAAGACGAGTAGTGCTGCTGTACACCAGATGGACGAGTGGTAACAATCTGGCAGTGAGTGGAGAGAAGACCAGAACTTGAGCAGGCGCTCAGAACAAGGCACGAAGCGTAGAAAAATCCATACAGAGTCCAAATCATGACAGCCTTCCCTTTTCCAACCAGCTTCCCAGATGGATCTGTTCTGTGAACTATCTCGTGCATCAGGTTAAACCATGGACATGTGATGAGACCTGGACACAGGATTGGAGGCGGAGCCCTGTTCATTCTTATGAAAGCTGCATCAGTGGCACCTAAAACCTTAAAAAGCTCATCTTCCCTGGTATGAAAAGGCCTTCTGTGTTGTGTGGTCCAAAGTTTTCGCACTTGAGATTTACACCGACCAAGCAGGCTAACTTCCGGTTTAGCGCCCGGCTTACTTGAATAGGGATAAAATAATTTAATCATGTGTATCCACTTATATAGATGCTTCTTTCACAAATATGCTTATAGAAAGAAGTATTTTATAGAAATCTCATCAATGCCCTTCCATGCTCTGCAGCCAATCACCACCCCCCTCCTCTCTGTTGCACGGACTACTTCTGTCCACATGTTAAATTCTCCTTGAAGACCTAAACTCCGCCCACATATTGCTCATGTGTCGCACATTATACCTGCAACGGGCAAACTGAGAAGAACCACAACCATAATAAATAGTTTATTATTCTCTCGTACATAAATTGGTTGATGCACTGCCACATTATCAATAGATGGCATGTGGCGTGTGTCCGAGCAGCCCTTTCACATAATTTGGCAGAGCGTTACGTGAGAAAAACACACAGTAAACGTCGGATCAGAACTCTGGGAGGAATATTAAAATCGCTGGAGTTGAGAAAGAAACTTCATCAGGATATTCAAGCGCACGCACACTTAAACACACAAACTCGGCTCGCTCGTGCGCTTCGACATTCCTGCGCAGGTAAACGGTGGCACGCACACAAATACGCTTTTATCCGTCTCACACATAGCGAGTGTACCACCAACATAAACACATAAAAGTTAATATAAGAGATATTTTTTTAACCCTCGAGTTGACTAACAGGAGAGGGGAGGACTTTTCAGTCAGTCAGCCAAAAGTAGAGGTATGAAAGAACTCGTCTGCGTATGAACACCTGCTTACTTTTCCCGTTATTGGCGACTTCATCTCTCGTAGCCCTTGAATGCAACTCTACAACCACATTTAATTGGTGAACATTAAAGCACAAATCCATCTCGACTACAATCCCAAAATCTCAGCGTTGTTGGGAGTAACTGCGGGGAAACTTTGAAAATGTGTTTTTCCTGACACCACGAAGGGGAGGAAGAGGAGGAGGGAGGAGGGAGGAAGAGCATCGCTCCAGCTGTCCCCATCTTGTTTTGCGCTCCTTCTTCTTCTTCTCCTCTTCCGTCGCTTCTTTTCCCCTTTTTGTGGTTTTGTAAATGAGGGTGTGTGTGAGGGAGGCATGCGAGCTCTTGTGAAGCCACTCTGTTGACATCAGCGAAAAAAAAAAGAGAGAGAGAGAGAGAGAGAGAGAGAGAGAGAGAGAGAGTCGGGGAGGGAGAAAAAAGAGAAAAAGACCAAAAGACAAAGCGGCCTTAAAGAGCAACCGGGCTCCGGCAGCGGCGGCAGGAGCTACGGCAAGAGTGCAGGCTCAGCGCTGCAACAAAGAGGAGGGAGGCTGGATGAGAGGGAGAGGAGGAGGTGGGGGAGAGGAGGGGAGAGGAGGGGAGAGGAGGGGAGAGGAGGGGTGCTGGCGATGAGCCTCCTCTGATGTGTCTTTGTGCTCTGTGCCACCCAGCTCCTCTCATCCACTCATGGAAACACACACACAGCCCTGACACACACACACACACACAGATAGAAAAGACAGTGATATAGAAAGAGTAGAACAGAGCTGCATGAGAGACACACACACACACACACACACACACACACACACACACACACACACACACACACATGTGAAATAAGCAATTATCCTATTAACTTTTGATGACCTACAAAAGTTGTTTTTCACACTTGCCTCTCCGTCTCCCAAGTGGGAGGCGATGCGCCACGCGGTGCAGCGAGAAGCGTCGTCTGTAAATAGAAAAAAAAAAGTTTGTGTGTTCAAGTCGGCTGTCGCGATCAGACGACACGAGACGTGTCCGTACGTCGGTTTAAACAAACGTGCAGTAAAATGATGAAGGTGTGTTTTTGTGCTTAAGCAGAGCTCCAAACTTACTTTTTACATCCTAACTTTTTCATTTTTCGGTGCACCAGAACATCAGTTAGTTGCTCCAGTTATAACACAATTTAACTTTAATTTCAAGCAGTGTGTGTAAACAGGAATAAAGCTACGGATAAAAGTGTTTCCTGATTCAAAATACAGAACATGTAACAAGAAATTTCAGTAACTAAAGTAAGTTAATATTTATGAAACAAATAAATACATTTTTTCCCTGAGTTTTATTAATTCAGTATCAGATAAAATTAATCTAACTGATTAAAGGGCAGCTCCACCCATTTTACACGTTAAAGTGTGTTTACAGGAGTGAAAAAAGTAGCATCAAGCCTTTTGTTGAAGCTGCATGTAATCTGCTAAATTGCCTCCAGTGATGTCACTCATTAGCTAAAATGCATTGTGGGTAATGTAGGCACCAAAAGGAAGAAGTGTGTGTGGAATAAAAAGTGTGATATCTCTGGTTCTGCTGTATTGATATTGATCATTTCAACAGTAGTAACAACAGTGTTATATAGTGCAATGCTAGATCAGTGGGCTGCTTCTCAAAACCTGGTGCCTGCATTACCCACAATGCAATTTAGCTACTGAGTGACATCATTGGAGGCAATTGCTGCTTTTCCCATGCATACAATAATATTCCCCAAGACCAGTAAACACACTTTAACATGTAAAATTGGTGGAGTTGCCCTTTAATTGATATTTGATTAATCTACTGATTTGTCATTCAGGAAAGCAAGTAAAGTGGCCAAAAACACAGCTGTTTCCAACTTCTTTATGTCAGCATTTGCTGCTTTTGTCTCTTCAATAATGATTTAAATTGAGTAAGAATTCATTAAATCACTTATTCACAATAATAACACAATATTTAGTATGTTGCAACTAAAAGTGGCCTCTAATTATTGCAGCCACATAAATTGGCGGAGAACACGAGTCGTCTCGGCTAACTTAACTTTAAGTCTCTCAATTTTTTGGGTCATTGATGCTTTGGGTGAAATGGATGTTCTGGTAATTTACTTAGGAGTGGAGGGTGTCATTTTTTTTTATTGAGATAGATGGACTGAAGGCTTCCCTTAAGTTCTGATATTTGTGCCCAGAGCCTCGGGAGCAGCTGCTGAATGGGATTCATACCTTTTTTCCCGTCCGTTGCAGCCGCGGTGATATTCTCTCTATCTCCTTGTCAGGATGATGAGTGCTACGAGCAGTCTGCAGACGTTCGCTCGCAGCTCCGCTTCTTCGAGCAGCTGGAGAGAATCGAGAAGCAGAGGAAGGACGAGCAGGAGAGAGAGATCCTGTTGAAAGCCGCTAAAGTAAGTTACTGTCACCTCGCCGTCCTACTGTGTGTGTGTGTGTGTGTGTGTGTGTGTGACAGACCGTTTGTTATGTCCCCGTGCAACAGTGTGTTTTTTTGTGTACCGCTCTGTGTATATGAGCGCACGCTGCTCCTGCGCCGGCCCTGACAGATGAATTAGAGTGTGACACCAGTGGATGAAGTGACCTCGGCGTGTCCTCCCAGGCTCCTGGCCCCAGGGCTCCTCTGTCCTGGCTCTTCCTCCCCGGACACGGCGAGGAGGAGGAGGAGGGGGGGAGAGACCTCGTACACTACTCAACCTCCCATGCACCATGCAGCCGACACACACAAACACACACACATCCCCATGTACGAGCTGCGAAACATCCCTCTGTCACAAGCCTCGACAGCTCAGGTGAAACAGAGCGTCATTTTTCAAACAAGAAGACAGAAAGAAAAGTGATTTTTCTATCAATCTATCTACCAAAGAAATATTCCAGAGTTTACATACGTATGATCTGGTGTCAAGTGTCAATATAACTGTCGATGTTTGTCTTGATTACTAATCATGTAATGGAAATAGATGCTTTGTTTGAACTATATGAACAAAAATGTTGGAAGAAAAAGCCTCAATCAAGCGGAAAATGCACAACAGCAGCAAACATTCAGTTGCAAAAACATATAAAATCACACAAATTAAAACTTCAAGAAGCACAAAAGTGTCACCACTAATAACCACACTGTCCATCCTACTGATTCTACTTTTTATACTGATGGATCTTTATGTATTTTGCTCTTTTATAGAGTGTAGTTGATGTTGTTTTTTGTTCACCTGCCCAGGGACAACACATGCAAATTAGCTTCCAGCTCACTCTGGAGCAGTCACTTTTAATTGTGCGGCATCTAAAGATAAACAATAAAATAAATAAGCAATAAGATATGAGCCGCTTTTCCACGATGCATGTAATATCTAAGGTGGCAATCACAGATAATAACCGTCAGATCGGGGAGAGTTTTGTTCACTTCATCTCGGCTGTTACATAAATTGCCGCAAACACAATCGCAGGCTCAAGGCACGACTTTTCCACTGAATATTGAATAATGGTAAAGGTTAATTCATGGATCTGTTATTAGCATATATTTCGAGTCAAAAGAACTCTCATTGCCGTCATTTTAATATCTGCTAACACCTACGTTACTGCCAAAGCAGAGAATCATTTAAACCATCTGCAGCAGAGCGAGTTTCATATCCAATATTAATCTACAAACCTTAAAAATCATGGTGGTGACTGCAGCAGGTCTCAGTCGAGTCACTTGAACAGCTGCAACAGTATTAGCTGGTGTTCAAGCCAGCTGCAGGTGGTAAAGTCGGCCCAGTCACCTATATTTTAACATTTATTCCTAAAAAGTTTTTACATTATGACGTCTGTGTAGTTCTGTGCAGAGGTATCTACCGAAATTAGCCTGCTAACCAGCTAGCGCCCGCTCTGAAGCTCCTGTGCTAACAAAGTAAACACCAGCACCTCCTCAGGTCCACAGCTTGGCAAGCTAAGTAGCTAACGGCTAGCAGGTACTGTGGTGATACGCTGACCCCTGTGTGAATCAACAGCTGACCAATCTTTACATTACACCTTTAAGTATATAGAGGGTGTAGTTTACATTTTGTTTTTTAAGGGGACATAAGTGACCTGTTCTCCTTGTTCTCCTCTGAAAAATACCAAATAATTGTTACAGACTGAAGGTGTCTCTTTTGTCACGTTGACAGATCAATTGCATCAGGTCTCAGTTGAGTCACTTGAACAGCTGCAACAGTATTAACAGTTTGATTGGCTGGTGTTCAAGCCAGCTGCAGGTGGTAAAGTCGGCCCAGTCACCTATATTTTAACTTACACTTATTAACACTTATTCCAAAAATGAACCAAAGTTATCAACAGATTGTGAAGAAATGACAGTTTTTACATCATGACGTCTGTGTAGTTCTGTGCAGAGGTATCTACCGAAATTAGCCCGCTAACCAGCTAGCGCTCGCTCTGAAGCTCCTGTGCTAACAAAGTAAACACCAGCACCTCCTCAGGTCCTTAGCTTGGCAAGCTAAGTAGCTAACGGCAGCTGCAGTCGGCAGCAGTTAGCAGGTACTGTGGTGATACGCTGACCCCCGTGTGAATCAACAGCTGACCAATCTTTACATTACACCTTTAAGTATATAGAGGGTGTAGTTTATATGTATATATACATTTTGTTTTTTAAGGGGACATAAGTGACCTGTTCTCCTGAAAAATACCAAATAATTGTTGCAGATTGAAGGTGTCTCTTTTGTCGCGTTGACAGATCAATTAAATTAATTCCTCAAGAAAGTATTAAAAACTACTTATCTCTGGATTGTTACCCGTCCGCTCTCCTGACCTCAGCCCCGTGTACGTACAGACATTTGTTTATTAGTAAAGAAAAAGGTCCTTAAAATTTGGAAAGATCACCAGTGAACACACACACAAAAAAAAAAGAGAGAGAGAATCTTTTGCAAATGAAAATGCCTCGCGGTGCAACATTAGCAGAAAGCTAGGTTAATTTAATTAATTTTGAATGGAGCCAATGTCCCACAGTAAAGATTCTCATTGCAGCACACCTCACCGTCTTAATTGCATTATTATGCTCCGGTCCTGCCATGCAGGATATTAGAAAATCCTCTGGTTGATGAAGACTGGCCACAAAACCTCATGACCTGTCGGTTTTTTCTCTGCTCGGGGAGACCAGATAGCCTCGCTGCTGGTTGTGAAAAAAGACATTACCTCAGCAGGAAAACGACACAGCGAAAGTGTGTTGTTAAAAAAAAATGAATAGTGACGCCTTTTATATCCTGTGTCTGCACCCGGTTCTACACGGCTGAACAGCGTAATCTTTATTTTTACTGTGAACAGTTCCCTTCATTAACAGGATTAGCGAGGAACTTCTGCAAATTTAGCCAAGTTTCTCGTTGGAAGGGCTTCGCTCGGGGCTATTTGGATTGCATGAGCATCCTCGAGTAGTTCGACTTCACCGCGGAGCGATGTGTACGGCTTCTTGGCCCTTGTTGCCATGCGTGTCATTTCAGTTCAAGGAGAAGTTTGGAAAGCAAATGTTTGCCGAGTGATTGTACAATATGCTTCACCACCACACCGCCTGAGAAGACTGCTTCTGTTTAAGATCCTAAAACATGTACAGTAGCTGCTGATTATGTAACCTTGGACGTAGATTTGTACCCTGTTTTCTTTTCCTTTGCCCGTCCAAACCCCAAATGTCATGTTTTGGTATTCGTGCTTTAAAAAAAGAGCAAACATATTTGCACTCGTCATTCCAGACCAACGTTTAACCATAATACGAGGAGAAATCCATCAGCGGATACATCACAAAACCTCCAAACTCCATAATATTATGCAGCCAGAAGACTTATTGCATAACACGTCTTTGTTATGCATCTTTAAAAAACAGATGTAAAGTCAGGCTTGATATTGATTATCGGCCGTTCGGAGGACATCAGTTGCACTTTCGGTAATGTGCAAAGCGAATGGGAGGCACGGAAATTGACAAATACATGTGTGTGTCAGTTGATCGCTGCGTGAGGAGTGATGCATGAGCAGCACAAGTTTCATATTTGGGAGGTTTGTATTGACAGAATATTCAATATCAAGTTAACTTCGCTCTTTTCCAAATACAACCCGCAGCTAAATGAAACAAGTACAACAACCCTCGGGGGCTTTAATAAGTCAAAACTAGCCAAGGTAAAAAAAATAGAAAATGACGGCGCACCATCACAAACTATTTCCTGGAATATGATCAACATTACAGATGATTTACTGTAGAGGACTGAGCAGGAGAAAGAGCTTTTATTATTCCAGTACAGTACGTTTCCCTCCACCAGAGCTAACAGAGCCTGTCAGCACCTACTACCCGGCTCTCTTTCCCCCTTCCACCCTCCGTTCTCTCCTGTAAGTGGGAAAATCAGGGCAGCTGACAGAGGAGATGTAAAGCATGCCAGTGGCACCGCTGCCCTTTGTAAACAGTCCATCTGTACCCGCCCCTCCCACCTCCCTCCCCTTCCTGCCTCTCTCCTGCTCCAGCGCCCGCTAATTTGACCTCTTGAATAAGAAACCCACGGAAAATAATCCCCCCTCCTCTCCACAACAAGCCCTCCCTTCCTCCACGCCGTCCATTTAAAATATGACTCAAGTCTTGAGGGATGCGCCGGCCGACCCGAGGGCGAACACATTAGTCTTAGTTGAGATACCGACCAGTACGTGAACCGCCTGATATATTTAAAGCCAATTAGCCGGGAAGGCGAAGGAGGAGGAGCAGCTACCCATGAGGAGGCCATAGGAGGAAGGAGAGGGCTGAAGCCGGAGCGCTCGCTCTGATTGATCTGATATTGGAAGGAGAAATTAAGTATAAACCAAAATAGATTAGTTCTCTTAAAGGGCCATTTGATTGTTTTATAATTTCCTTCATAGAGGCCTGGATGACAGTAAAGACAGGTGTTAAACTACATATATATACGACTGATGGGGATAAAGTGGCATATCATGGACCTGACCTCATTTTGGTTAATCCAGCGAACCCGAATCTTCACCGAGTGCATCCGGATTCACGACATAACAGCACTCAGCGAGCGTAATCTGCCCCCGTATCGCCTGCAGTGGTCGGCCGTACGTGTACGTTTGGCTGTGTGGTGAAGGATTCCCAGGGACGAGTACATTCACCCAGATCTTGGCTGCTGATTAAAATAGAAGTGCTGTGTTGTTACGCCAGGGACACACACACACACACACATGGATAGCCACACTGGCTCACAGTGACACACACGCAGCCACCGCCACTGATACTCACCAACATCCTTTGCCCTGTGTGTGTGTGTGTGTGTCGGTGTGTGTGTGTGTGTGCTGGCTCGTGCAGAATTTTTAATAACCTCTTTTGATTAGAATCCCCCTCCAGCGGCTTATTTAGGGCTGGATTTGGAGCGGGTTTAAAGGCCACCGCCCCCCGGGGGGCGCTCCATTGCACTTCTCTGAATTCAAATACGATGTCCTTGACACCTCTGTATCCTGTTCCCATTTTGCACTATTTTTGCTGCAGCAGCAACAGATGAGTAGCGAGGGGGGCTTGGGGGGGTTCGGGGGATGGGGGGGCTCCTTAAACCAGCTGTTAACCTGTGTTTTTTCCCCCCTCTTTTACTCCGCAGAGTCGCTCCCGGCAAGAAGACCCAGAGCAAGCTCGGCTGAAACAGAAAGCTAAGGAGGTAAGCTGCGGCGGAGATCATTACCCTTGACATTTCCCCGACTCCGGCGTATTAATTTTTCATGCCTCACTACATATGTAATGCCATTTAAAGTCGGACTTAAAAAAGTTTGAGGAATTATTCGCGCCGATTGATGCCCATGTGTGGAAAATGATTTTCTGCCACCCTCCTCTTCTTCCTCCTCCGCCCCACCCCCCCTTCTTTTTCTTTTCTTCATCTATTTCTGCCTCTTCATCTTGCAGCAGTTTGAATTTTGGGCTCAGTGAGCCCCTCGTTTGATTGATGGCCTATCAGGGGAAGGTTACACAGTCAGAGCTGCAGTCGCCCTTGTTAATGATATTTGTTACTGCCTTCTCTCTTGATATGCAAAACTATAATTCAAGATTCAAGATTTAATTCATCAGGATTGTACCACGGAGCTGATATACGTCGTACTACGTTATAACTTGAAGGGGAGCAGACACTTCTCTTTGGAAAAGAGTCAGATTTCGACAATAGTTCGGCACAAGCACAAAAAGATAAATACGTGAGCGCTGAGCGAGGCTTTCACACGCGCCGATTCATGCTCTACATGAACTTTTACTGCTACAAAGGACCGAAGAGAGTTATTCCCCTCTTCAAGTAATAGGCCACTGCACAACATGATACAAACGGGGAAGTGTTTTACTGATGCAGCGCTCGTCTGTCGGCAGCTTCCATCCTTCTCATTTTAAGCGCAGGTCTCGTATACGGTAGAAAAAAATTCCCAGCGGACCCCCGGAAAGTAGACCACTCTTCTTTTAGTGGTTGGTTAATGTTGTTTACGCAAAAATGAAGTAGTTCTGTCGCAGCGGAAGTTTCCGTTTGTTTTGTTGTGTTTTTTTTTTCTTTGTTTACTCCAGAAGAACTTCACTGGGTTTCAGCTTTCGGTCCTTCAGCTCGCTAACAAGGATCAAGAGGATTGCGAGGGAGCTTCCGTAGACGTAGTCTGAGCGGGCGGGAGGATGAAACGAGCGCCGTTCACCTGTTGTTGTTGTTGTTGTTGATGTAGAACTTACGGAGCAGACGTGGTTTCTTCTAAGTCACTTGCTCTTTATAATAATAAAAAAAAAGAGGCCTTTTATTCATCCGGGTAAAGTTTACTGAGCACGTATGCACTTTTTCTCACCGACGCTCTAATTTATACTCACACAGTCCTACATTTTTCCACCTGACGGCTCCGCGGCACAACCACTGTCTTTAAATGTCGGCCACTCCGCCATTTACATTCGAGGAGAGCTTTAAAACGCCTCGCTCCGGGGCGGCTCTGCATTGTTGTTTGGCCAGAGTATTTAATTTTTAGGAGCCGGTCTGCGGTTGTCGAACTTGTGACCTTCAATGACAAGTGGACTTCTGTTACCTCCGGCTGCTGGCAGCGCTCTGTCTTCTCTCGCCCCGTCTCTCCTGGACATTTCTTTTCGAGCAACGCTGCCGCAGTTTAGAACATTCACTCCGGATCTCAGCCTACCCATAAGCCCCACATATGCAAATGAAGCAGCGTAATAGGCAAGCGCGATAGGTTTCGCCCCAGGGGCCATGTGATCAAAGTGGATCTCCTCCCTGTTAAGTGGCAGTCCGCTCGTCATCTGGATACGGCCAGATTAGTGCCTCGTGAGGAAGACGCCGCCGCGCACGCACGCACATTTTCATTTTCATCTGGAATTTTAAGAAGGTGGCTTGGAAATTGTTACTTTATGTAACGCCGTCTCCCCGAGAGACGAGCAAACTCCCCCTGGCTCCCCCCCCCCAACCCACACACACACACACACACACACACACACACCCTTCCACCCTCCCTCACCTCTTTCTTTTTTTTTTTCGCTTAATGGCCGTCGTTTCTCAGCCCCCGTGCCGCTCCGGTTTTCATCACCTGAGCTGGCTGTTTGTGTCACCGCAGAGTCTGTCGGCAGCTCACACATCTGTGCAAATTTCATCAGTATAATGAGCCCGAGCTCCTCTTCCAGGCGACGGGCAGCCTCTCTTTAAAGCCTCTCTCTCTCCGTGGTCACGCACACACACACACACACAAAACAACCAGCACCACCAACCAAACAATCATCAATTTGGAGAGATGGAATTACAACCTGTTATATACTTATACCAAGTGTTGGCGTGTAAATTGAGCTGGCACATGATTTGTTTTTTTAAAAAGGAAGGCGCCGCGTGGCGTGAAGCTCCAGCTGCAGAGCCGAGTCCAGCGATCAGGTATTAACCGCGATAAGCAAATGAAGTCAGGTCAGGTTTAGTGTCAGTTCAGTTTCAATTACACCGGCCAAAATCACAAAAATGCCTCAAAGGGCTGTAAACGCCTCCGTCTGTAGACCCTCGATTTAGTGGAAAAACTCCACTAAAAAAGGGTGAAACGTCAAGAAGAGCAAAAGAAAAGGGGGATCTTTCTACCAGTGTGAAGGTGGGATTGTGCGTCTTACCCAGGTTTTCGTAGGTGCTGCGTGATACAGCTCGGCTTAACTCGATGCCTTTTTGGTTTTCCATTGACTGGTCACAAAGAGTCAACCCTAGTTTGTCACCGACCTTAATTTATTTATCCACTCGACCCAGATTTATATAAAAAAACGGCATCCCAGTGGTCACTTTAGGACTTGCAGAAGATCCTCTATTTGGTTGCCAATGAAACGATCTCAAAAGGAAGGGATGTCCTCCATTGTTCCTGTGTGTTTGTGCGATGTCGAAGCAGTTTCACTCAACGATACTATGACGATCAGGTAAAAATCGTGCCTCGGTTTTCGATTATTCGAATAGTAATTGAATTATTAAAATTCAAACTGTTCATGCGACTTTGTTTTAAAAAGATATGTTTTCCATTACGTTATAACGTTATTTCCAATACTTCACGTTCACCATCTTTGAATGATGGTCGAATGATTCTTGCTGATAATCAAATAGCTTTTTTGCTCAAAAGGTCCATCCCTAGTTGAGGGAATACTGTCTGCAGCGGGGAAAAAATTTAGAAAAGTAACTGGTACCAAACGTGAGTTGTGTCGGGTCAAGCCGAGCTGTACCATGTGGCTGAATCCCCGGCTTTTGTATCGTAGAAGAATCATTAGTACTCACCTTTTCACAGTAAAACCCATAAAATAATAGTTAAGGTTCAAACTCAGAAGCTGAAATGTTTTATTTGGTGGATCTACCACCTGTCCTGAGTGGATTCCTGAACCTGTTCATGTTCCCCAGAGGATAAATCCTAATCTTTTTATCATATTTTCTTCAGTGCTTCTGCTCGGCCAAAATGTTTACACGAAAACAAGAAACATCAGAATCTAACGGTCAGATTTCCACGACATCCGCTGAGCAGAATTCGTGCTCCCCAGCAGATGAACCCTCGCGGATGATCAGTGAAGTTTTACGCCTTCCCGCCCTCGAGCCAAAACTGGACACGACATATCTCATAATATTAGTTGCCGTGAACTTTACAGAGCAGATTTATGCTCCCGAGGGGATAACACATTTGGTTTTTAATGATTCCTCATTAAAATGTCCTCTAGATCTGAACTCGGGATAAACCTCGCTGCAATATTGAACCCAAAATCAACAGCGCAGCGTTAGTGGTTTTACACTGAGGGCTGGGGAACAGTGTGGGCTCTGGGTGTCACCAGCAGAGTTCAGGGATTTTAGTCATGTACGTTTTTGTCGCTGTGCCTCTAATTGTGTATTTGCATCAGCAACCTGACCCACAACCTCGTCACCAGCAGAGATGGCAGGTCAGATAGACGGTGGCAGAGAGAGAGGCAGAGCGGTCTAGCGCCTCTGTTTCCTCCGTGCACTACCATTTGGCCGAAAGGTCAGATGGGCTATTTCAAAAATGCCCCCAGTGAAAATCAATGGGCAAATCGTGGAGCTCAGTTCCTGTTTGTTGTTGTTGTCGGTGGTGGGTCCGTGTGTTGTGTCTGTTCCATCATGGAGGCAGGAGGCCGGGCGATGCCTGGTCATCGAGGGTGAGGAAATGAGAGCGAGAGAGAGCGAAGGAGACAGAGAGACAGAGACAAAGAGACGGAGAGGAAAAGGAGACTTGGGGGAGGGAGGAGAGGGAAGAGGGGAGGCAGAAAGAGATAGAGAGGGAGTTAAGGCCAGTGGAGATACATCACGATGTCAGACACACAGACACACTGCAGCCACAGATTCATCATCGCAGCCGCGTCTGCAGGCGCAACTGGACACAGGAAACGAGTGAACTGGAGAAGAGGACAGGCAGAGAGGGACGAGGGGAGAGAGGGGGGAAGACAAATTGGCTACTACAGCTGGCCAAAATCTGCCCAAAAGCTCCTGTAAGGACCCGCTGAAGCAAACCGCGTCAGGCCAGGAACGCTGATGTTTCCACTGAGCAGCTTCGTTAACATAAGTTGGTTAACCATCTTTTTCTCGATCTTCTAGCTCAGAGTGATTCTAGAGGACTCGTCCGACAGCATCTCGAATCATTTTCCTCAAATACTTTTGTCTTCAGGCCCTGACAGATTTTCTTTTTTGCCCGTTTCGACGCACCAGCATCGCTTGAAAACGCCTCGAAACCTCCGCACAATTAATTCTGCCCTCGCTTAACTTTGAACCTTGCGCGGCTCCAATTAAAAGCCCGCAGTTTACACATCCTTCCATCCTCTACGAACGTATATGTCAGAATCTGTGAATCCACGTGACATAACGCACAACGTGGTCAGATTTAGCATATTTTGCCTTGGTTATGTTATTTAACCCCTGACCCCGCTGAGCTCCTGTCTGCTCAGCCAGCCTTAATGCACACATGCACGTTACTCGGTCGGTCTTGGCATCCTCCACAAGTGGCCGGGTCACGCAGAGACCGGAATCCGCCCACACCGAAACGCTCCGTCAGCCGCGGCCTCACACGTCTCCTCCAGAGAGGAGGCGCTCTCGTGTGTCAGAGGACAATCCAGCAGCCCCCTCCGTTTTCATTAGGCCGGTTATATCTGCGAGTTCATAGGCGCTCGTCCTCCTGGCCCTCCGCAAACTGCTCGGCTCAAAAGAGGCGCTCTCTCTCCCCCGCCGGGCGAGCCCGAGGGCGAAAAGCCTTGCTACCCTCCTCCACATTCGCTGCCTTTCAAAGAGAATTCCTGCTGTTTTGTGTGTCCCAGTTCATAGTTGTTATATTCTTGTCTTCTGGTCTCGCTAGATGCACAACACCTTCATGTGAACAGAGCAGCGGCGTGGGATTGAGAGCGTTAAGGACGTAGCGCTCACGTCTTCTTGAGCCTGTTTCAAATTAGGTTAGTTTGTCAGGTGTAAACTTTATATTATGTTGTGCGAAAGATCTCACACGGTTGTTGACGTGGTTAATTTAATTATCGCATGAGAAAGGTCTGTTTTGCAGGTCCTAAAGATAGAGCGCCAAACCTATTTTTTATTTGTTGCTTTGTTGTCGGTGGTTTCAACTTTTTTTTTTCGTCACCTCAAGACATATTACAAGAAAAAAAAAAAAAGAAAAGAAGCAGGCTATAAAAGTACCTTTGGTGTTCCTGTGTGTTTTCGAATATTACAAAGTGCTGTAATGAGAGGAAAACAACAAAAAAAAGGAGATTTTTTTTTTTTTTGTGCCTCAGAGGGAGATAGCGACTCGTCTCCTCGCTCGTACAAGCCTGTAGGTTCACTTTTTCTCTTTGTGCGCCAGAGCACTCCTTGGGACTCGAGCGACGGGGGAATTGGGCATGCTGAGCTACGCTGGTGGCGAGGTGCCAGCCTCCTGTGCCTGGGATGTAAGTGAGAGGGAAGGCAGGAGGCAGGACACGTTTCAATTAGGCAACAAGCGCCGCACACGGAGCTCGAGAGAGGGGAGAATTTAAAAGAAGAAAAAAAAAAAAAGAGAAAAACCTCACCGTCACCAGCTAACTTCTCCCTTCTGACCTCTCCCAAAAACACACTTCCCTGATCCGCTCTGCCCCACCTTTTCCTCTTCGTCTTCTTTTTCCCGTTTAAGATCGGAGGTGTCGTTTTTTGCGGTATTCTTATGGGAAGGACGGTACCGGGGGTCTTTGTGAGGTGATGCTAAGTGTGCCAGCTCGGCCTGCATGTTTCCATTAGATTGTCATGTTGGCTAATTAGAGAGCGGCAGCATGATTCACCTTGTTAATTAGGAGGACTTGCACACCATGTGCCTGGGGGCGGTGTGGGGAAGAGGAGCCCAGCCTCAGAGCCCTGCTAGTCGCCTGCTGCCTATGAAGATTCCCCCTTCTCATCTACCTTCCTTCTCTTTTTTTTTTGATTTGGAAATGAATAAATCATTGACACCGTCCTCTTCTCGGAGTGTGAATATCTGAGTTCTCATCTTTTTTTCCTGGATGCAAATTAGGCGTGATCAATAGAAGGTGACGAGCGGCGAATCTAAATGTTAAAAAAAAAAAGAAAGAGGAGACAGGGGAAGAGAGAAGACTGCTAGACGAAGCACGCCGGCGTCGAACGAGACAAAGCGAGAGAACATTTAAAGTAGGAAATTTTCCCCTTAGATAAGCAGTATTTTTAATGATCGCCGCTCTCCGCTCCTCCGTAACACCGTCAGAATCTGCTTAACACTGATTTCTGGCACCTTCGTTAAACGCCGCTTCTTGGGAAAAATGTGCGGCGCAAATGTTATTATTTATAAAAATAACACTTTACTCCATCGGTTCTTTCAGACACATTCAATGAATCCACACATTTCACACACGGTCTCTCCCCTCCGCGAGGTTTAATTCCTGCAAATAAGTTGCAGATGAAGAGGAACCGTCGGGTCATGATAGTGACACTCACATAATGACCTTAGCTCCGGGGAGGGCCGAGGGCTCCGAATAATTGGTCCTTGGCCCTGAAAACACTTCTGACACACTCGCCTTCGGAGGAAATGAAACACTCTGAGCCAAGACTATTAGCTCATGCATGTATTTTGAATTCATCTCCATAGGTAAAATAATTTAATCACATACACAGGTCGGCCGGAATATTCAAGGAGACTTGTGTGTTGAGAAAGAGGAGGAAACTGAATTTAGAGACATTTTTAATACAATCTCAACTTATTATGTGTTATTTAAAGAGAGACTGGTATCAATCATGCAAAAAATAGTTTAAGTGTTAACGTATACTAAACACTCCTGTACTGAATCTGTGCATATCAACCTACAGTATCAATAGTGCAGTGCAACTTCAAACCTTTAAGCCCAATCAGACGTGACAACTCGCGCTGCAGCGTGTAACACAGTGCACACATCAGACATACATCTTCACGTATAACTTCTACATTAGACTATTTTCTCCAGAGGAACGCTGCCAAATGTAATTATTGAGCTCTGTTGATGAAGTCACACACGTCTCCGTTCGGTTTTTTCACCACAAAGACGTGCCCGCATTCGCAGTTTTCGAGGCTTAACTCGTCTCTTTTGTGGCGTCTGAGTGCAGATGGAGAAGCGAAACCTGATTGGTTTGCCGCAAATGGCCCTTCTCCCCCCGCAGCAAACTAACTGCCAGGCACTTCACATGAAGAAAGGCCTCAAGATGCAGCTCGCAGATGTTCGCGTAATGTCGGCCATGTGGGGTGTCAGGTGAATGAGATCCATGGATAAACAGACGTGCATAAAACACATACGTAAAACGTCAACGCGCGCTCATGCGGAGAAGGAGAAGGAAACTCGCTCTGCACTGTTTTTGGATATTGGTACCTGTGCGTACACAGAAACATAGAATTATTTAACTGAATCAATATTATTTTTTAATGCAGTCTTTAATCTGATGTGCACAAGTTACATATGTTTTCCGTCAAGTTATTAGTCATATGTACAGTTATTATATCTTCACAATAATATGCTCATGTCGATGAAGCTAACACGCGTTCGGCATCCTTGTTTAGCATGTTAGCATGCTTACGTTTGATAATTAACAGAGACACCATTAACCCTATTACTTATTATAAGACACTGAGCCATCCAAATGATTTAGAAGCTGTTATTTTAAGGTAAAAAGTTACATAATGTTGTTTTATTTATGTGTTTTCTGTCGAGTTATTCGTCATCTAATTGTGAATAAAGTACGATTAATATATATCAGCACAGTAATATGCTCATGTTGATGAAGCTAACATGCTGATGCTCAGCGGTTGTAATGTTTACCGTGTACGGCGTCTTTGTTTAGCATGTTAGCACGCTTACGTTTGATAATTAACAGAGACACCATTAACTCTATTACTTATTATAAGACACTGAACCATCCAAATGATTTAGAAGCTGTTATTTTAAGGTAAAAAGTTACGTAATGTTGTTTTATTTATGTGTTTTCTGTCGAGTTATTCGTCATCTAATTGTGAATAAAGTACGATCAGCATAGTAATATGCTCATGTTGATATCGCTAACATGCTGATGCTCAAATAGTTTACGATGCTCACTATCTTTGCTCGGCGTGCTAACGTTTGATAATTAGCGCCAAACTCAACCGACTGACAGAGCAGACGAGCGTCGAGAGCCGCCGGCGTGGCTAAAAAAAAAAGAATAATAGAATATTTAACATTCCCTACAGAGTTACTGTTTTCTGTTTTGGTTTGATGTATAGTTTAATAAAAAAAATGGCTGAAATCCGTAACATTTCTTCTCTCTGCATCTGCATAGCTGCGGGGGCCGCTCGTGTCCACGCCATGACAGCACCATTATAGCGACGCTGACAAACTTATGAAAACGTCCACGCTCACACCCACCGTCGCATTAACACAGCCGTCCATTCGCATCTTGGATTTCTGATAGTAGATGGCGCGTGGCGTGTAATCTGCCACCGTGTTTCCTGACGTCTTGCGTCTTTGCTCGCTGACGGTAAATGAAGGGAGACGACAGGTCCCGGTCCCGGTCGGGCTGTTTTGATTACATCATCGGTGTCTTACGCCGCTCGGCCACCAGGGGAGGAGGGTTTGATTCCCGCTGGAGCCACCAACCCTCGTTTAACTCTACCAAGGCTCTGTGGGGAAAAAGAAGCATTCACCAAAAAAAAAAAAAATGGCATATGTTATGTCTATATACTGAGAGGCTCCCCGCTGCGTCCTGTTGGGCCGGAGCGGTTCTGGGGGGAGGGTGAGACACGGGCCTAATCAAAAAGCCATAGTCTGGCTTTTATACGGCGGTCTTTGCAGGGCAGTCAGCCCTTTAGCTTCCTTCACAGCCCCGTAGCTGCTCGTGACGTCAAGCAGAGCGTGTTCTGCTCTACCAAGGACATCTGTCTGTAAGCGTCTGGGGGGCCGCGAGCAGCCCCTCAGGCCAGGGGGGGAGGGAGGGAGGGAGGCAGGGAGGGGAGAGAGGATGGAGAGAAAAGCCTTTGTTAAAAACAGCCGAGATGGAGAACGGCAGGTTGGCCATCGCGGCTCCTGCAGCTCGCCCCCCCTCTCTGCACTCCGAGCGTATCAGAGCGCTCCGAGGTTTCTTGCCGAATTCTGGACATGTTTGCGTCAGAAGGGGAACACAACATTTGTTCTTTTGTGTTGAGAGAGAAGAAGAAGCCCTTTTTATTTCTTTTTATTATTTAGGTCTTCATGGGCATTTTTTTTTTTTACATTACTGTTGAGGGTGCGGAGCTGGAGGTTAGACGAGAAGATGCGGGAAACAGTTAAAAAGCGAGACAGACGAATGGATTCTTTTATTTTACAGTTGCTCACTTTTGGCCCACTTTGGCATTTGTTCTGTTCTGAGTTAAATAACAATAACACCAAACCGTGCACGGACCGACTGATTAGTTCTTACTAACAGGAAATGAAATATAAAGCATCAGATTTCATTCAAACTGTCTAAATTTAATAAACATATAAAGAAACAGTGAATTAGGGAGAATTATTTGCCGGAATCAGTTCAGTTAGCATGTTAATAACAAACATTAGTGCACTGCTGTTGTTGAACGCCGTTGTTTAGCTCCTTATTTCCCTTCAGCCTCACCTCTCAGTTTGCTCCACTGATTCAGCCGCTGTGTGTTACACCAGCTGTCTGATAAATATTAACTTCCTCTGCCCCCAAACTGGAGGTCTTAGTCTTATTTAAATATGATTTTGGAAGAATCTTCCAGGACATGACCCAATGACACGAATAATCCGATGAATACATGTAATTTGATATCGTGGGCCTGGATTTTTTTAAGCGTCCACAGCAGGAAAAAGAAAAAGATGTTGTATTTTTGGAGTTGGTTATTTGATATCGTGAAACGCTGGATGATGTAATTTGCTCTAAAATCTGATCTTTTTGCTTCTTGCAGATAGTGTGAGCAGATTCTTAATCCGACAGTGTCTTTTTTTTTTAGGAGCGATCAAACTTTCAGAGCAGATTAGGATTTCATTGATTAGTAGGAGCCCCGATCCGATTAATATCACGTTCACAGCTTCAGTGTTTGGACCTGTAGATGCACGTAGCTCGATATCTGCGAGAGAGCTTTTTGTGCGGCTGCGACAAGTGTTTCCCCGGAAATGTACGTATTTGTGTTTGCATACTTCACATTTCTGACCACCTGGCATTGTTCTTTTTGCATCGACACACCGAAAACCCCTCCTTCTAACAAAGCCGTAGATTGATTCTGCCCGGTATCTCGAAAATGTTCTACATCTCCTGACCTTTGCTAATAATTTGACTTTACAAGTTCCAGTCCCCTGCTTTGAAAGGGCACGCAGGCAGACTGGAAGCACTGGTATTTACGTGACTTCGTGGAACAGCGGATATTTATGCGGTACCATTGATCGGACCTGGCAAATGTATGCATCCTGCCAGCTGGTTGTTCCTCCCGTCTGGGGGGCGAGTCTCTGCGGTGACCTTTGCGGTTTTGGTTGGTGATTGCGCCCGAGGCTTAACGGTGCCGACAGGTTTCGTCCTGAAGGTAGAGAGAGGTTTTTGTACTCGTAGGTCGCGGAGTGGTAGAAACTGACAGAAAGAGATAACAGAAGAGCTGCTTCGTACCAAAAATAAGAAACAGAGAGCAGAGAATACTTTGTCACGACGTAAACAAACCGTTTCTGAACATGTATCCACATTCCTTCATGGCTACTGCTGCTACTTTGTACACTATGTGTCCATATGAATGTACTCAGGATGTATGCGGGGTTGTAAAAGGTATTAAAAGGTAGTAAATGAAATTAGCCCAAATTAAGGCCAGTAAAAAGTAGTAAAAAGTAATAAACGTCATCTGACGAGGTAGTAAACCCCCATTCAACAATGAGTTTTTCAATTTGTGTAAGTTACGTGCAGGCCTATCTCCTTAAATTACTAAAACTTGCGTGGATTTATTTTTATGTTGCGAGTAGGACTTGCGCGCACGACGAACCTCGCGCATGCGCTGACCCGGCTAGCTTGCTGCAAAACCTCTTCGCGAGTTCGCTGTAGTTGTAAGTCATTTGAAAAGACATAATCATGGGCAAATGCAAATTTTCGGACCTCTGGCTGGAGGAATCAATGTATAAAGACTGGCTTAGGCCAGTAGTTGGCAACAGCCGAGAGGCTTATTGCCACGTCTGTAAAAAGACGATCAATATAACGTGGATGGGGGTGAAGGCTGTGAAATCACATATGCAAGCTAGTAGCCACCAAGCCAGGATGCGTGGACGTAGCGAGCAGCTTCCTGTGGCAGTGTTCGGCACTACGGCGTCGGCTACATCACTGCCCACAACCTCGACTGCTCTCCCACCAACCACTGCCAGCAGCGTTAACAGGTGCACGAGTCCGACTATTACCGTGTAAAGTTGCACTTTTTATTTTTCAAGGCCCTCTCTAGATATTTCATTACTTTACTTGTCACTTTACTTCACACTTTACGCTGCTACAGTTGCAGCTTGAAGTCGTGCTGGTAGTAAAAAATATTGTGAAGGTAGTAAAAAAGGTAGTAAAAGGTAGTAAATTCAACTTAAGAATTTCTGTATAAACCCTGGTACTTCATGTACATGTTTGAATTAAACGGAGGTCAAAACAGCTCCTGAGGGAAAACAAATCAATCAAACGCCGGGGCCCGTCTCTGGCTTGTATCAGTCGGCGGCCATTAAAGGAAGGTAGACTCGGCGTAGTGGCACCAGATTGAAATCAGAAATCGGTCTCCCCGTGTCACGGCGGGCTCTGCATTGACGGGAAACGCAGACTGGAGGGTTGCAGATGGCGAAATGAAGTCTTCATCTATCATACAGTCATAAATCTGAAAATGCAGGCAGTTGCTGTGGGCGCCGGGAGCCCACGCCTGGTGCCAACTGCCAGGCGGAGATGCCGGCATCCTGGTGCCATCGCTGAGATAGCGGACCTCTCTCTCTCTCTCTCTCTCTCTCTCTTCCCCTCTTCTGCTCTGTCGCTCTCTCCCGGCTCACTTTGCGGCGGGATTCTTTAAGGTCAGGCCCGGAGAGATTTGTGTGTTGTTTTGTGGCGAGAGCCCTAACACGGTTAGCATTGATAACATTAATGCTACATTTGCCATGTGGACAGGGGCAATAATCATCCCCAGCCTGTTCGCCTTCATCCAGCCCCCTGGTTCCTGACTCCATTATCCCCCCTATGTCTTCATTTGCATAGAATTAAAAGCCCGACTCCCAACAACTCGACGATTCACTTCACGGCCTCGTCCATTCTACCGCTACGAATTAGCGATTGCTTTAATCACAGGATGTATGTAACGTCTAAAAACAGACAAATAAATGCAGTTTTATATATTCAGCCGGTTTGGTACCACCGCTGTTATTTCCCCCCTACTTTGTGTTGTCAGCGCGTTTGAATCTTTCAACAGTTCCGCCGTGCTAAATGTGAAGTGGCAACACCCTAAAGGCCATGCCTCGCCACCGGGGCTTTAGGAGAGGAGAAAATCAGAGGCAAACTGCATGCACATTTTCAGATCAGACTTTATACACCAAAGCAACCTTTTAAAGAGCGCCATCTGAAAGTAACATGAAATTTTACCCCTGATCAGACAACACGCATGTCTCGCGCAAACACCAAGCGCCCCGGCCGAACGCATGCTGAGCGATAACATAAAAGAACATGAAAGACATGAAAGCGCACATTGATTGTCCCTGTTCGCTCGCAACCCGGGCCTCTCTCCCCCCAGCGGGCAGGCACGCAGGCAGGCTGGTGGGTAGGCATTCCCTGTGCTGTGGCCAAGATTGATAGGCACGTGTGTGTGTGTGTGTGTGTGCGCGCTGTGTTTTTGCATGTTGGAGGGAGTGCTGACACCCTCTGTGCCACGGCCCCGGGGCCCTCACACATCCACCCAATAGAAAGGGCAGCTCCCAGCGACGCTGGGTTCCCCCCTCCGCCCCGCGGACAGACATGACATTACCTCGGGCAGTCGCCTCCCCACAACCTCCCCCTTTATACATCACAAACCGCTAAAATCACAATGGCACCATGTGACTAACACACACACACACACACACAGTCGGTCTTTGACAGCAGCTCTGTTAATGGCTTCCATTTTGTTTGGCTCAGGAGTGCTCATGCAATTCATGATTGGACAGACAGAAGGATATCTTTATCCTGAACCCCCCTGTGTGTCTCATCCTCACCAGGTCTCACACTGCAGCGAAAACAGCTCTGGTTGCAAATTATTCCAAAAGAATCTCAAGGAAATTGAATCGAACGCAACTGGATTTGGTTTTTGTCTTGAAGACGTTTCACCTCTCATCGAAGAGGCTTCATCAGTTCCTGCTCGCTTGACTAGGCTGGGACTAGTCCAACTAGCCGGTGTGGAGGTCCAGCTATTTAACCTCTTAGGAGGCGGTCACAAGGCCACTGATGTCTATGGGTCGTATGTGCTCCATCATTGCCAACGACAGTCGTTAGTACGGTCGTTGGGGATGGTGGAAAGTTGGTTTCGACTTCGTTAGTGCTCTATTGTGTTGTAACGACAGTCGTTGGAGTCACATGAGGCCCTTTGTGCACAGCCGTTGTTCTTAGAGGCTAAGTTGTTGAATCACAGGCTTGAAAGAATTGAAAGGCTGGGGTCACTCATGTGCCTACAAGCACTTAGCACGGCGCACCTTTCATGTGTGTCGTTTATTCTGTAGCGATGTTGTGAAGAAGATGAAGGAGTCTCCGCCGACACCGTCTTAGTTGTATATAAAAAGGTTTATTACAAGAAGTACAGCATCTGAACAAACGCCAGAAATTGCCTGTGAGAGGATCCGATGCCAATGTGGATCAATTCCCAAGGCACAAAGCCCACCTACCATTACCTCATCGTATCTAAAGCAGAATGTAGCATATAGTTAAAGTTCGTTAAACTCTGAAAAACAAGTCCAAAGGGGGCTCATCTCTATAAAGGACCTAACCTTTGTCCTGAAGACCCTCTCCTTTATAGAGCTAACCTTGTCATGTGGTCCTTTATGGACCTAGCTTTCGAACAAAGTATCATAAAATTTCACTACATGTGCTTATTAGATACAGAGAAAGAGAGGAGCATGTTGGGAGGTTGTGACCATCAGTGCTAAAAGAGCTAACTTAGGACAGATCTGTATGTGAATCAAAGCTTGTAAATATTTATGTCAAAATCACTGTTTGGTTGGACACCTTCAATATACTTGAAATTGTCGGTTCACCAGAGCAGACGTGTGTGATCCCAGAGAAACAGTCGGAACGTGTAGTGTAGAGAGTCATTCTTCTTCTTCTTCTTCTGATCTTTGTGTTTGTCTTCTCCAGATGCAACAGCAGGAACTGGCCCAGATGAGGCAGCGGGACGCCAACCTTACAGCACTAGCCGCCATTGGACCCCGCAAGAAACGTAAAGTGGATTCTCCAGGGGCCACCCCATCAGGGACAGAGGTAAGACTCACCTGATGACTGTACTGTCAAAATATTTTTGTCCGTATCCAGCTGCAAGTGTTGACCTGATATCTATCCTCAACACTCACATCACCACTAACCTTTGGTGGGAACCTTCCGATTTATCAGCTGGCCAATATTTAAGGGATATTCCGGTGTAAGTTTAATCCATGGTCTAACACACCTTGACACCGAGTAAGACTCCCCCTCGAGAGGTCAAGTTAGCTGACCGCTAGCTTAGCTAGTTTTAGCAACCTCAGAAAAGACCGCATGATAACAATACACTGCAGCTTATGTCTCCAACTAGAAACCGCCATCAAAAAGCCACAATTAATGGTGAGAACAGCAGCAAACTTCAGCAACAGTACATGTACAGTCCCAGCACACAGTACGAAGCATCAAACATCTGCTAGCTTTGCCGGATTTGTATTAAAAACACAGCACAACTCACCCTCTCCTCCAGCAGCCTGCCTGTGTGGGGAAGCCCTGACGAGTCGATTACCGAGTGCAGTAGATTTCCGCAGCTCAAGGATGAAAATGTATGATTATTACTCCATGGAAAGCTCAGTTCTTATTATCGAGAGCTGACAGGGAAAATAACGGAAGTAATGCACCGATATAAAAACATTTGTTGGGGTATTATAATGCAGAAAAAGATGCTAAGGCTTATTTACAATGATTACATTTCAAATGACGTTCATTGTTTCATTGCACTGACGCCATTTTGGATGATAACGTTTATTGTTCAACTGTCAAATATCTTTGTGAACTAAATATTAGGGATCATTGTATAAAACTGGAAGTGTACACTCGGTGATATCAGTATCGTACAGGGGATATATTCTACTATTCCTGATAGATGATGATGATGAGGAGGTGATGATCTCTCACCACCCTGCTGATGATACTGTAAAATAAACATATTACCAACCTGTCTACTCAAAGAAAGACTACTTTAAACCAACATAATGTATTTCTCAGTTTTTTCTTTTTGTGTGTGTGTCGACAGCTTTCAATGTTAATTTTCACGGTTTTGTCATCCCTGACTGTGGTGAGCTCAGACATGGAGGGCTGGTAGATATGCATAAGAATGACTCACTGAATATGTATCTGCGAGACAGCGGACGAGAAATAATCCATAACTGCAGGTAAAAGTGGTGAGTTTAAATTCCAGCTGCTGGTCAGACGGAGCGAAGTTTTTGTGTTTAATGCAGGATTTTCTCCTGAATCTGATTACCCTGTTGTTGTTGTTCGGAGACTTCAGGTTGTACCTCCACAGAACGCTCCAAACCTTTTCATGAGTCTGTAGGTTGAGCTTTGTGGTAGTCAGAAACTCGACGCTTGGTAGTTGTAAAAGTTTTCTGACGTTATTAAAGGGATATTCCGGTGTAAATTTAATCCATGGTCTAACACACCTTGACACCGAGTAAGACTCCCCCTCGAGAGGTCAAGTTTGCTGACCGCTAGCTTAGCTAGTTTTAGCAACCTCAGAAAACGACGATAACAATACACTGCAGCTTATGTCTCCAACTAGAAACCGCCATCAAAAAGCCACAATTAATGGTGAGAACAGCAGCAAACTTCAGCAACAGTACATGTACAGTCCCAGCACACAGTACGAAGCATCAAACATCTGCTAGCTTTGCTGGATTTGTACTAAAAACACAGCACAACTCACCCTCTCCTCCAGCAGCCTGCCTGTGTGGGGAAGCCCTGACGAGTCGATTACCGAGTGCAGTAGATTTCTGCAGCTCAAGGATGAAAATGTCTGATTATTACTCCATTGACTGCTCAGTTCTTATTCTCGAGAGCTGTCAGGGAACATCAGGGAAGTAATGGAGTAATAATCAGACATTTTCATCCTTGAGCTGCGGAAATCTACTGCACTCGGTAATCGACTCGTCAGGGCTTCCCCACACAGGCAGGCTGCTGGAGGAGAGGGTGAGTTGTGCTGTGTTTTTAATACAAATCCGGCAAAGCTAGCAGATGTTTGATGCTTCGTACTGTGTGCTGGGACTGTACATGTACTGTTGCTGAAGTTTGCTGCTGTTCTCACCATTAATTGTGGCTTTTTGATGGCGGTTTCTAGTTGGAGACATAAACTGCAGTGTATTGTTATCGTGCGGTCTTTTCTGAGGTTGCTAAAACTAGCTAAGCTAGCGGTCAGCTAACTTGACCTCTCGAGGGGGAGTCTTACTCGGTGTCAAGGTGTGCAGGGACCAACATCAGTAATCGACAGTCGGATGTGGGATTGTCGTTAGTTCAGATTATACAGACAGTCCTCTTCTTGTTTAGTTGCTCCATGATAATTTAGCATACTGGAACTCTTGTTTGTCTCCTCTAGTTTTCTGCCTGTTTTTTTTTTTTTTTTTTTTTTTTTTTTTTAAAGTATTTTTTTGGCCTTTTATGGCTTTATTGATAGGACAAGCTGAAGATATGACAGGAAATGGGAGGAGAGAGAGGGGGAGTGACATGCAGCAAAGGGTCCCAGGCCGGGAGTCGAACCCGGGTCCGCTGCAGCGAGGACTTAGCCTCTGTACATGGGACGCCTGCTCTACCAAGTGAGCTAAACGGCGCCCCGTTTTCTGCCTGTTTTATTTATCCGCCTAATATAAAAAGCCATTGTCCTGAATTCTTATATATCACTGTTCAACAGCACGTCTCGTTACACCATATTTTCCTGATGCAGAAGCGAGATTAGTGCGTCAGTGCGGCCGGCCGGCCAGCCAATGGCACGCTGCTCACTTCTTACTTAAAAAAAGAAAAATCAATTGTTTACTTTATATCATCTATCCAGGCGCAGCCCCGTGTAACCCATTTAGTCACTGCTGATAGAATAACACGTGGTGGAAGAAGTGATCACATCGCGGTCCACTCTCGGGACTTCTTCTTCTTCAAATCCCCCCTTTTTGAGCTCCAAATAATTTAAGCGCCTTAATTGTTTCAAGTTATGTAATGTATCTTGAGACGTAGTCGAGATGTCAGGATGCATAAGAAGACGTAAAAGGCGAGATTGGAAATAACAGTAGAAGCCGCCCGGAGGGGTTTGACCCCGACCTCTCCGACGGTTTCCTCTCCGTCTGGCTCTTCGGTTGACAGTCTGACATATCAGGGGTGAGCAGAATGTGAGAGGATGAGAACGGTGACAGCATTTTGTCCAGTGGTAAATAATAGATAACTCTGTAATTGATACCGTGTCAGCTGATGTCATATATGTTGCCCTTGCATGTAATGGCAAGTCGTATCGCCAGACGATAAGGATTCTGGTGGGATTCAAGTTTATTTATGAGCCACACATCAAGAAATAAAAAGCTGAAGAACAGACATAGAGTCGACACTCCACATTTAATTTGGCAACGTGACGTAGCTGGTAGGAAATATCTTTGCGTGTTACAGGCAGCGTGGTGACAAACTCCCATGTGACTCGCCCAGTCTGCTCTTAATTAAGCCGAACTGTGTTATTATAACGAACCGTCTCCTGTTTTAAGTTCCGCGAGAAAATGACTTGAGTATCGTATTTCCGCAGCGCTGGGTCATACATGAAGTCGTGCACGGTCACATTTTCCTTTAGGCATCGGGGGGGAAACATTTAAATTCAACGTGTTCATCTGTAAATATGATGAATCTCGAATAAGCCTGAATTTTTGAATGCCAATTGGTCATTTTAATAACCTGCTTATTGAGTTGCATCCTCGCATCCTTCGCTTAGCAGCAATATGCTGCAGAGGAGCATGGTAATGCACCCGGTAAAAAAGCATAAATAACAAAATAAAAGCATTACTTCTGGTCCTTGAGTGCAGTGCCAACCTCTTTCAGAATGTTTTACCCTGATGGGTATTAGCCCGCGACCTTCTGCCGCGCTCAGAAAAATCCGCTTTCTCCAACCGCGGTTACACAACATAAACATGAATATACATTATGCTGGAGTTGTTTCTATTTTATCCCATTTTTGTTAATGTCCTGTTCATGTTTAATTAGAGGGGCATAATGAAGTGGAGTCTCAGCGCCCCCCCCTTCCTCTGGAGTGATTGCGGAGGGGGCGGAGGAGGAATCTTAACTTATTTTCACTTCGTTTTCACCTCCTCACATTTCTTCATTTCACATGGGCTGGAAGCGCCCGCAGCGTTCTCTTTCCCTTCTCCAGAGCAAAGTGAATGTGACTTTTCTAAGGGGGTCACAGGATGCCTGGAGGCCTGTGGGTGTTACTGGACTGTTGCCTGCTCTCAGCTTCACTGAGGGGCTTGTCATAGATTTCATCTCCACAGAAATGAGCCGGGGGGCCCTGGCCAGGAGCACAAGCAGCCTACGTTATGAAGGGCCCATGCTGATTATTTCCCTCTGACATCGCATCCTGAGCTTTCCGCATTAATCCCAGACAAAGGCAGCCCTTCAGTGCTGTGCCAGAGCTCAAATTAGGAGCCAGATAATGGCCTTGTTGAGATCCTGCTCTGTTCACCGAGAGGCAGAGCTCCTGTTGAAATCCTCTTCTTCAATATTCCTTCCCTCCTGCTTGTTCTTTTTCCTCATCAGACCACCTTTTCACCGTGTTCGGACTGTGACGGAATTCAGGTGACACAATTTCGCTCCTTTCCCCCACAACCCAACCCCCCCACCCCCGCCCTATTCACCCACCTTTAATTTGATGGTGGCTCGACTGGGCTTGGGCCTGTGCCTGGATGTGGATCGCCACGGGCTGTGAAACTGATAGCCAGTCAAGACTGGAGTGTCTGTCTCCAGCCTGATCTAGTCTGCGGGAGGGAACAAAGGGGGCCTTACAGGGCTCCGCAGGGTGGATTAGTTCCAAGGAGCCAATGGCTGGGGCTGCTGGCTGGCTGGCTGGAAGAAGGCCTGCTGTGGCCCCAGCGGTGGGTCACTGCACAAGGCAGGAGCCGCACATCGCAAACTGCCCCCCTCCAGCCCAGCAGACCCCGTCCTGCAGCGCTAACCCTCCAATCAGCACACCCAGGCTTTTGAAGTTCAGCACAAAAGTCAAGGGTGAGCTGCCTTGAAGAAGGTGGAGGGATGAAGCGCGGCGACAAAGGGCAGTTGAAGGAGGATGGAAATGTGGTGGAGGCTCTAAAGCCCCCGAAACATCAGCTCATAGATGACGACACCATAACGCCTGATTAAAAAAGTGTTGAGCTAATGAAAAATGATGTTTTAATTCCAGCTGGATGTTTTGTCACGTTGGGCATCAATCATATGCAAAAAAATCATACACCTCTACGGAAAATTGAATGTTTGCTAGGAGCTGAAAATCTGAAAATCTGCCTTTTCCTTCCTCGTTACCTAGCTTAGTTAGCGCAGATAGCTAGCGTCTCGTCCATGAGTAGCTTCACGCGTAACGCTGCGCGGTGATACAGCTGGTGGATGTAGTTTGGTAGAGAGAAAATAGATCCTACAAGAATCTGCTCACAACAATTGTCTGTGGATTATCGTGAGTAACCGTGTCATGATTTCTGGCACTTTGAGCACCGCAAGCTAAGTGCCGTTTAGCTCCATTATATTCAAGAGACGGCAGCTAATATCTCTGAAGCTAACTCACGCCCAAACAGTTTAGGTGGATAAAAAGCACTACAGGAAAGAAATAGCATTTTGATTTTTGATTTTGGACGTATATTTTAGCTCCATTGTTAGCATCTGTACAGCTCTGCTGCTGTTGAGGCGCTAACAGTTCATGCATTAGCAGCCTGGATACCACGTTCCGGCTCTTTGCTTCCTCTACGGCCACATCAGTGTTTGTATATTGTTCCGAGAAGATATAAAAATGGATTTTAGCTCATTGAATCGGGGATGGAGGCGAGGCGAGTCTGTCAGCCGGAGCTTTACTCACAATGATTATTCCATCACACCCTCCATATTCCGTCCCTTCACACGCTTCACATTATTTGAACACTTTACTGTTTCATTTCCCCCTCATTGATTTTTGTGTGCCGTGATCTCCCTCTCTTCCCATTTGGTGCATCTTGACTAAAGTGCGCGCCGTCTGTTTCCCGCTAGCTCGTGAAATAACAGATAGAGAGGCTTCCTCGGTGCGTCTGGGGTTAGCGTCGAAAGGCTCCGCGGTGTAGAAATGTGCCTCGACGCACCGTGTCCTGCAGTGTTGAACACAATCAGCGCTTTGAAACATCCTTGACACATTTACGAGCTCGTAGTTATCATCCCGCCACCGAGGCCATTTATCACATCAAAGGAAGACGCTTTGTTTGTTGACGTAAAAAAGCGACAATAGCGGCTAAATTGCCTCGGTTTTTGTGCCGCCGCGCCGCCTGCCTCGTATCTGCCTCGACCAGGCGCAACGCGAGGGACAAAGGTAGGCGTGCGATTTAATAGTGAGCACAGTCTATTTTTTCCATTTGAATTCATTTCACCTTCTTTTTCTTTGAGGCTGTAGATCAGAAAGAAGGAGTGAGGCAATAGAGTGAGAGGCATGGGGAGAGAGGGGGGAAAAAGCACAAGGAAAACTGATGCCCTTTCCTCCAGCTAAATTAACAGGAATCACGTGGAAAACAATCTGAGTCTCCAATGAAGGAGGGAGGGAGGCGGGTGGAGGGTGGGGGGGGGACCATTAAAATTAGCCCCAAGCTATGGACTGCACCCAATATCACTAAAGCTGCACTCACTACAGATGTGGAGGCTGGCTTACAGGCAAACTATGCTCTGTTCTATAGCTACAATTAAAATCAACCTCGCTGCCAAAAAATAGGAGGGGGAAAGAGGGGGTAGAAAGGCAGACATGGAACATCAAAGACAGATTGAAATGTGTAGTCAGTAATAAGAGTGGTCTCCAAGCCCCGAGGTTCTCCACGGTCCCCTTGTTAATGAGAAATTTTGACCTCTGGTTTGTAAGTTAAACTTGTAATCTCGGTTAATGAAGTAAATCAATCCCAACTCGGGAGTGTTCAGTGTCTCTCCCTTTGCCTTCTCCCCCGCCAACCTCCCCTCTGTCCTCCTCTCTTGTGCTTTCTTTCTTCTCCTCCTCCTCCTCCTCCTCCTCCTCCTCCTGCGTCGCTCCCAGAGTGCCGCCCTGGGAGTAAAAAACGGCCAGGTCTTCAACCAGACAAACAGGAAACTCGCAGAGCACGACGGTTCCGGAGCTGGAGGGGGGGGCGTCGGGACTCGAGAGGACGAGGACCAACCAGGCTGTTTGGTTAAGGAGGAGAAAAGGCCAAGTGAATGCTGGCAGAAGGGACAGCGTGGTGGAAACCACTCGCTCCTCCTCCTCCTCCCTCGTCTCCTCTGCCTCTCTCTCTCTCTGTTGGGGATAGTATTTGGCTAAAATGTCATGCCTGCTTGTTGATCCAGTCGGAGAAGTGCGACTATACAGCGCTGTTTTCACTACCACACCACCCGTCCTCCTCTCCAACATACAGTGTGAACTTGACCTTTCTCTTTTAAGCTTTCTTTGAACATGTGGAGCTCCGTTAAACATATGGAGACCTCTCTTAAATCCACCGGGTGCACTGACATTAACCCCCCCGATTAGCCATCGCATTTATTTATTTCTCCATTTAAATAATGCCGGATGGGATCAGAAGTAGAAAGCGATGACTTTAGCGTGACTTATATGGAGCTGTAATGAAGCATAAGGAGTCCCGTGTGGGCTCTCCTCCTCTACATACTACATAAATATGATTAAAGAGGGCACGGAGAGGCCGCTATTGGTTTCATAATGTCAAGAAGATTGTAATATTAGTTTGACTCCGCATCTCTGGGCAATTCTGTACTTCCAGCGAGGACACAAAAGGAGACAGAGTTGAGTCTTCCGAATGGTTACAGGGGCTCCTTGGCCGGATGCCATGCGTTCTTAGAGCTTTAACACAGTGCACTTTGCCAACTTTCCCTTCCCCTGCACAGCGCGGAGCACAGTGGTACCCACCAGTGGTTATTGCGATGTGGACTGTGGGTTAAAGCGTTTAAAATACAGCCATATCATTAGCATGAAAAGATAAATACATTTAGTTTTTTTCCTGCAGCGATGCCGGAAAAAAACCCGCTGCCATGTACAGTAGCTCTGTGTTTAAACGCCACAAATATGAAACACACGTGTCCTATTTACAACTACATAACATATAAGATGCATGAAAATGATGCAGTGACAGTTGAACATTACAATTATACTACATTTTACATATTACATTAGACATAACATGCACAATACATATCATACTTTACTGTCAAGTGAGAAAATGTCTGTCGAGGACACAAATCATTACAGATGTTTATCAGTTACTTTTATTAATTTTAACTGGTTAAAAAGTAGTAGATAAAAGCTTAAAATGCAACAACACCATCTTTCAATTTAATGTTGCACTGAATAGTAAGTTCCAGTGCAAACAAGTCTGCAGCCGTGCTAGCAGGCGCTTTGTGCTTGATGCTAACGTCACAACGACGATGTTAACGTGCAGATCTGTAGTCGGTAAACATGTTCACCATCTTAGTTTCGCGTGTTCGCATACTCACAGAACGAGTAAAGACTGTTGACCTCGTTGGGATGATGATACAGGAACAGTAAAGATCACCAGAGTCATTTAATTTCCTCCCAGCTGGCACCGGACGTCAATAGACGTTGGTCTTTGGTTGGATTCAAGTCATGACGTCAGGTGACCAAAACCCAACGTCCATTGACATCTACTTTCAACATCTTTTGACGTCAAATGACGTTAATATTTTGTTGTTTTTATGTCGTGGTGTCTGGCAACCAAAACCCAACGTGTCTCAGACATCTTGTACTCACACAACTTTGATGTTGATTTGATTTGACTTAAGATAGCCTACATAACTGATATCCAACGTCGGACCAACTAAATACTAACGTCTATTCAACGTCGGAGGCGTCTCAATTAGACGTCTCTATGACGTCTAATTGAGCTGGACTGCCTCTCGTAACCAAATCTCTCCGTTAGTTGTCAAGATTTTTAACTAGGAACAAAAAAAACCTCATGGTGGCATCTCGAGGGAAAGTCATTGGACGACCAAAGACATTAAGGATTCATCCTCTGGGGACCATGAATGTCTGTAGAACACATCACAGCAGTCAATCCAGTAGTTGTTGAGATATTTCAGTCTGGACCAACGTGTTTCCATTGTAAATATTGTAGTTCTCTGTACACACAACACATTTCCATATTCTTTACCTTTTTAATTAATATCTTCATGGACACGACGGAAGACTTACAGACTTCTCTGAATGGCTCGCTCCGCCGTCTCTGTTCTCTTAAACCCGTCTGTATTGGACTTTTTGTTTCTCCACTATAAAGCAGATGTTCGGCATAAAAAAAGATGATATTACTTGCTGACATGTCCGTATCTTGCTGTCTGCACATGAACTGAAATATGTATAGAATGAGAGAGCAGCAGACGTTATTGTCTGTTGGGTCTCGATTTTATGGTGACTGTCAACTTGACTCAGCATCACCGGCTAAAATGTCTTCACTTCAGTAAAACACACATTTACAAAGTCATGTTCCTCCACCAAGTTCATTCAGGTTACATATTTTAGCTAGCTGAACGAAGCATGTGACACGTAGCAAAGTCAGGCCATCAAAGAAAGCACATAACTCGCTGATGCTATAAAGTTGGATGCTGCAACAATTAATCGATTAGTTGCCGACTTTTAAATTGATTGCCAACTATCGGTTTGATAGAATTCTCTGATAGCAGCCTCTTGAATGTGACTATTTTCTGGTTTCGTTACTCATCTATGACACTAAACTGGATATATCTTTGGGTTGAGGACGTCATCTGACGCTCTGATCAACATTTTTCACCATTTTCTGACATTTAATGGACCTAAACTATTCGATCAGTCGAGAAAATAATCAACAGATTAGTCAACGATGAAAATAATTGACACAGCTACACTCAAGCCTAAAACACAACTGCTTATAAATACCTTTTCGATAAAACTTGATGAAGTATTTGTGTGTTTTTGACACAGTTTGTAGGAGATTTCATGTAGAGAGATTTATACTGTGTTCTCATATATACGTAACTTCCAGGAACAGCTTCTGGACCACTTCTGGCTCTGTCTTATAATTTAATCACCCTGAGTTTACACATAATCTCGTGCAAACTCTATATGAATCATGTGAGAGCGCCACACAAACCGCTCAGAACTCCCTCCTGAACATTATATTTGTGTTGTGCTGTCCGAGGGCAGGTTTAAAGCCTCGGATGGCCTTGCGGTCGACACGGTGGTGAGAATAAGACCGCTCTGCATAGTCTGAGGATATAAGAGCTGAGTAAATGTAGGAAACTATTTTAAACGCAGCTGTTACGTGATGCTTCATATTTCTGAGAATTCCTAAACCAACCTTATATTTTGAAATCCACATAAATGTACATGTGAGTGTTAACACTGTAATCTCCCTATTTAGATAAGAGCGTCCTATATATCCATATTCATGGCGAAGACGTGATCCCCCCTCATTCCTGCCTTTAAAACTTTGCCCTGAAATAATGGTTAAATATACAGTTTTGACAACAAAGTTGAGCCCCGGGCACTTAAAAGATACCCATCTTAAAGAAATTAATTACCTCCCTTGTTAATCTTGATATAATTAAATTTCTGAAGAATGAAATTTGCTGCCTTTTTTTCTCCCTCCCCTCGCCGCCTCGCTGCTACGGAGGCGAGCCGATAATGGCTGGCTCTCTAGCTAGCCTGCTGGCCAGGGACGTGGGGACAGCCTAACATCCCGGGCCCCATGCTGCGCTACGCCGCGCTGTGCAAACCCACTCGCCTCGTCCCACGCCTTCACCACTCACAGGGATCGGCGGAGAAAACGCCTCGATCGCTGCTCGTGTCTCTTCTCTTCCATCCTGGAGGAGATGGAAACTCTGGGCTCTCCAAAAAATCCGAACATGTGATAATGTTTTCGAACGACTCGAGAGTTTGAGCGCGCGGGCGCTGCTAATGAAGTTGTCAACACGGAGCCTCTGAAACTTACATGGCGGAGCCCTGGAGAGCCCGGAGAGTTCTCGCTGCTGTAGTTCACTTAAGAAAAGTCCTGTGTCTTCGTGTGACTTACTGTGGTTTTTATTTTATAGGACCTCCTGCGCTGCTGTTAGATTCAACCCTGATTGCTTCGTGCACAACAACACAACAAAGCGCTGCATTTTTTCTTGTCGCTGTGTGTTTAAGTTTGTTTTTCCTCCGACTATAAGTTTTATGTCAGCTCCATTGTCAGCTGTCAAGGTTGGAGCTCCGGGGAAAGAGGGGAGAAAATGCTGGAAAGGATCTTTCATTAGGCGCTGGTAGGGCGGGAGAGCGCCGAGGAGGGCGGAGGAGAGGCGGGAATATGTACGGAGTAGGCAAAACGCTGCAGCTAGATGGCAGAAATGCCAACAAGGAGATGTAGTTTGAGTTCGCAGGATCTGATTCAGGACTTTTCAGCGGCTGTTTAAAGCTCAATATGAAATAACGGAGCACCATCTGCATCACGGCTCGTTCGTAGACGTTTGCATTTTTCATTTTGTTCCCCCCCAAAGATTACTCGATGAATTGAGAAGTCAATTTATCGATAATCGAACACTCATGTCAGTGATTTTTCGAGCAAAAATGTCAAACAATTGCTGGTTTAAGCTTCTTGAATGTGAGAATTTGCTGCCAATTGTTTGACATTTATAACGATTGAACAGTTAATCATGAAATCCTTAATGAAAATGATCCACCGGAGAGGTAAAACATGTACTGCAAACAGACAGCTATAGTGAATATATTCCATCTGTGAAATGATAAAAAATGATTCATTGTGTTTATCAAAGATATATAATTGCTTCACATACGCTGCCAGTGGATGACGAGTTAATCGTATGGCAGGAATGTTAATTGCAAATTCATATTTGTTTTGACGATTGAGGTCAAATTCAAAAATAATGAACAGTGGGTGTGTTGTTGACTGGTTCAGCAGCCGGTGATGAATCAATCCTTGAGTTCCCACCCTTCAAACCTTCAGACCTTCAAGCCGTTAACCACCCCCTTATTCCGCTCGGAGCGTTTCACCGCAGGCTCCAGAAGCGCCTTTTTCTTCCCTCCGTCTCGGCCCTGTTTTGGCTTCCAGTTACAGGCGAGCCAACCCGTCGTAACCCGGCGGACCGACCGCCAGCTACTCCGCTCGCACAAAGACGAGACATGTAAATGATTTGCTTAAATAATACAGCTCCTCTCGGATTCCCGAGCGCCATCCGTCTTGGCTCGTTGTTTTGTGCTAAAATATTGTTGTGATTCTTTTGTCCTCTATTTTGTCTTTTAACGGAGAAAAAACAGAACGTCTAAAATTAGCTTCAGAAAATGGTGAAGAGAGAGAGAGAACAAACAAGGCGATCCATTAGTGAGGATGGGTTATTGGCTGACTTGCCTCTTCTCATGGCGGCCCATTAAAAGTGGTAATGTCTGCCTGCAGCAGTGCCTGGGGAAGAAGAAGGAGGCCATGGAAGGCATATTTCACATGCATCAGACACTGGAATTAAATAGACCAATGTTCCCTAAAAAGACTGAAGTACATCTCTTTCTGATGTGCGTCCCGGGCAAAAATTCATTGATCTTAGAATGTCCCTTGGCAATTATAAAATATTAAATCCAAGTCGCACTTTTCGGCTCGGCTTAATTTTTTTTTTTCTCCCTCGCTTTCCACTGCTTTCCATTTGACCAATTTAGAAAAAAAAAAAAGTTAGAAATGGATGGCCGTGAAAAAAAAAAAAGAAAAAAAGGCACTGATAATAAAGACTGTGCCCACTTTTTTTAGATGTCTTTTGTTATGTTTCCGTATTGTTTTTTTGTGGAACATCTCAGATCATTAAATGGAAAACGAGGTCCCGGCGCCTGAAACGCGTCTTGTTACGGCATCGAGGGCAGAGGAAGGCACACGAGGAGGGTGGAAAATCTGTATGATATCTTTATTCCTGACGCGCAAGGTCTTCCGAGCCACTGACGGCTGCTTCAGCACTCTGGGGATGACAAATATTTGTCAGCTGCTCTCCATTAGGGCCGTGGCCCCGGTGCTCGCCTCCCTGGCCCCTTCACGTCCCTCAGAGATTACAGAAGGGGTCCGCGGTTAATTGCCCGAATCATTAAATTTAACATATATCTCAATAAATATAATCAGCCAGCTGTTTGACAAGGTACACAGTTCATTAAGTCCCCTTGCTTGTTTGTCGTTTCCCTAATTAAGATTTAGGATCGATCATTGGCTGTGTAATGTACAGTGCAGCGCGGCTCGCGCGGGGAGTCTCTCTCTCTCTCCGCTCCGACCGAAAGGAATGGCATCCGCTCGCTAAAGCTTTACCATTTAGCACACTGACTGCAATGGGAATTAGACATCCTGTGCTAATTAGGGAGGCCAATTAACTGTGAAATTCAGCCGTTTTTTGACAAATAATCTCAGCAGAATTCAGACGTCGCCACGCACACGAGTGTTGAAGGCGCTGAATGGAGAGAGGATGAAGGCTGTATTTTAGACGTTTCTGCTGTCGTGCGCTTCCAGCTGTTCGTGTCTGTTAGCACGGAGTCGAACACGATGCCTCCCTGAATGGGGCCACGCATGTCCACTAAAATCCATACGTGTGATGCCTCTCTGTTGATTTGGTCCAATCAAACAATATGTTTCGCTCTAGATGTGACTTCTGTTCCACACGGACGATAGAGGAAACGGTTGTCTCTGAAATAAAGGGGAAAAAAAACCCACGCTGCTGCTCTTTCGGAGCCGGGTGTCACCAGGTCTGACTCTGATCCGGCCTCGGAGCGCCACAACAACAACAACGTCGCGCTCGGCCATGTTTGGCAGCACTTGACCTCCATCCGCTTTTCCCCCCCGAAACAAAGAGTCGGCATCACCAGAGAACCTCGATGTTTCTGTGTCTCTCATTCCCGTCTTGATTCATGATCACATGTATTTTTTAGATTGCATAAATTATGTATTTGTCGGACTAATGAACGCCCCTCCGCTGATGGGAACTTCGGAGGGGAGTTGTGAAATCGGCTGGATGTGGCCTCCGTCACCCGCGTCGGCGCTCTCTGATTGCGGGTTATGGCAGTTCAGAGCGGTGGATGTGGTTTTGGCTGAAGGAGAGCACAAAAGCCTGGCCTTCTGGAGCGAGCTTCGTGTACACACACACACACACACACACACACACACACACACACACAACGAGGTCCAGAGAGCCACAAAATGTAAACACACCTCCCGGGCCAGCCTGTGTCACTACACACCACTGCTTTGTTGTGTGTTTGTGTACCGGGATGTGTGTGGTCCGACTCGTTGACAGCTATAAAACAGGCCCCCGCTGTCTTTATTACCTGTCCGACCTATCCCGGCCGCTTTGTTCCCCGCGACACGCAGGAAACACATTTCGCCCGTGCTCACATCGGCGCCGTTTGTAATAGAAAAGCCGCCATTGCACCGTGGAAGGCACAATGGCCGTGGGTGTGCGCTGAAGCTGTTTGGATACGAGGCAGCGCCGGAGGTGTGTTTGCCGGGCGCCGACGGGCAACTCCTGCAGCCGCCCGCCTCAGGTGCAGGAAGAAATTGAGCACTTCCTTTTACAAGATGTGTAATTATTATGGCAGACAAGGGTGTGGATTTAAACCGAGTCAATATGTAGATAAGCGTTATCCACACACACACATGCACACACAGCTGCTCGGGAAAAAAATGATGCCGTTGTATTGCGGCATAATAAAGCAGGTTGCCAAAATGCTGCGCAGGTAGGAAGGAAGCCTTGTGGGCCTGTGGAGGAGGAACCTGATGGGAGGAATGAGGCCTCCAGGAAAGTGCCAAGAAAACGTAATGAGGAGCTCCTTAGCCGAGTCCAAATTCTGCGACGCCGCCTGCCGTTATTACCCCCCGAGCCACCGAGACGACTAACTGACAGCGTGTTATATCATTTTTATTTTGACAGTTCAGTGCCAAATGTACCACACGGTGGAGTCGGTAGACTTCCACGTCCGTCTCATGCTGATCAGCAGAACTGCTGGTGGAAGCGTGTTGATTACCTCCACTGATGTTTTGTGTTCGTACGTGTCCGTTGGTTAGCCGGTCGGTTGGTTAGTATTAAGGCAGCGTTACACTTCTGCAACTGCGTAACCACGGAGACCCCTCGAGCCCTCATAGTTCTCCGTCGTGGTGCCGGATACGCAACGCAATTTCCCGCCCGATCAGTAGGGGTCGCTACTATCCCTGAGCGCCCTCCAGCTCTTTATACACACAGGCACGGACATGTCCATTACCTTGGCGATTTCCGACCAAGAATTACTTTTCATCTGTTCAAAGAGGTAACATACAGGTGTTGGTATTTCCTCACTTCTTCGGCCAGGCGTTCTTCAGTTGGAGTCATCTCGAATGCGTCTTCGTTCTAGTCGGTGTTTTGAAAATGGCGCGTCCAGTGTTTACGTTGTGATAGTAGTCAAACTGGAAAAGTAATTCCGGAAATGGTGTTTTTTAGAGGACCAATCGTAGCCCTTGCCGTCTCCGTTGTCGCTTGACGGAGTGACGGACACTATAACTCACAATATATAATATTCTGTGCCGCCGGAGACGACGGAGAGGCTCTCCGACTACGTAGAGGGCTCTCCGCGACCTACGTACAGCACTTTACGCAGTAGTAAAAATGAGGCTTTAGAGTTGAATATATATCAAAGTTGAACGCCCAGAATGGTAAAGGAAATATTTATTTCAGAGTTGATCTGAAACTCTGTGAGCCTCTCAGTCATCCTGTCAGCTTGAAGAACAATGTGTCACTGGGGGTCACGAATGTTCACAGACGCACTTCTACAAAATAAAAAAAAAGAAAACCTCCAGTAAAGTTTCGGTTCGTCTTTCTGGGCCATCTATATAAAACATGAAACTCTCTCCTCTTTCCCCAGTAGAGCCTGGATTTTAATCAGACCTGCTCTTCAGACAGCCCTTCTTCCTGCCTCTCGTACTTAGCAGGCGTCACATCAGGTGCGTGGGGACCGGTGACGGCGGCGGGCGCCGGAACGGAGCCTGTGATGGCTAAATGATGTCAAAAATGGCCCCATTTATGTCAATTTGAGATCAAGGACCATTTCATAGTGTGAACCTCCGCCGTAAATGTGCTTTCTAATCTCCTCCATCTGCATATCCGCTGTGGCCCCCTCGGTGCGTTCCCTTTTTCTTGTAAGTGAAACGTCTCACCGCTCATATGAGGATTTAAGTGAAGACTGACAGCTCGGCGTGCAGCACATGTCTCGCGGAGCGGCGGGACGTTTGGTCTCTCATCTCATTCTCAAGTCAGAGTGCTCCGGTTCTGCGTTATTCACTGCTATGTTGCTAGCCTACTCTTTTCCCCCTAATTAGGCCATTTGCAGGATGCTTCCCCCCCTTCGTGTGGTCATTTATGTTCGATAGCACTCTGAACTGATAGGCTTTTGTTAACCGGTTGTTCCTATTTAGAAACGTTTCGCGAGGAGACATCAAAGGGCGGACCACGAGCCTCATTTGGCGGCTTCTCCCCAGCTATCCATCGGCTGCAAAAACACCCCGGTGCCTCGGTTATTAACTCAGTCGCCACCCTCTCATTCAACTTGAATTAAAAATTTACAACCGGCGGAAAATGACAAGCGCCACACCATCGAAAGTAAAGTCGGCGAAAACCAACAAGGGCTCATTAGCGAGCAGTTCTGAAGACAAGCATTCTGACTTGAGACTCATTACACTTCTCCTATTTTAACTCTAATTGGGTTCATTTTATATATGAAACGCTTTGAATATTTAATGTTGGAAAAGTTCCACTTCTGATACTTTATGTAGCCAAAGATACTTGGCCTGCCTTAATTGTCCAGGTTATGAGGCAGGCTGTTAGCGATTTCTCAGCGACGTCTGCTCTCAGAGCAGCAGAGAGGGAAAAGACACTGAACGCATCGTTTGGCTGATTGTGACAAATACAACAAAATCATCATCTGGATTCATGTTATATCATCCGCTGTGCTGCAGTTGTGGCGTTTCTATTGCAGGCTTTCTGACTTTCTACTAATTAAACAGATAGTAATAACCAACTATTCCCATCCTATATGTCTTTTTTCTCCAACTTAAGCTACAAAGACCGAGCTAATAAAGCCTTTGTTGTGTTTAACAGGTTGCTCAGCTAGCCGGGCTCACAGCATTTTAATTAAATAGATTCAAAACAATGTTATGCTTTTCTTCATCTGGTTGCCTTCACACAATCTTTTGTTTTCTCTCAGGTTGAGAAGAAAGAAAGAGAGAGTTTCGGGGGGGGGAAGCTGGGTGAAGCCGAGATTGTGTTTCCAGGCAGGAAAGTTTGAAGTTCTTTGTTTGGAAGCGAGGTTCCGGGTGCAGCGCCGCGCTGTTTAGCTCGGTGACCCTGTGACTGTCTTCTGAGGAATTGTGTGAGCAGCCCTGCAGACTTGTGCTCCGGGGTCGGCTTTCATCTCCGCAGTAACCTGTGGACTTTGAAACTCAGGGGCGATGGAATTGCAGCTTTGTCAGTACACTACTAATTAGAAAATTCCTGACCTCGAGCGAGATGTTTTAATTATGTGTTGTGTCAACGAGTTTGCAGATTTAATCCACCGTTGATACACACTCAAGTGTGCAAACTGTGTCGCACATTGTACCAGATCGAGTGGGGATGGTGGCGGAGGGGGGCTTTTTTTTTTTGCTCCCATCTTCCCTCTGCCCCGTATAACCTTACGCCTTTCTCCCCGCGCCATGTTTGTTAAGAGCCATCACATGCTTAAGTAGCCAAATTAGACGTGGAGTTAATGTGTTAGCTCGTGAAAAAAGCTGGTCCGATTCGCCTTGGTTTTGTGGGAGGCTGAACAATGTGACAGCATTGTGCTGGGTGTGAGCTTCTCCGTTGCAGTGAGTCAGTGCGAGGGAAGGCAGGAAGGGGTTAAACAGAAATTGAGCGGGGATGCTGGGGGCAGCAGTGCTGCAGAACATAGCAGTGTTCGTGCGAAGGCAAGTCATTTCCCGAAACACTGCAGACACATGGCCTGCGGCGCTCTAAAACCTTTGGAGACCAAAATGGCTTGCAGGAGTTAGAAGTAATAAGGTGTTTTTTTGCCTTCTTTCTCCTTGACTGAAATTCTGCACGGTTGCTATGCATTGCCATGGAGCTGTGGAGCTGTTTTTATGGTTTATGTGGGTATTAAGATGCTCTGCAACTGGCCATTTTTGAGATTTGTTGTTCTTTAGCTGTGAAGCAAATGGAAGTTGTTTGTTTTTGAAAGTAATTCCCTCATTTTTTTTTTTTTTTTTTGCCATGATCAGAATGCTAGACTTCACTTTTATCCCTTTTGTGTTCCCCCCCTCCTCGTTTTTCTTTTTCCTGCCGTACACGAAATGACAAATTAACAAAAGCACGTATGAGACGAGAGAAAAAAACACATACGGCGAATGCTCCGTTTCAAAAAGAAAAAGAAAAAAGGCAGAGTGACAATGGCTGCCTCTTATTCAGGCTTTTCACGGGGAAGTAACCTGTGATAGGAACAAAGGCCGTCTGTGTCGGTGCTCGAACATAAAGCTGCGGTATTAGTCCGTCCTGACCTCTCTTATTATCAGCCGGCTGATCCGAAAACCCTTTTCATCCTCTCCCCTGGTTCTGTTAATCTTGGCTTGCCTCGTCCGCTTCAAAGAGAGGCTCCAGCATATAATCTGGGTACGTACATCTGTGAATTATTATTCTAATTCTTTATACGTTTATTAGAGCTGAATAAACTCCACATCAAATACATCACTCGGGCAATGTCAGAGAGCCCGGGGCGAATCAGCCGACATCTGTTAACTCTTTCAAAATGGCCTCATCCAGCATGTCTGTGGGCGTAGAGGAGCGAGGGAGAAAGGGAGAGGCGAGAGAGAGAGGGAGAGAGAGAAAGTCTCTGTTGCTGATTAATGGCGGCCGTAGGAGAGGCGTTTTCAGGCCGAGTGTGGAGATGAAGCGGGGCCGCACTCCCACGGCTGGGCTCCGCACTGTAAACACCGCGGAAGGGGGACGAGGCAGCGTTCCCCAGCTGAAATGCGGCGTGGAGGAGAACATGTGGGAAAGCTTTGCTTCCTGGCACGTCGTCAGTCAACCAGGCAGTCAGTCAGTCCTTTCAGTTGGTAAATTAGTCAGCCAGTCGGTGAGTCAGTCAGGCCCTCATCCAGTGTGCCGGAGCGGAGCTGGTCCGTCAGTCGGCCAGCATGTAAGTCACGTTCTCCTGATGTAGGAGAACCTTCTACAGGTTCTGCTATCCAGCTGCACTCAGAAACGACCCCCAGACCACCGAGTCATGCTGGCTACCTGCCGTCGTGGCCGGCGTGACACGCAACACTCGTCAATATTTGACTCGTGGCTGCTGTTAATTTCCACCCCGGCTTCAACTTTTTTTTCAAAAACACCACCTGGTTCAGCTTTCGCCTCGCTTCTTCTTTGTTTAGCTTGTCAACAGTCTGTCTCTGTTGTGCTATATATGTCCTCTTCGCCTGGAGCGCAGACATCAGAGTTTAAACGGATTTTTCTGCATCAAAGTAATAACAACAAAAGAATAATGTTGCATCATGAACACGGCTTATCTGTGTCTCTACCCGGCGAGGGGCTGGTCTTTATCCCTCCCGACGTGAATGCTGAGCAGTGTTGTTCCACCGGCTTTTAGTTAACACACTGTGTTAGCCGGGGTTGTCGTACAGTACGGTACATACAGTACACACACACAGTCCATGTGTGTGTGTGTGTGTCTCTTACCGTGCAGTCTGCAACTTCTTGCGAGTGCTGAGGCAGCAGGTTTGGCCGGCGCAGGGCCGAGCAGCGCTGTGTGCCTGGCAAAGTGGGCCATTAACCCACCGCCCTGAGGTGTGACCGGGGCCAAATCCAATATTGGCTCCGGCATCAAGGCACAGGTGCCACTCAGGGTTCAAAGCCGCAGATCAGCAAGAACCCCGCTACTGCTCATGTCCCCCCTCATCCTCCCCCCATCTCAGACAATAAAGGACTGAATGTAAATTCCTCAAGACACCTACAAGCATCGCTGCTGCCACTGCACAATTGGAGAGAGTGAGAAAGAGAGAGAGAGAGAGAGAGAATGGGGTGAAAACATACATTATTAATCAAGAGTACATTAAGAAAAATGGGCATTAATCTGAGTCCTGTCTGAGTTTGAAGTGTCTGGTCACTCGAGCTCTGAGAACATGAAAGTGTGACCTGCTCACTTTGCTTTCACTTGATTTTATCTGCACCTCTGAGTGTCACAGATGTGTTTTAAACGATGAATGAGGCGTCCAAACATGGCGGCTCAATCGTTCCGATGACACGTAAGACAGCACGTAGAGGTTTTAAACTGTGATTATACAAAGCTTTTCCTTATACTTTTCTTTCTGTAATCTTTCAGAAATCAAATATCATCCACATCATTGTATGAAAAAACACTCGTATACATCCTTTATATAGTGTTGGGTCACTACGGGAGATGTTTAACCTAGTAACCCATGACAACGATGAATTACAAAAAGGATTACTCCTGGCAGATTAAACATTTCACTTACACTTATTAAAGCGCCACTGACTTTACATTAGAGACGCTTTAGTATCTGTTTGACCTTTGTCTGTTACGCTATTGTTGTCATCACGTCTGCACTGGATTGTGGAATATGCCTCTTTCCTTGGACACAGTTTGCACCTCCTGGTTTCATTTTTAAGGTTTCGGACGTCATACAACCTGACAAATAGCATGTTAGAACGGCATTTTTGGATGTAGCCAATGTTTATAGGAGCACAAGTGGAAATAGTCCCAAATTGATCTACTTTGACTCCTGTTTGAGTCACCTTCACTGTAATTTGTAGACAATAAGAAGAATACAGAATAATACCAGTGTTATCCTTTTTGTTAATATTAGTTGTGAATAACCTCTCTAAATTTAACATAATATGTAAGTAACCATATTAGAGTTGATTGTATGAAGACTACATGTTCTTGAAACATGGTTGGAGCATTTATAAATCTTCTACGACATTTTTGTACACAAGATTCACATTTTTTTTCTGTCGTACACTCTCTTGTATTGTTTCCACACACTGCACTCCATTATACTAATTCCAGCTACACACACACACACACACACACACACGCTTTCTGCTCTCGTGTGCAGGAACATGTGTGTGTGTGTGTGTGTGGGGAACCGTAGAAGGGTGAAATGGTGTAAAATAATGTGTCTGGCCCATTGGCACGTTGTCATGTATGTCAAAACAATGTGGCTCAAGACCAGAGCCGGCAAGGAGGTCTGATTACAGACAACCTCTCCTCCCCTCCTCCTCTCCTCTCCTCTCTCCCTCCTCTCCTCTCCTCTCCTCCTCCTCCTCTCCTCCTCTCCTCCTCCTCTCCTCCTCTCCTCTCTCTCTCCTCCTCCTCCTCTCCTCCTCTCTCCTCTCCTCCCTCCCTCCTCCTCCTCCTCCTCTCCTCTCCTCCCTCTCTCCTCTCCTCTCCTCCCTCCTCTCCTCTCCTCTCCTCTCTCCTCTCCTCCTCTCCTCTCCTCTCCTCCTCTCCTCTCCTCTCCTCCTCTCCTCTCCTCTTCTCTCCTCTCCTCTCCTCTCCTCAGGTTCTATCCACCGCTCTGTCTCCCTCTCCCTCTCCTGTTTTTCCCTCTGTCCCTCGCTCCAAACAAGTCAAATGTCTGAAGAGATGTATCGAAGTATCCCTGCGCGCTCCGTACGATGGATATGTCATATGACATAATGCCTCCGAGCGCCCATCACAGATAAAATGACAGATGCTGTTTTTTGCCTCATGGATCTTTCTTGGCCAAGCCGATTTTGAGACTCTCAGCTTCGCTCTCCCCCTCTCTCTCTTGTCTGTGCCTCTTCCTCTCCTTCGCTTTTTTCCTTTCTTCTCACTTTTTTCTTTTCATCCGGCGTGACCTTACAGAGCCTGCCATTTTGTTTTTCATTCAATTTCAGACACAATTACTGCGTAATTGCCAGCGACAGGGAAAGCGTGGTTGTTGATGTCTCGCTTTCCTTTTTAACTGACACTCAGCCATCTGCTTTGTTTAGCGTTAGTGTTTACCCCTCCCATCCGCGCCGCCTCCACCACAACACGATTTCCTGCGTGTGCTGGCGAGAGGGATCGGTCTCCATAGATACCGCCGACAACATACCGGTGTTTTGGTTGCTGGCACGTGGAGGGCATATAAAGACGGAGAGGCTGCGATGAGCGAAGTCCAGGACCAGCTCTGACCTTTCCGCCTGGATTTGGATCACTTCAGGCTCCCCCCTTGTCCCTGAAGGGAATGAGGCGCTCTCGGAGCCGTGGCGCTCTACCTCAGCAGCGTTGTCTGGCTGTAGTCGCTCTCCACCGACACCAACCCCAGCGCCGACCGCCCGCGGCCACTACTGCCCATCCATCCAGGTAGACGGATGGCTCAGATTGGTGAAATCTGTGGCCCTGTCGCCGGGGCTCACCTGTGAGTGGCAGTAATTGGCACGGCAGTCGGCAGGCCCATCGTTCACATGTGGTCAGCCATGATTGACCTGATTAGGCCGGGGTCGCTCCTCAGAGGGAGGGTCTGGCTAGCCTTCTGGGAAATCGCCGTACCCGCTTCGCCTCAACCTGCAGCCCATCTCAGCCGGTCAGTACCGATCAATCGAACCGGGCTGGATTGGGATGATGATGATGATGCAGGCGGGGAAACTAACATCAGCTCAGGCCAGTCTCCACATGTTCACTACATACGGCGTGCACTGGAATCATTCAGTTGATGCCAGTAGCATCTTCTAGTTTAATTTCTACACACAACAACGGCTGCAGCGGACGTCCAAAATAGCCAAAAAAACGAAAAGTTTCTCCAGTTTCAAGAGTTTCACCTCCATAGTTAAGGCAACAGGAATGAATAAGTCATTTTGTGCACTTTCAAAATGTTTTTCAGAGCTCCGGCTGGGCTTCAGCTGATCATCATGTAGCTGTAGCTCTGAGCAACCGGAGCGACTTTTCCACCTGACAGAAAATTAGTATACAGCTCTTTAATTTCTTTATTTATTAATTCCACACATTCACATCTTCTCCATAACTTCCTGCATAGCATGATTAAATGTCGATGTAGCTTTAGGGTTGGGCGATAAGGCCTAAAAGGCAAGTCGGAACAAGTAGAACAGTCAGAAATGACATCAGCATGAAAAGACAAAGACAATATAAAGTGTCATATCACTATAATCATATAGTATGTGTGTAATATCTTCTTTGTCCATCTGTTAGCTTTTTTTAAACATAAAATCAACTCTGGAATTGTAGTTGATAATTGATTAATCAATTAATTGTTTACCTGTGAACCAGTAGATTAATCATCAGCTATTTTGAAATTCAATTGATCCATTTAGGTAATTTTTTTAGAAGAAAACAGGTCAAAGGTTTCAGCACTTGTCTGTGAGAGTTAACTGTGGACAAAACAAGACATTCGAGGACGTGATGTTGGGATTCGGGAAATGATGATCGACATTTTTCTTTATTTTATCAGCGACAGCAGATGTGGTTGAGATAAGCTGGTGTTAAAGTGGCCCTCACTCATCATCCAGCGTCCAGAGGTCAGAGAGTGTACCGAGGGGAAATTTGAGACGAAGCGCCGTGTTACAGTGCGCACAAAGACAAAGTATGAGGAGGCGGGTGCTGGAGGGACTTTGGTTCGGTTCTTGTAAATTCATACTCGTCATATGTTTGCAATTAAGGCCTGTCTGTACTGTGTGTTTACAGAGCGGTGCAATCAATGTAATTGTGAGAGGGTGTTCCTGACTGAGACGTCTGTCTTATTTCTCCCTGCCTGGGTTCAAGTGGGCACTTGCTGGGTTTCTTTCCCAGTGTTTCTCATTTCCAAATGTAAATGCATCCCTTGATTTGTATCGGCCTCTGTATACACTCCTTTTTTTTTTATCTTTCTTGTTTTTCCTGGATCAAATACAAAAAAACAAGGGCTCGGTTGCAGAGTGAGACGTCAGCTCGGATCTATGTCGGCAGCGTCGATCATTAAGAGGGAAAACAGTCTGTTCGTATCCAGAGCGATGTAAAGAGCCACACAAGTAAAAAAATGGAGCACGTCACCAGTGTTCGTCTCAACCTCGTGTTCATGTAGTCGAAGAAAAAAAAAACTCTCCGCTGCACCTGAAGATCTGGACGTTGTTAGCGAATCTTTTTGATCTCATTCGTGCCCGGCGAGGAGGGATTATTTCTGTTAATTGGAGGTGTATACATGCTCAGAGCCCGCAAACATTCCTGACGATTGATACTGTCAATGTGTTTGCCATTCGGCGGCGATTACTTCATTTATGGGACACGGAAAACAAACCGTTACTGTGCTTCACCATGGAGACTGTCCCGTAGACCGCGCCACGCAGATCATTTGCCTCACCAAAGACGGAAAGTGAGGACATTTTTTACCCTCGGAGACAAATTAAAAACACACATCTATAAAAGGAGAACGTCACCTGATGTTTCCCACAAAGAGATCGTTTCAGTTTCAGCTCACCTAGAAACTCATGTGCGCACAAAGCCTGAGACATAAAGGCCCCTACTGATGAAGTCAAGCGATCGGAGTGCAGTGGGATCATCGTGTTTTCTGAAGGTCGCTGTCAGAGGCTCCAAAGCAAATGGAAAAGTTTGTCCGTATTTAAAGATTACGACATTATGCAGAAAAACTACGTCATCATCTTCATGTCTGGAAGAGTTTTGGAACTGGACAGAAACAAACAGCTCTGTGAAGACTCAATGCTTTAGCCAAATGCTAACTTTAGCATGCTAAATGCAACATATTGATGCTCAGCAGGTGTAATGTTTACCTTGTTCACCATCATAGTTTTACTTGTTAGCGTGGTGACGTGGTGATGAGAAATAAAACGGAAAGCACAGCTGAGGCTGATGGGAATGTGATGAAAATTTAAGGGATCACCAAACTTATTTAGTGATTTAATGATTCATTTTTTCCATATTCCTTCTCACAGCGATTTCTTCCTCATTTCATACAAGCAGTAGGATAAATCTCAATTTCCTTTTCTATTAATCCACGTCCACATCGAGACATTTCCACTCCTCTAAACGTATTACAGTTCATCCTGTGGGGAACATGAATGTCTGCACCATACACTCCTAGAAATAAGGGTTCCAAAAGGGTTCTTCTACAAGGGCTGAGGTTCTACCTGGAACCATTTGCTTCTGAAAAACCCTTTCCCGAATAAAGGGTTTTAAAAGGGTTCTCGGTAACACTAACGGTTCCAGTAAGAACCATTCTGATCCAGAGAACCCTTTTTTGGAGAAAGAGTTCTTCAGGGATTGTTGAAAGCATGGGTATAAGATCCTGTATGGGTTCTTTGTAGAACCTCTCATGGGGGGTTCTGGGTGGAGCCTTACAAACACAGTTCTAGGTATAACCCTTTATGTTGGGTTCTAGGTAGAATCCTCCTCCTTTAAAAAAGGTTCTACCTGGAGCCAAAAAGGGTTCTCCTATGAGGACAAGCCGAAGAACCTTATATGGTTCTACTTAGAACTTTTATTTCTAAGAGTGTATTCCGTTCAGTAGATGTTCAGCAGTTTCACTCAAAACCACAGTCATGTTGGAGCCAGAGGAGAAGTCAGAAGATCAGAAAAGTTCTGTGGACCATGAATGTCTGCAGAAATGTGCAGGATTGCTTATCTGATGTTGTTCTGACTGACGCTCCTGCATGACCGTAAATGTTGGCAGTTTTTATGTTATTTTGCAGACCTGCTGTGTTTCTGCTCTTTACATCCCAGAGATTTCTTGTCAACTTTGGTGTCACGTTCATACGGTCGACCATGTGAATGTTCACTGTTTACGATAACTACCAGGGTGTTCTGTTTCTGAGGTCGGTCGGGAGACGTTGTCATCGCTGACCCTTGAGAATGTAAAACATCGGGGTGCCGGCTGTCGTCCTCCATCTCACCTTTTGACCTCTCTCTCTCTTGTCTCGCAGGTTTCGGGCAGCACGGCGGGCTCCCTGGCCAGCTCCTCATCCCCGTCCACCTCATCGCGCCAGTACACACGGCAACGCATCACTCGCGTCAACCTCAGGGACTTAATTTTCTACATGGAGCAGGAGAGAGAGACCGCCCACTCCCTCCTCCTTTACCGTGCCCTGCTCAAGTAGCCTCTGGTCCGCTCAGCGCCCACCTCAACCTCCTCCTCCTCCTCCTCCTCCTTCCTCCTCCTTCTTCCCCAGCCACGTGCCTTCAGATCAGGTCTAATGTTTCTGCTCTGTGTCTCCATATGTACTGTAGTGACGTTTGATGTAGCTTTTAATAAGAAGTGAGAAGAAAGACAGAGAGAGCGAGCGAGGAGAAAAAAAAACGTACAAAAATAAAACTGTCGTTGCGTGTCCTCTCCGTTTAGATCCACGGTGTGTAGTTAGATCAATCAGTTTAAAGGCCATATCAAATTCTTTGTGTTGAAGTTGAATTTGTTTTTAAGGAACAAAGTGGTTTTACGTCGCGGGACTTGATCCGGAACTGTGTCGGGTAGCTATTTATTTGACATCGTCGGGCAGTAGCTTCAATGAACCACCTCAATGTAAGGAGAATTACGTTCGCGCCTCGATACAGCCTACGATACTTTCCACGAGCTATGTTGTTGAACACACGGTTCAATGAATGTAGTTTAGCCGAACTCAATAAACACGAGACTTTTTACCGATTTCTCCGCAGAGACGTCATCCTGAGACATTAAGATTCCAAATAACAGCATCGCGTTACGTTTCCTCACTGTACGTGTAAATAGTTCTTTTGGAATTATTTTACAGCATGTATATTTTTTAATCACACGTAAGCTTTGTAAGAAAAGAAATTACCCACACGTCGATATTATGAAAACCTGATGTTTTGTAAAACCACGTGCTTTGAATGAGTCAAAAATTAGACGGTTTATTCTCCTCACCTGTAGAGTATTTGTTATAAGACCTGCAAAGGTCATCAAACTAAACCAGTTTCTGATGAGGGAGTCAGTACTTCTTTATTTTCTACCCACAAATAATGTGAACATTGTTTTTTTTATGACTGGATGTTTGTACGTTGTGTACTATCACGCTCTTCAGATTAAGCTCACCTGGTTATAAAGGTCAGTAACGTCGGAGGGACGGTGACGGAGGAGACTGAAAACCTCGGATCAGAACAGACATTCCTTCATCTTTTTCCCGTCGTTGTCCTCTCTGAAGCTAACTTTGATAGCGGCTGACCCACAAACGTAGTCCGCGAGGCAGATGAGTTGTAATCTGACCCCAAATTAAAATATCACAGCTGTAAAAGCAGTTGATCGATTTCCGTTACCGATCGAAGAGAGGAACGAGACAAAACGCCTGCTTTCTACATGTCGTATTGCATCGTCGCCTTGTTTTTTATTTTGTTTTTATTTTTTATTATCAAATCCTTATTGTAATATGTAATATTGTCCATTATGTTTTTTCTATTTAACTAAATATCTTGGCCTCTATGCAGCTTTTTTCTTGTCATATTGAAATTTATTTAAATATGGGTGACATTTGAAACAACTGTTGTGCGTTGTACATTTTGACAGCACTTTTTTTTATATCTATTTTACCTGACAACTGAAAGCTGTCACTGTATTATAGCAAAGAAACGACTCTTTTAAGTAGTAAACAGTATTTGCCAACTTCTGTCGAAAGAGACTTATTTTTAACAATTAATATATTTTCTTTCTTTCTTTTTTTTTTTTGGTTTCTTTAGTTGATCGGCGTTTATGCTTAACACACATTTTCATAAATTTTATCTCCAAAAATACCATGTTTTAAAAACAAGCACAACAAAATATCTATCGATTATGACGAAATATGATTTTATCAGTGATTTCTATGGTTTCCGGTGGTTTCACAGGAGGACGTTTCTACTACTACTACAGCTTTTTAGCCGAAATATTAGAAAACGATATCACTGATGTAAAACACACGGAGGAAAAATAACATTTCAATTGTATGGATGATTTGTAAATATTGTTTACAAGACTATGTGTTTATTAGAACCACGTTATTTTTGGTAAACTCTTGTACATATCTTGAAAAATTTCCTGTTTGTGTGAAAAAACAATACTTATGTATTTGTACCTATTTTGTAAAGGAATAAATAAGCTGTTTACTAAACTGAGCAGACGCCGGCTTCGTCCATTTCTTCTTTTATTCCACTTCTAACAGCAGACACCTTTAAATGTCCACAGGAGGCAAAAGAAGGAGAAAAAAAATGTAAATTTCTCTTTAGAATGACTTAATAACTGAGCAATATGCTTCCCTCTGTTCTCATCTCTCCCTTTAAAAGGAAAAATAAGCTGTTATGTTTTTTTCGCGAGACGGCTTTACCAAAGTCAACGACTAAATTCAGCCGGCTTCATTTCCATTTCTAACATTGCACATGCTAAGTACAAACTGAGTCGAGCGCCGCTGCTCAACTATGAAAAGTCCCCCTAGGTTTCTGCTGCTAATTAAGCAGAAGCATTTTTGAAAAGACCAAACTGTTTAACTCGGTGTAAAATATTGGGGTTTAGGAGCATATTGGTTTTTCAGGATCTCGGTCTGTTCCCCCCCCCTCCTCAGTCCCTCTGGAGCTGCAGACTGCTGATCTGGATTCAGCCCTGAAGACGACCTTCCCTCTCTGCAAGAAGGAAAAAAAATGAATTTCACAGAAGTCCACAGTCGCTTGTGTACAGAGAGGACTGAGGAGATGTATCAGGTTTAATCAGTTCAATTACAGGACACAGATCATTTTACCGACTACAACAACAGATCACACACTCAGATGTTCCAGCAGTGCTGAATATTAAGGTCCTTTTAATAAGCCTTCGTTAACGACGTCCTTATGAGATGCTTATTAATAAGACTGTGTTAAAAATCACACAACTGACATGTTTATTGTTATATTACATTTAGAGGTTATTGTGTTGGACGCTCAGGGAGGTTTTCTGACTGTATCAGGCTGGAAAGACTAACTTTATTTAGCTTCGGGAAGCGTACATGAATATCATGAGAGATGGAAATGTGGGATTTACTTAAAAAGAAATAGTCTATCTTGTTTTATTTATATCCTAGAATCTCCTATCCTAGAATAAAGAGACAATATTCATTTAGAAAACAAACATAATACATTAAAACTACCTCGAATCATCTCGAGTAGGTTGAGATGAAGATTTAGTACTTCGGTTCCTCGGCAGTTAATCCAATTTTTCTACATGTTGTCACACTTCACCACAAACTTTGATCTTCACGCTAACTGAAAGCGACGTTCGACTGTCCCACACATGCACGAGGGGGGCGGAGATGTACTGACGCTCCGAGTTTTACAAGCAGCAACTCCGCTTATTTAAAATCTGCCGGAAAATCTGTCGTCGAAATGTCTTTGGCTGCAGACTCCGTGTGGGCCAGAGACCTCGGAACAGTTTCTAGCTGCTCGATAACGTTTATAAAAGTCTTATGAGTTTTTAAAAACAATCTAGGATAATAACAGTTACTCTTATAAAGTGCATAAAGCTAATAAATGCATAATAAAGTATAAATCCATCTTAATAAGGAAACAAACAGCCGAGTAAAGGTTAGTTAAACTCAATAAATGTGTTTGTAATGCCGCTAATGACACTTATAAAACTCTTATCATCTCAACATTAAACATGCTCATGGTGCTGTTATTGGTGCTTTCATTAACAGTAGTCTTATTAATGTTAATAAGCGTCTTATAAGGACTCAAAAGGGCCTTTTCATCGATCAAACCAACGCTCCACACAAGGACCTTAAAACGAAGCGTTGCACATGACCCGCGCCGGCATCATCTGAGACCGACTCTTTCACAGATCGTCGATAGTAAAAAAGCGAGAGCGAACTCCTGAAACTAACCTTTGTTCTTCCCTTTCCGAGGCTGCGAGAGCAAAGAGACACACGACAGGGCTACAGTACATCCTTTTATTATCGCAAATATGCAAGAAAAGTCAAATGGAGACACTGTAAATGAACACATGCCCTTTAATACCACAGTCTAATTGTTTTAAACACTTTAAATAATATACATTTGCACCTTATGATACCCTTTGAAATGTCTTAATCCATATGTACACAATGTAATGCTTTGAAATTCTTTTTCATTCTTTATTTTCCGTGACGAGGACTAAGAGGTCTCTTTTAAAAACACGCGGGTCCCCGTGGAAAACCCAGAGTCCTGATAATTCAATATTATACAATAACTGTACAACTGACCCGCCTCAGAGGTGGAGTGAATGCCGCGCGAGGTGGCTGTTAACACTGACCAGTACTTCATCTGAAAGTGGTGGCTTGTGTGGACACGTCTCCAGTCCGGTCGAGTTCGTCTAGCTCTGTGGTTGAGAGGAAGGGAGGGCGACCCGAGTTTGGTTATTGCAGACAGAGAAACCCAAAAACTGCAGTTGTTGTTCCTTTTTTTCCTCACTTAACTTGTTTTTATTCGTACGTGCACGACTTTAAAGCTGTTAAAAAGCCCCTTTCTTTGATTTCAAAATGCCGCATCGGTGAGAAAATATGTCTTCTTTCCTTCCTCCCTGAAAAAAGTAATTGTTGCAGATGTTTTTTTTTTTTTTATCAGATTGATCCTTTCTTCACCCCTGTTTCCTCAAGAACTAACCCAGATGAGTTTCCACACCTCACATCAAACCAGCGGAGTCGAGTTCGGCCTGGCTGTACAGTATGTTCTCGCATTTTTGACTCATCAGTTTGTTTGGTTGTGCTGTCCAGCGAGGAAAAAAAAACAAAAAAAAAACCAGGGCAGCGGGGATGACACAGCAGCAGGGGGTGCGACCAGAGTTTTCTACTGGCACCACTGAGCTGGGAGCCTTCAGGGAGGCGGAGGGGGGTGAGGAGCGCTGCGGAGAGCCCAACATGCCTCGGCACATGAAAAGGCCTGGTTGACCATTCCCTTTGAGGCGACTTGGATGCAAAGGCGCAGGCCACCGGCAGGTCACAACAAAGATGGGCTTGATTGCGAGAGAGAGAGAGAGAAGCCTCGGGGCGCTGGACTCGGAGCTACACTCGAACCGAAAGCTCATCTTTATCCACTCATTGTTTAATCAGCGGCCATCCGGAGAGAGCAGATATTAGGACAACATGGTCGGAAGAGAAAAAACTACCGCCCATTTTTAATGAACAGCTAGCTTATAAAAACAACCCCTGTTATACTCAAACAACTGCCAGAGCCCGCGAAGATCAGAATAGACTTCTTCTTTTCTTTTTTTTTTTGTATCAGTCTTTTGGAATGGAAGAAACAGCATCTGTAAGTTACACACAAATATAAAGCATGAAAACTTGGCCTTTCTTGTCTCTCTCGTCTTTGATCCAGAAATGTTGAGAATAAGACCAAAAGAATGAGAGCAGGATGGAGTAAACGCCGCCCACTCGCCTCTTTGTGAACAACACGCCGACGCTGGCAGTGCGGTTCACTCTGGGCTCCGCCGCGCACACATGTGACGAGCCGTCGAAATAATCTCGGCTCAGAAGTGACAATATAGAAAACAAACAGAGACCGGGGTCGCTCTCGAACTTTGTTCGAAGGTACTGCGAGCTATTCTCAACAAGACTGTCAAGACTGGAGGCGACAAAATGTTGGTGGCCCCGTCACACAGTTTTTTGGATGATGCATTTTAGCTATAAACTGTAAAAAGAGACGACGTCTGCGTGTCCGTACAATCAACAAAAGAGGCACCTCGTCTGCTTTGGCACCTACAGCTCGACTCGGTCACCGGGTCTGGACGAGTGTTGGGTGGGTGCGGGGTCAGGGGAAATGTTTTAAGTGCAAAGAAACAGTAAGCATTTAGAGTACGATCTCCGACGGCGATCACGAGACGTACTGGTAAACGTCATCTCTCCACGTCGGCCCTCGGGGTCTTTCACATTCTAAACTCAACGAAAAAAACTGCGATCGCGCTCCGAGCTTTGTGCAACATCGACCTGAATTTCAAAAAATTTCGCAAACTTTCTCAAACTTCTGCCAAAAAACAAAACGAACAAAAGGTTTTTTGTGCTTGTGAGAGAGAATCCGATCAGAGACTCGTGAACGGAGATATGTTTTAGAGCTAATAAGCAGAAGCACTTTTTTATGTGTGCTACACATTTGACTATAAACAATGTTGAAACATCCAGGTTCTCTTCCATCCCCCCGTTTGAACAATGGGACTTTTTTCCGGCTCTGAATGCATTGCCAGCCAGATCGCTTTAGCCACATAGCCTGCGGACAAACTGAGTTTCTGCAGCTACTGCCAAGAAAACGCTCCCTCACAAGCTCTCGAAGCCTTAATGAATACAACGTTCATACATCCTTCATATTGGAGAAAAAGGAAAAAAAACAAAAAGAGACATTAAAAATAATCCTATTAATAATAATTGTTTACACCATGTCATGATAAGAACAGCAAAAAGGAGCAAGAAGAAGAACATACTTTAGAAACAACAATGAAAATTGTAATAAACAATCAGTTTGGCAAACGATGCTGTTCGAGACGAGGCGCCGCCGTCTGTAGCTCGGCCCGTGGAGCGAGGTGGGATGGGGGGGGTTGGAGATTCTCGGGATTCGGGGGAGCTGGGGGGGGGGGACGACTCGTGAGATGGGATTATGTCCTCTTCCTGTCATCCATTACAGCGTCCTCTGTGCCAACGCTTCCTTGTCAGACAGCAGGCCAGACTTGTCACCGCTCAGACGAGACACGGGCCTCGTATAGACACAAGAACTGGATGATGGGCCACAGGGGTGGTGGAGGGGGGGCGGTGTGTGTTCTTGGGTGGAGTGAATTGGGATTCGAGGAGGGTTGGGACACCTTTTTCACGAGAAAATGAGGACAGAAATCAACCAGTCACGGCGCTTAAAATGGTTCAAGTGAGGTGCTGTTGAGTCCGTTTTGTCGCTGTTTTCATCACAGTCCCAGATTCTTTGGGCGTTATTTAACATAATGAAAAACTTTTGCTGCTGATGCTTTTTTTTTTTTTTCCTTTGTTTGGTACTACATTCCCCTTCGAGTTCTGCAGAGCTGGCGAGGTTAACAAGCCTCTGCTAATACTTAGGTAAGCTGGGGTTTGGTTGTGGTTGTGTTAGGGCAGGGAGGGGAGGGAAGGGGGAGGTAGGGTGGAGGGGGGGGAGGTGGTGTGAGAAGATGGAAGGAGTACTGGGGTTGGATTGGCAGTCCCTCATCCAGAACGCTCTAGTCCAGGGGTTCCTGTTTTATCCTGATGGGAGTGTTGATGGAGAGACTCCGCCGGTCCTCGCGACACAACACGTACTCGCTGAACTGGGACGAGTCCACGCCGCCTCCGCAAGACGCCGCCACGCTGAAGCCTTTCTGGAAGAGGCGCTCCAGAACCTGAAGACAGAGGGGAAGGACGAAAGGTAAGACAGGGACATTAATGATAGAGCTGCCATGCTAGTAGAGCTAACGAGCCTTTTTCAGTGGATCAGCAACTTGGCGACAATTTAGCTCGTCAAGGTTGACTGTTTTATGACTTTGTCGCTTGTAAGGGGAACATAACATAAATCTGAAGTGTTGCATTCTGGGAAATACGTTTATTTACTTTCTTGTGAGAGTTAGACGACATACATCTTAATATTTAGGCCTGCACGTCTCTACGCTAAGAAGCGTTGCAGCTACAGCTAGCGGCCGGCTAACTTTGCTTTGCACCAGAAACAGGAAAAAGCTACCTTGGCTAATCCTCAGTAAAATGATTTGTCATTTTGTTTGACACTTTTTACACAATTTTTGAACTAAATAAAATGTATTGGTAGGTCAAAATTGAGACCTCTAGACAGAGTCAGGCTACCTGTTTCCAGACTGCTAACCTACGTTAGCCAGCTGCTGGCGCTAGCATCATATTTACCGTACAGACACACGAGTGGGCATCGATCTCCTGATGTAACTCTTGGCAAGAAAGAGAATAAATATATTTCCCAAAACAACCTTTTCCGAACAGATCTGTGTCAGTTGTTTACATAAATACGATGAGAATATCAGAAAGTTTAGTGAAGTTAGTCTTGCATCGGTATAACTACATCCATCTGCACATCAACCTCAGATCTTCATCATCAGTCTCAACGTACACCGTGTGTCATTAACCCTCCCCCCCTCCTCCAATCACACGTAAGTGATGGAATAAAACCAGAGGGCACTCCGACATCACACCACCTCTGCAATATTCATGCCGCCTTTTTCGCTTGCGATGGCTACTGAACCGAGGGGCATGAGCTCAAAGGGATGAGGCGAGCCGAGTGCGAGCGAGGTGTGTTAAGGGGGCTCGGCGTGGTGATTACTGGAGCTCCTAATTTGAGTAATGAGGCCGGGGTGAGAGGGAGAAGCGAGGTCCGTGAGCGAAGGGAGAGAGGAGAGCGACGTGTGGGGAATGAGGATGGGGAGTTCTTGGGTGATCCGCGCGAGGACAAAGCGTCGGAGCTGCTGCGAGGGGAGAGAACGGAAGACGGGGGATGCGTGTTCGCCCTCGAGTGTGGGCATCGACACAAACACGTGAACTCCAGCATCACTGTTTTTTTTTTTCCTCTTTCTCCTCATCTGCCGAAATTCTTGTGGGATGTTGTTCTTTTGGAGGGGGCATATCTAAATCCCAGCGCGAGGAGTGCCGCGTATTTACTTATTCCCCCGTCCTTTTTTTAATGGAGTGTGCAGCGCGTGGAAATGAAAGGTCTCGCCGAGGGCTAGCCCCTTCCTAGCCGGAGACGTTCGCGCTGAAAAGATCGGTTTCTTCAGCCTCCCCGTACGTACACACAAACACACTGACACATGCACTCATGGCGGAAAGGATGACCTCTCTAATTACAGGAGCGAGGGCCCCATCGGAGGGCTAAAGTGGGGCGTTTAAGGCCTCCAGGTCGGCGGGCTGCAGCCTCCTCCGACTGGGGGATTAGCACAACAGAGACGAGCAGATAAATCACACACAAACACACAGCGAGACCGAGCGTGTGTGTGTGTAGGCAAACTTAAAAATGCAAATTACAGCTCACATATTATCGCGCAAACTTGTTGAGCAGACCTGAAACCCCCCAAATTTCCTGATTAAAACTAAAAATGTGGGCCGACGTGCTGCTTGTAAGAGAAGGACCCCCTTTGGAAAATGCACCCCCCTCCTCCTTTTTAGTCCTCCGGCCATACGACGACGACAAACTCTGTAATTTGTGAGACAGAAGGGGCGGCAGACAGCTGATGGTGAGGATGGCTAATTAAGAGACCTGCCCAAGCATCAAACACTCCCAAATCCATGACAGACGACGGAGGAGCCTAACGATTATGGAAATGATATTACATAGCCTTCTTTGATCATTGCATCACATTGCATTTTTCCCCATCATCTCTTTAACGCATGTGGGACTCCGTCATGTTCGGCAATGAATTTGGTCACAGAGGAGAATGGCCCGATCAATAAAGATAGTCTGAAAACACTTTTATCATTAATGCACGGCAACACAAAAGACTTAAGGATATTATTATAGATAGTCGTAACTGATTCAAGAACACTGTAATGACTATAAGAAGCCGTAAAAAAACACTTCACATCCAGTTTGACACAGTGAATTAGTGCCACGGGGGGATAAACAATACATTAAATAATTAAGATGTATCCAAGCAAAAGGTTTCGATGTCCACAGGACAACGTCCTGAAATCAATCCCAGCTGACAACAGAAAGTAATGTACCCTCTTAAAAAGCTAACACATGTCCTGGTGGCTCCGCTCAGCACAACATACTTGTGACTGCAGGCTTTCACATCCCAGCTTATGTTGTACTCGTGCAGATTTCTCTGCTTGCTTTCCCGCCTCACTCGAGCGAAACCCCTCGCGCAAATGTTGCAACAGCGAGTTGAACAAGATCGATCTGATTGGTTTTAATTCTGTGATTACGGCTAATTAGCATTCTTCTGTTTGTTTTCTACGCTTTCAGGCTTCGGAGATGACCTTCTCAGGCAGTTTTGTCTGTGATCATGTGTGAGGATGTCAGACAGAAGACAACACCTCACTAAAGTTACTCGATTCCACCCTGAACTTCAGCGCCTCTTCTTCTTCCTCGTCTCTTCCTGCCCGTGTGATCGAAGCACAAAGCTGAATTAAAGCGTCCCCCCCTTCTTCATCTCCCTCCTCATCCCCAGCGATCCTCATTCATCTGAAACATAATAAACCATTCTCACTGTTTCATGGTCGACTTGGCTGCACAGGGATCTGCCCCCAAAACACACACACACACACACACACACACACACACATGGCATATATAACCATCTCGCCGAGCTGCCACTCAATCTGGGGTCGCAGTGGGGGAACGAGAGGGGATATATCAGCCTCGCTCCTCCAACCTCCCAGCACCGTGTATTTCCAACACAGCCAAGATGGAAGCGGGAATCAAAGTGGAGGCGTCTCAGGGCTGGAAACCGGAGCGTAATGTAATATTGATGGCCACCGGAGTGCACACACACCCCTCGCAACACCTCTCCGGAGGCGCTGGAAGACACTCGCCCCTCGTGGCACGGAGGGGCTCGGGGTTGATTGACACGTGTGACACACCGCTGCAGCGTGTGACGGGCGCCGCACTCAGGGGGTCGCTTTTGTTTAACTATGCACAGCCTTTAATATGTGACACGGAGCGCTAACTGCAGGCCCCGCGTCGCATCCTCTGCTCATCGCTGGCATCTGGCACAAAACAGCCGAGAAGCTCCGACTATCTCTTTCTATTTCTCAAAGCCATCTGTGCCAGCTTCTTCTTCGTCTTCTTCTTTTTTTTTTTTTTTTTTTCAGGAATCATAAGCGACAAAAACACTTTGACAGTGTGACGTACTCTTATAGCATCTGCGACACATTATCTCGTAGCTGCGTTCGTGGAGCTCGACGTTAGAAGTGGACGGTTTACGGCGTCTTTACGTAGTAAGAAGAATCCTAAGAGCGATGGAGTTCGGGTGACCCCGGCTGTAAGAGACGGCAAGTTCACTTCACTTCAACCAACTACTAACTAATTTTGACTTATATTTGACAGCAATAGTTAAAACTGTGTTTTGTAGATTCATATTTTAGACACAACATAAATGATCAGCTTTTAAAATGTGATGCAATCTAATAAATTAAACAATAAATGCACCTTACATATTAATCCACCAGTAATAATAATAATCCACTAAAATAACACTCATTCTGAATTATAAGTACTTTTTCTTTGGATGTTTTAAGCGAACACACTTTTACAAAAATATGAAGTAAAATTTACTTTTACTTGAGTAAAAGATCTGAATACTTTTTACTATTACTGATGGTTACTTTTAACCTGACTCTCGCCAGATGAATTTCGTTCCGCCTCGCTCCACTCATCCATCTGGGATCGCTCCATTGGAGATGTGTTTCAGAAGGCTGGGCCTTATCAAAAATCCTTGCATATGATTGGATAAACCACTTGTCTGTCATCTTTACTGACGTGCTACTTCAACCACTCACATCGAAACCAACCTGTGACGTTGATGAGAGCGACGTTCTTTTAACGTAAAAATATTGGGTAGATTGGACGACAGTAGATTGTTGTCTGAATCAAAACAGTCGCTTCTCCGCTACGTCACATCTATGAAACTCCCGCCCGGCGGTCCTGATTGGCTCGACCATAAAATCTGGTGCCGAAATCCCTCCCAACAGGAGCGATCCCAGATGGATGTGAGTGGAGCTAGGCGGAACGAAATGCATCTGGCGAGAGTCAGGTTAATATGATGTGACATTATGACAAATATATAACTCTGATTGTATTATTACAAATTCCTTGTTTTATTAAAAGGTGCGATATGTTAGAATTGGTCACCTCTTGAATATGTGCCACAGACAAATGAAGGGCAGCATATCGACCGAGTACCTGCTATTATAGCTGCCGTTAGCTAATTAGCTCAGTTAGCCGTGCAGCTGGTGGTCTGGACTGGGAGCTCGGCTGGCTGGTTAGCATGCTAACTTCAGTAGATACCTCTTCAACTTTCTTTGACATCAAAACTCTTATTTCTTCACGATTGATAGTTGATGTTTTAAGTTTATTTCTTCTGTTTATTTAAACCGTTTACAGACTTTAATCTCCCTCTTCCTCCTCGTCTCCCTCCAGGTGGATCATAACTCCCGCTGGCTGTTTCACAAAGATCTACTCTCCACTCCCTAACCCTGCTGCAGCCAACAAAAACACTTTAAAAACACTTTTCTGGCACCAGCAGCCGAAGCTGTCGGCGGGCGGCAGGCGGCATCGCGCCGTCTTTATCCTCACCGAGCTGCAGGTTAATCTGCAGCTAGGTGTTTGTGTGTTGACTTGAGTAAAAGATCTGAATACTTTTGCTGTAAAACCTATTTTATGTGACATTACGACAAATATAAAACTCTGATTGTATTCAATTACAAATTCCTTCTTATATTAAAAGGTGCAATATGTTAGGCCACCTCTTGAATATGTGCCACAGACAAATGGGGGGCAGCATATCGACCGAGTACCTGCTACTATAGCTGCCGTTAGCTAATTAGCTCAGTTAGCCGTGCAGCTGGTGGTCTGGACTGGGAGCTCGGCTAGCTGGTTAGCATGCTAACTTCAGTAGATACCTCTTCAGCTTTCTTTGACATGACGACAAAACTCTTATTTCTTCCCGCTGTGCTGATACTTTCAGGTTTTAAGTTTATTTCTTCTGTTTATTTAAACCGTTTACAGACTTTAATCTTCCTCTTCCTCCTCGTCACCCTCCAGGTGGATCATAACTCCCGCTGGCTGTTTCACAAAGATCCACTCTCCACTCCGTAACCCTGCTGCAGCCAACAAAAACACTTTAAAAAGCACTTTTCTGGCACCAGCAGCCGAAGCTGTCGGCGGGCGGCAGGCGGCATCGCGCCGTCTTTATCCTCACCGAGCTGCAGGTTAATCTGCTGCTTGTCGGTGCTGCGCTCCACCCACCGAGCCACACAGGAAGTACAGAGACCCCTAACCACGGCGGTGTTAAAGTCTTGTTCTGCCACTGAAGGTGTTTGTGTGGCCTCGCCTGCTCCGATGAGCTGTGCTTTCTCTCTCTCTCTCTCTCCGCCACGGCGCAGGATTGATGGAGTGGCAGCGTGACATGTAAGAGAGTGTTGCGACGTGTTGCGTTCCCCCGCCCGGGCAGCGGGGGGACAGGGGGCCCCTTCTCCGCGACCGCCTCCGCTGTCACATTGATGAAGGACGGATTGGCTCTGGTCTGATCCGAGTGCTTCATCACGGTGATGTATGGAGCGGCGGGCCCGGCTCCAGCGCTGGGACGCTCGTGTGTGTGTGTGTGTGTGTGTGTGTGTGTGTGTGTGTGTGTGTGTGTGTACACCTCTGTGGCTCTTTGGCTAAATGTTTTCCCTCCGTTAAGTGCCTCTGCAAGCTCTCGGTTTTCCCTCCGCTGGATCTACATCACAGCGCAGGTGGTTTGCGTTATTCCCTAAATTCCATTCATGACTTCATGGAGACTCACTCGCCAAGGTGGAGTTGTTTATTCTCACTCTCTCACATTTGAATACACATGAGAAAGGGAACTGAAGGAAAAAGGGCTAAATTTGCGGCGTGCACTGTAAGCCTCTCAGGCTTTTTCTTCCTTTTCTCTCCACGGACCGACACAAACAGTCAGTATCACTATATTTCTAAACTGTAAATAGATGATGACATAATAACATAACATGAATTTAATACTCCTGAAAATAAAAGTCCTCGAAAATGCTTTGAATATTACTTCGAACCAATTACACTGACCTCAGGGATGTTACGATATCTCTAAGTGAACACAAACTGAATATAATAAAGCGTACGGGCCGGGTATCTGTGTTGAGAAATGTCACGTTATCTCATTGTGTCCAACGTATCGCAAGGTCTAGCGGTTCCCGGCCCAGGGCGAGACGGCAACAATACCTTAGCCTTGAGAAAATCATTCGGGGGACTAAAATGAATTTCTCCGCGCGGCGACGCCAAAATAAATTGAAAACAGCGTGCATTTACAAGTTGTCATAAATCCATCTCTTTCTTGTCAGGACCTCCTCATAAAAACTGTTCCAGACAGCACTCCTCCACCACCACCACCCTCTCCTTGGTCTTCCTCTCTGGGCAGGGTGTGGTTGTGTGTGTGTGTGTGAGGGTCCAGGACTGAAATCAGATCAGAGGCTCATTGTCTGGCGCGTAAGACGAGGATTATTTTCCTAACCTTCTCATACCTTCACGCAACAATGAGAGAGGACAGAATGAGTAAGCTGTTTAGAAAAATCTCTCCTTACACCGAAAAACACCTCCATCTGCTCCCCGCGTCCTCATCTACATCGACCCAATGAGCCGGGCCCCCTTCTACTGTGCCTGCATATGTGTGTGTGTGTGTGTGTGTGTGTGTGTGCTTTTTATTTTTTTATTTTTCTTAAACACAATTTTGTGCATCCGCGTGTCTTAAAGGGGCCGGGCGGCGAGATAAAAAAAGAAGCCCGACGCCGTAACCGAGAAGAGGAAAAGCCTTCCGAAGGTCCGGCTCCTCCTCCTTCCTCAGCTCGCCTCACCTGCAGACGAGCGGCTCGGTTCAAAAAAAACCAAAACCCCAAACAATAAAAAAAAAAGCTCATTGCGGACCACGTTAGTCGGGCGTGCTCGCGCTCCGTAACCAGTCTCGCTGGTAAACAGAGTGGGAAAATGTTGTGTTAGTTGATGCGGCCAATTAATTATATTGCAAGTCATTTAAAAATCTATAAAAGAAGTATAAACCGGTTTAGGCTGTTTGAGAAATTGTAAGTATGGTATTAAAAAATGCAATACGTGTATTTCAATCGCCCTGAGCGGTGTTATATTGGAGTCTTTTTAAAAAAGGAGCTGTGTCTTAAAAAGGAGTAAAGCGTAAATTATGCATATCATTTCCCCCCCCCCTTCCCCCATCACCACCCTCTCCTCCATTCCTCTTCTTCATCGTTTCGCAGGAAAACATGGCCGCAGTCCACACGTGCTTTGTCCCGCTTTTTTTTTCCTCTCCTCCCTGGAGGTGGTCTCTCGCTCCGGCGGGAGGGAGGTGGAGGTGTGAGAGTGCACCAGCCTGCCTGGGAGAAGCTCCCTCTGGGTGCTGGAAGGGGGGGAAGGCTCCTCTACGCGTCGGCCCGTTCGTGGCCGTCGGCGCCGGAGTGTGTTATAACGGAGCCCGTGGTGTGAGGCTGTTATGTCTCTCCCCCTCTCGCAGACCTCTCCGGGTAACAAAACTGAAAACTAGTTTCTGAAGTTGTTTTTAGCGTCTCGCCGCTTCACTTCACACTTCAACGAGGAGATAATGCGTCTCAGCACCACACGGCCTGGTTTTAAACTTGTACAACGTGTTCGCAACAAAATCTATTCGGGATTAAATCAGTTCCATATTCACCCGCCGAACGTGTGAGTACAATAAAAAGACAAACGAGCAGCTCAGATTTCACATCTCACTTGGTGAACCCACACACACTCCGTACACCTGTTATTACCTCTGGTGATCTCCTGACAAACCGACTGCAGCTCCATCAGAGCGGCTATTATCTCCGCTAGCGACAACATGCTATTATCTCCGCCGTGGCACAATGCGGTATGAAAAGGGCCAAACGCCTCGCAGCGAAGCTCAGAGGAGGAATTTTAGCTTTATGGGAAATTAAGACGAAAAAGCAGAGCACAACATCAGCCTTCTGCTGACCTGAGAGTAAAATCTGCGAGGTGTGCGACGGCGTCCTCTCCTCAGAAACACCGGCGGACGTCACAGCCAGCCAGGTGTTTAACGTGCGTATACGGGTGGGTTCTGCCTGCTCAGCGAAATCCTCCGCTGGATAAATAAAGGTTAAAGAAAAGGCTCCACTGTGGCAACACGCAGAGTGTACACAAGGCCACAAATCATGTTGAGTGACTCATTGTGAAGCGCCTCTGCGTCCCACGCTTAACCTCAAAGTCGGGACTGAGCCCATAAAACACCTGCGGCGGTGCCAGCAGACGGAGGACTTACGTGTTTGGACGAAAGGTAAACGGGGGCCGGATTGTGAAACGAAGAGGAATTATTATCTCGATGCAGTAAAAGATTTCATCGTAAAGACACAGTTTAGATCAGGAAAACGAGCAATGTGTTACTTGAAGTTACTTTAGGAGTTATTCGACCCGACGTGCTGCACATTGTGTCCGTAACACTGAGATAAGCTCCGTAATCAGCTTCACTGGACTCTATCCGTCTGTAGCTCGTGCAGTTACCACAGCGCCAGTTCGTCAACAGTCAGATTTCTGCGTATTCTCTTACTCACAGTACGTCGACTCAATTATTGGCAGTGATTGTGTTGCGTGTTGCATCTTTGAAGTTGTTTTGTGTTACAACCAGATGTCTCTGATCACCCAGAGGTTCCACAGGTTTCCTCATACTGAAATCAATCGCAAGACCGCGGGACTTTAGTTGCTGTGGGTGTTACGATGTGGCCTCTGGTTTGGACCTAAATCATGACGCTTAATGTTTAGAAAATGCAATCAGCTAGTATTCTTAGCATCCTGTGGACTTAACAGCTCGCTTTCAGTTGTTTGTTAGGTTTCCTTAACTCATTAGATCAATGATTTTAAAACAGGAATAAAGTATCAAATACATGTTTAATTGCAAGAACTTCTACATTTCAGGCCGATCAGTGCAATCAATGAAAAATGTTTTGTTGTACTTGTCAGATTTCTGGGCGCCTGATTGACCAAAATAGTCGCTCCCCTCGAGCTCCGTGACAAGATTTTCAACTTTGTTAAAACATTTTTTTTCAATTCAGAGCACTTTGTTTAGTTTCTGTATCTCTTTCAATCACAGTATAATAATCAAGACCTCAAAAATGACTTAAGTTGTGTCAAATATTGCATTTGTTTTAAAGTACTTCTCCGTGAATATTCAACTTTTCATGGCTTGGTGCCTTCTTGCATATCTCGTCTTCTCCAACTCCACAATTCCACTGTAATTTTTTCATATGGTGTAGGGACTGTAGTGCATCCTCTTGACTTTTTTCACATTTTATTACTTCAGTTTGTGCAAAAAGGAGAAGGAATCTGATAGATTATCTGTCCCGGGCTCATACATGAACACCACACCGACCAACAGAACAAACAGAACAGCACCAGTTCAACGTGCAGCCAGCAGAAGAGTGTTTCCGTTGTCTTACCTGGACGGAGTTGAGCCTGCAGTAGCCATTGAGGGGGAAGCGGATGACGTGCGTTGGGTCCTGGTTCCAGCCGGCGTTGACTGAGTTGCACATGACGTCTCCGGTCTCGGGGAAGATCTCCTCGATGAGCACCTTCTCCCCGCTCAGGGCGATCCTCTCGCCCAGGTCGGGCGTGACGCGGACCACGAGGCAGTCGCAGGGCTGCGCCATCCGCCGCTGCTCGCGCTCCTGCTTCCAGCGCTCCAGCTCCTTGATCATGGGCGTCAGCTGGTAGTAGCGCGCCTCCTCGTACAGCAGGTGGAAGTCCTGCACAGGAAGGAGAACACGGAGATGAGTGCAGGGAGTTCACCAAGGTCATCGGGACCAAACCTCACACATATACAGTGTTGTGTGTCGTATTAACATGACAGAACAAGGTGTCCGGTATTTACAGCACATCCTGATGGCTCGCCCACGGCAACGAATGACAAAGTGTCCTTGAGCGAGACACTTAACCTCTAATTACTCCAGGAGAGCTGCTCTGGCTGCTTCTGCACTTTGACCTCTCTGCTGTAGTAAAACAGCACCGGTGCAAAAATAATTACTGGACATGAATATGTTCAAAGTGTCCGACAGTATTTCTGAATATATTCAGGAAACACGTTTATACACATGTATCAGATAGAATCCTTTGTCCTCACTGTCCATTATAAGAAACTTTAAGTGCTAAAGGTCCTCCTGTAAAGTCAGAAGTATAAAAGTTTATAATCCTGCACTCTTGGTAAGTTGATCTGGATGAGAATCGGAGAAATACCACAAAATACAAAAGTAAAAAAAGCGACCTGTGTTCGTCCTTTTAACATTAACATGAGTTTAACATCTCACTCGTTCATCACCACGTAGCTTAAGACATCTTCTGGAGAGGAGAGAACAATAAACCAAGATCGGCGATGGCCTCCGACCAGCAGGACGACACTCAATAAACAAAGCATCGCCACGCTGCAGCTCTCCCTCACAGTCGCTCTTGGCAGCGCCGCGCTCGCCTTCAGCGTGTCTCGGTGAGCCGACTCCAGAAAGGCCGTCAGTGGGGCTCCAGTGAAGTGGGATGGTTGCATTCCTGTGTGCAGACAGTCTGCAGCAGATTGTCTGCCTCTCCCTCCTGGGCAAAGCTTGCTGGGGGCCATTTGCCCCTGTGCTCTTGCCTCTAATTTCCCACAAGACCAGATGGCACCATCATTCACCGCTACCATAGAAAAATACGGAGAGGCGGAGGGTTCGCGATCGGAGGCAGACGGGGAGGTGAAGGAAAGATATGTGCAAGTGAACATGAGGACAATCATCAGCCAAGGAGGATTTTTTAATGTATTCCTCACATGGAGGGAGTTTTATGTTAATGAGGCTTGTGGCCCGATGTTAAGCTCCTATTAGAACAAGATTTAATTAGGTTACACCTAAATGCTGCAAATCTTTTCTGCTAAACAATTAAGTAATTAATAAATCTGTGTTCTGATTAGTGTTCCGACATGACAAAGAATGACGGCTTAATCCATTCTTAGTTTGTGAACTTGACATCGCCGCCTTTTTTAAAGTTGATTCCCACACGACGCTGCTGGCTATGGCTCGTTTTAGTCGGATTGTGCGTTTGGTTACGTAGATAGCACGGTTACATAGAGGTTGTTCATCTTGGCGCAGTCTAAACGCCCTTGAAAACCGATCCGACGTGTGTTTGTGCCGCGGAAACAACATATGTTTCGTATAGTGTGCATCACTGGTGGCGGTGGGTGTCGGGCTGCGTGAGCCGCCAGGGGAGCCCCGATCTAAAAAAGAGCTTTTTCCCCTTCTTCCCTTCCGCGGACCACTGCTGGGTATAGAAACAGAGCATGGCAGCCAAACAGCATATTCATTAACCCCGCTGCTTCTCTCAGACTGTTTAGCCTTGAAAAAAAAGCCTCGCTCTCTCTCTCTCCGGTTTACCCCCGTCATCTGAGCCGTGCCTTCATCTCAGGCGTGTGAACGACACCCAAATACAACTCCATCTGGACGAGCGTTGACGCAACACATCTTAGGCTGACGGTCTAATATTTAAGATTTCAGAATGCGAGGGAAGGTTGGGAGGCGAGGAGGAGGGGGGGAGGGAGGAGGGAGGGAGCGGGTCCTTTTTTCCCTTTTTCTCTCCCTTTCTCCCTGTCTTTTTCTCTCCTGGCCCTCTTGCTGCAGCTGACAAAACTCATACTGAGACGCTCCCCTTCAGGCGGCTCTCTGTATCAAAGTGTAGCTCCTCATCCTTCACAGGTCTGAAGCCATGGATGGATATGTTTTTAACAGGGGTCTGTCTGCGAGGCACTTTAGTCATCCCGAGCAGCGCAGAAAACAACAGAGTAATCCTAAGCGCCGAGGTGAGGATGAGAGGGAGACAGGGCCAACAGCTCTGTCCTGGCTTGCTGGAGCCGCCGCTACCGCTGCCAGCTCTACGAGACAATTCATCCCCGAATCCTGTGTCCAGACAGCCCGTTTGAGCTTCAAAATAATGATCCGACCTGATCGCCCACCGGCAAGGCAACATCTCAGGGAAGGACGGAGGGAGGGAGAGAGACGGAGAGGGAGGCAGGGGAAGAAGAAGAAGAAGAGGAAGAAAATGATGGAAACTGTCACTACGAGCGAGTCGGAGGACTGATAAAGACCCGCCGTGTGTTTTGGACAAAGCAGGACGAGAAAGCCACACAAGTGGAGGCGAAGCAGCCGATTCTCTTCTAATACACGGCGCCCGCACAGAATAAAAAACACACTCTTTCCTCCTTTTTAGCAATTGATACCTAAAGAAACAAAGCGTTATTGATTTAAAGTGCAACACTGAGAAGCATAAACCACGAGCTCTCGTAGCCGTGCCCTCGACGTGACTGAGCATTGCTTACACTCTCCTGATTAATCGCACTTTGAATAATGAGATGAGGGGAGGATATTAATAGTGAATATTTTGTTCCACTGATGTAGGCTGAAAAATTTCCCTTTTTCTCCTATTCTGCTCAGACTTTCACATTGATTTAGCAAAACACACAGCGCCGCGGCTGCCAGCAGCAGAACAGACCCAGCCCTCCGGCGACGGCAAGCCTGATTGTGTTCAGATAAGGACATGCTCAATTCCGCCTCGCACTATTTGCATTTTTTTTTTTTCCCCCTTGCCTTCACGCAAATTGAAAGGTATGCAGATCAACGCGGGGCTTATGCGAGCGGGATCGTAATGAGTCGAAACAATGAAGCCCGACGCGTTTCTCCTCAAAACCGCGGCGCCCTGATTGGACTGTCAAGACTTCACAGGAAGGGAGGGGAAAAAAGCATGAATAAGAAGGGAGAAACTAATCGCTACTGAGTCAGGCCATCATTTGCAGAAAATATGCAGCGCTTTCATGTCATGTTCTGTTGTCTGAGGTTTGGCTCCCGTTCAGACTATCCGTGAGAGGCCCGGAGAGTTTGCCCCTCGGCGCCGTGTGGCTCGGCCTCGCCTTGTTCCCTTGAAGAGAATGATGAACAAGCGCCAGCCCGGTGGAAAGGTCACGCGAGTTAAGGTGGAGTAGAAGTGGAGAATAGAATCCACCTAGGAAACAGTATCACTGGATAAAAAACCTTGAAACGGGAAGGAGCTGTAGGCTGAATATATAATAATTCTGACAAAGCCGCATGTGGATGTGCGACTACTTCTGAGGTGAGACTCGCTTAATAGTAATGCCATAAATTTGGTTTTAAAGGTGCGCCGATGAATATTTTAATACCAACAATCGTTTCTGCTGCGAGAGGTCCGTCAGTCAAAACAACAACAGAAGACGTGACCAGCGTGGGATCATGGGAGTCGTCTTTAGCGTTAAACAACCACCGTCGCTAATAAAAATCTGTCTACGTGACTCGTTCATATTGTTTTATTTTACGTTATGTTTAATTACGTTTCGTTACGTTTCTCTCCTGGAAGTTACGGCAACAGGCGACAAAACTACGCTACCTGAGACAATTACGTTTTTCTCTGAGTTCGACGATTTGCACGTTTTTAGTTATTTTAGCGTAAGAATGTTACATATAATATCTTTAATACGTGTAATGTTTGAGTATTTTAGCATCTTTCAGCTCATTGTTTCGGCTTTACAGCCAACAAATGTCCTGTTTCATTTCACTGTCACCGCTCTCATCGACCTCAGCAGCTATTTTCATTTTTAAAAAAATGCTCGACCAACTGAATACTCCTCAGTGATGGAATGTAACTAAGCACATTTACTGAAGTACTTTTGTTGAGTATGTCCATTTTCTCTTTCTCTATGTAGTTTTTTTAACCCATTACATTTATTTGATAACTTTAGTTACAAGTTAATTTGCAGAAAGCATCCTGCCAAATCAAAACACTGATTCTGATAACCCAAAAAATTGTACATATCAATCGGTCAGGCAGATAATCGGTCAGACCAATACTATACAATACATACACACATGTAAATATATGTATAATTTACTTGTATTTTTGATACTTAAGGACATGTCATTGCCAGAAAACTGCTCTTTATACTCGAGTACATTTAATATCAGATGCTTTTACTGAAGTACTATTCGTATGGCTGACTTTCACTTTAACCAAAGTGATGGAAGACATATTGTTTTATTATACGTTTCTCTCCTGGAAAACAGGCGACAAAACTACGCTACCTGAGACAATTACGTTTTCTCTGAGTTCGACGATTTGCACGTTTTTAGATATTTTAGCGTAAGAATGTTACATATAATATCTTTAATACGTGTAATGTTTGAGTATTTTAGCATCTTTCAGCTCATTGTTTTGGTTTTACAGCCCACAAATTTCCTGTTTCAGTTCACTGTCACTGCTCTCATCGACCTCAGCAGAAGGCAGCTATTTTCATTTTAAAAAAAAATGCTCGACCAACTGAATACCCCCCAGTGATGGGATGTAGCTAAGCACATTTACTCAAGTACTTTTTAATTTGAAGTACTTTTGTTGAGTATGTCCATTTTCTCTTTCTCTATGTAGTTTTTTTATCTATTACATTTATTTGATAACTTAAGTTACAAGTTACTTTGCAGAAAGCATCCTGCCAAATCAAAACACTGATTCTGATAACCAAAATAATTGTGCGTATCGATCGGTCAGACAGATAATTGGTTGACCAATTCTATACTTGTATTTTTGATACTTAAGTACATGTATTGCCAGAAAATTGCTCTTTATACTGTTCATTAAATATCAGATGCTTTTACTGAAGTACTATTCGTATGGCTGACTTTCACTTTAACCAAAGTGATGGAAGACATATTGTTTTATTATACGTTTCGTTATGTTTCTCTCCTGGAAAACAGGCGACAAAACTACGCTACCTGAGACAATTACGTTTTTCTCTGAGTTCGACGATTTGCACGTTTTTAGATATTTTAGCGTAAGAATGTTACATATAATATCTTTAATACGTGTAATGTTTGAGTATTTTAGCGTCTTTCAGCTCATTGTTTTGGTTTTACAGCCCACAAATGTCCTGTTTCAGTTCACTGTCACTGCTCTCATCGACCTCAGCAGCTATTTTCAGGTTTAAAAAATGCTCGACCAACTGAATACTCCCCAGTGATGGAATGTAGCTAAGCACATTTACTGAAGTACTTTTGTTGAGTATGTCCATTTTCTCTTTCTCTATGTAGTTTTTTTAACCCATTACATTTATTTGATCACTTTAGTTACAAGTTAATTTGCAGAAAGCATCCTGCCAAACCAAAACACTGATTCTGATAACCAAAATAATTGTACGTATCGATCAACCAGGCAGATAATCGGTCGACCAATACTATACAATGCATACACACATGTAAATATATGTATAATTTACTTGTATTTTTGATACTTAAGGACATTTATTGCCAGAAAACTGCTTTTTATACTCAAGTACATTTAATATCAGATACTGAAGCACTATTAGTATGGCTGACTTTCACTTATACATATTTTTAACACAATATGTTTACTTTTACCTAATTTTATTGATGCTACCGGCCCCCAAACCGAACGGCAGACAGACGTTAACAAGCCGGTGAACGTAGCAGAGCATTTAGCAGCTAAAGTGTCATACTTTCTCTCACTGTCTGATGGATAATCAACATGTTCTCAATGCATTTATCATAGATATCAATTATAACAGCTGCTTGCTTTCACCATATACTTAAAATGACCCTGTATGGATGGGAAATCAACAACTACGTGCACCTTAGTGTGTGTAAATCAATATTTGATATCAAGTAAGCACAACCCTTCCTTCAGATGCATGAAAACAATTGCGTGTTCACTTATATCAAGACGAAGAGGATTCTTTCATGCAGACGATAAAACAGGAGCAGGTGTGTGCAGCAGATCCACCGGCCCACGAAGCGAGCGTGCACAGATTAGTATGATATAAAACTGCACCAGCATCCTGTGGAGCCCTGACCGTCAGCGAGACTTCCTGTCTGCGTGGGAGTCGGTCATCAGAGCGTGGGGGCGTGCGGGGCGATTTCACCTGAGCTCACCTCTATAGAAACCACTCTCAGTGAAAAACAACAGCTCAGGGCGGCTCTGGCGCACACACATCGCCAGGGCCACGCTCCAGTTAGCCAGTTAGCATTTTTTTTTTTACCTCTCCACCGCTGTAAACTCCAACTGAGTCTGTTCCATATTCGTCTAAGTTTCCTAATTACTGCTTATACTACAGGTAATTAATGTGTTGAATGGGAAGGAGGATGAGTCTGCGTCGGCATTGTGAAAACACGACTGGCGGCTCTGTTGTGGTATCGGGTCTATTTTGAAAACATGCAAACCCCTGAGAGGGGGCGGGCTAATGGATGCAAACACCTTCACACGTTTGGTGCATCATCTGGAGGAAAAAAATCGGGAGTTTAACACAATACTACAGCGTGTCTGGGCAGATGGCTGAACATACTCGAGGTTTTTCCTTCTTTTTTTTTAATGTTGTCGGAGCTGATGGCGCAGTTCGAGTACACACAATACAGTATGTCGCGGCGCGGACGTGTACCTTGAAGTCATCTGGAAGGAGCAATTTGCTGGTCCTGAGGAAACTGAGAATGTAGCGGAATATCTCGCCGTCCCGATCTATGAAGTAGTGCTGCTTCAAGCTGTCCAACACGATGGGCTCCGTGCCATTGAACAGACGACTGATTCTGGAAATTGAAACACACACACAGAGAGTCAGCCGCACACACACACACAAACACACACACATAATGGAATGAGCCAGCTCCCTTCAAATGCATGAAACAATTACCCTCCATTTATTTTTCAATTTTATTAGCACTAAGCTTGAAATGCATTAGCATCCCAGGTTGAAACAAGGGGCTTAAGGCGCCGTTCCTCCATTCCAGACTTGTTTGAAGTGTCCCTTCTGCGGAGAGATTATAACAACACACACGCTCGCTGCTTGTACTTACAGAAATTAATGGCATGAATGTAGCATTACAGCTCTATTATTCCATCTGTCAGAGGGGCGGAAATGAAACAGAGGCAGGAGAAACACATACTAATGCGAGGAGGACCTCTGGACAAAATGTTTCACTTTTACAGTTTGACTTTTTTTTATATATATGAATGTAAGAGGACTTCAGACGGCTGCAGCTCTACTGTACAACGTTGTTATAATAGATATCTGTCACATGCTCGATTGACTAGTCGACAGCTCGGCTGGACAGAAATCAGAGAGACACCATGTTGTTCTGGGAGAAGAAATTCAAACACAGATTTTTTTTTTAACATTAACAATAATAATGAGGTAATAACACAAACTCGGAAATATTTATTTTTTCCATAACTTGAATAAACAAGCTGTTCTCGGAGGTCCCCCAGAACACTGGGTGAAGCCAGAGAGGTGGCGGGGTCCGCCAAATACAAACAAAGTGAAACGGTATGAAATCACGTTTGTTTATTCGGTTTATTCAGGCGTGAAAACAAAGAAAGTTTGTTTATTCAGTCGGTTCAGACGTTGAAAATGAAGATGAAGATTTTTCTCTTCTGATTGAAATTTCTTCCCCAAAACTACAGAGTGCACCTTTAACGACTCTCTGACTTCCTGTCTGATCTGCACCAAATTACTAAAAATGAGCTAAACACCACTGATAGGTTAAAGAAAATAAGTCGCATTTGTACTTTGCCTTTTTAAATATGAAACCAAATATTGAAGAAACACCTAAAGGAGAAAAATAACATCACAGCGAACGACATCAATAACGAAAACACAACAATTAATTAAAAAGCAGTAATTAGATGTTCTGCTTTTTTTACAACAACTCGGTGAAATAACCAGGACACTTGTTGCTGCCTGTAGCGACCCTCGGTTAACCCTTCCGCCGGTGCGCAGGAAGATTAAGGGGCCTTCGTTCCGAGTTGACTACAGGGGCTCATCAAGGCAAAGAGTGGAAATTGCTGTTATCTTTAAACTTTCATCGCGCCGTGTTGGCGCCGCGCCTCGAGATACCCTCGGACAGATATTCATTTCCCCCTCGTCTCTGTGTGTCTTCTTACCTGCAGCTCTCTCTCTTTTTTCTCTGCTGGTCTAATAATCTCATCTGGGCGCCTCCACTCGATCTGTTTGTTCACTCCCACATGCTAAAAAACCCATTTTCAATAATTCAGAAGTTTTTTTTTTCCTTTTTTTGCATCACTGAAATTTGAGAAAAGTGTTTGTAAAACTTTCGTACCCCCAAAGCTTAAATTTTTGTAACTCTGTAAAAAAATATTCGCTTTAATTCTGTGACTCACTCCCTCAGCAGAGAAACCTGGAGAGCCTGCGCTGTGTAAATAAGTCGTAGCGGTGATTTACACAAGAAATCTGTTGCGCGTAACCTCCTTAACGGCTCCTCTGCACATTTTTCCATCGTCTGTGTGAGAAACGGCTCTTGGCAGCGCCGCCGCGTCGCCGTTATTATCATCATTTTGATGCAATCAGCTCTTTAATCACAGTAACGGCTTCTAGGTCGGCTGACAAAGTTGTGTGACAGAGAAAATCGTAAAACCTATTTGCAAAAAAACGCGTCACACACACACACACATGCAGCGACGATGATGCCTGAGCACTGGCATTGTCAAACTCTATTAGAAGACAGCGTGAGGGAGCCGCAGTGGGGATGTCAATGAGCAAACAGCACACACTCATCTGACTGAATTTACATTAACAAAATCCGCCGCTTTGTAAAAAAAAAAAAGTGTGCGAGCTCGTTTTTAAACGGTGGTATCAGGTATCTCCTGACCCCGATGTGTCGGCTCGACGCGCCGGAGCGATCACGTCAAATTCACCCCGTTTCTTTCTTTTTTCTCTTTGACTTGACTGTGTGAAGAAGCAGAGCAAAGATGGTTCTCCCTCCCTTCTCTCTTTCACTCTCTCCCTCCTTCTTTCTCTCTCTCCGTCTCCATCCTTCTCTCCCTCCCTGCTCGCTTTCTCTCTGGAAATCGATGCAAAATGCTTTATAAAAAACCAATACTCATCTCCCTGTTTCGCCCGAGGTGTTCCTTTCTCATATGGTCTTGCAATTCTTCCAGCTAGAATTTCACCATACCCCTCCAGGCTAACTCTGTTTTTCATCTCCACTTTTTTAAAAAGCAATTAAAATGCTGCCTGTTTTTCTTTTTCTTTTCCCTCTCTCTTCTACTGCCTTCACTCTCTCGCTCTCTCTCTCTCTCTCTCTCTCTTTCTCTGTTGGTCTCCTCATTTTTTCCTTTTCTGTTAAATCCCTGAATTGGAGGGAGGGAGGGAGGGAGGGAGGGTGTTTTAAACAGGTAGAGAGAGAAGAAGAGGATGTGTGTGTGTGTGTGTGTGTGGAGGGTGTGCATAGATAAATTAAGAGAGAACATACATAAACAGAAAAAAGGCCAAAAGACAAGGAGTTGAAAATACGGCGGAAGTGAAGAGGGAAACAAATGAGAGGACGACAGAGAGGAATGGAAAAAAAATGGCTATGACAGAACTGGATAGAAAGACAGAGGGAGGGAGGGAGGGAGGAGGTGGGTGTGGGAGGTTATCAAGGACAGGAACAGCTCAGATCTCCCACCCCGGCGGTGCCAAGTGAGGGCAGGCAGCGGGGCAGTAGGTGGGCAATATCTGGCAGGATGCTCGCCGCAGCAGCTACAGCCGGGCCGGCGGCGCCGAGCTGCCAGAGGACGCGTCTGCAGGAGGAGGAGGAGGAGGAGGAGGAAGGCAGCACAGGTAGCACTGATTCTATACAGGAGCGAAGATGCTCCTGATGAACGTGAAGACGACGGTGAAGTTAAAGGACGTGATCGTGACGCTGTGCGAGAAAAGTTTCAAGAGAAGAAAAATAATTCTAATTTCGTCGAATATTAGAGAATATATGACGAACACATTTCTATATTTCAATAAATCAGCAACAAAACTCTCTGTTCTCTCTGCTGTTTTCCAGTCTTTGCCTTCATGGCTCCACCATGTGAGCTGCACATACATCGATGAATCCCCCGTATCAATGCTTTAACCAAACAGCCTCGCTCTTACACTCTGCTAACAGTCACAGTTTGCGTCTGCAGCATCACGAAAAAATCTTTTCATGTGTTATTTCGGAGCTACGCAACTTGACTGTTTCTGCACAAGGGGGCAACATTTAATTCTCATTATTATTTCATGTTAAGTGAGTTAAATTCTTATCAAACAGCAGATTTAGCTTTAGATCACTGCAGTGTGTCGGCGCCATAGAGCCTCTTTAACTTTAACTCTTTAGGCCAAAGAACGAAAACAGAGAAAAACTAAGAGGGAATGTACCAATCTCCGTTACGTACGTATGGCTCGCTATGTTAAATGTGGTGATCTCAGCGTTCGGATATAGAGGAGCACGACGCCGGCGCCACATCTATCGTCTCTGGACACAGACCACTCGTCTTCAAAGAGAAAAATGTCCAGTGGTCCTTTCAAAATAGTTTCCTTGTCTCGGGAACATTTCCCCTAATTTCCTCAGCTTCTGTTCAAGTGACTGCTCCGACCGTCCTCTCTGAGAGCTACACAGAGTGCGCATCAATGTTTCATGACCCCTGTCCCTTAATGTGGGCCGCGCAGAGGAAGATGAATAGCCGCACATTAGTTACTAGACTAACTTTCTCTTGGCACGCTACATTATTCAGGGGCCAATCTATTAAAAGTAATCATCAACTTTAAACTCTTTAACCCTGCTCTTTTTTAGTCGTCACGTTTCTTTTCTCTCTCTTCGCTCTGCCACCGTGCCCTGCTTGACCGGACATGGCCAGATAAAAAAAAAAAAAAGAAAAAAGCGTCCTGCAAGGCTTTGCCAGTGTAATTGTTTTGCTTTCTGCTGTCAGCCATTATCCTAATTCACACAAAAGGGCCCCTCCTTCCACTGGCTCCAGTGGAAAAGTGGAGCCCCGAGGCCAACTGTACACTGAGGAGGCTGAGAGAGAGAAGCAGTGAGTGTATGCATGTGTGTGTGTGTGTGTGTGTGTGTGTGATCCAGAGTGAGAAAGACACAGAAAGAGACCCAGAGAGAGAGAGAGAGGGAGAGGGGGAGAGAGAGAGAGAGGGAGGAAAGAGCTCTCCGACCAACACTCACACTGGTATCCGGTCTTTACTCTCACTGTAAAAACACAGCTCGGGTGCTCTGACATGACTCTTGCATGGTGCCCCCCCTTCATGAATTACCTCTTTGTCAAGTGTAAAAGCTGCACCGGAGCATTCAAAAAAATAAAAATAATAAAGATGCACAATAACGAAGACACACACACATGAAAAAATCTAAATTAAAATGAAAAAATTGCTCAAAAACTACGTGACGAGCGTCGAAGCGAAATGAAAATCTCCTTCGAAAAACCTCCAAGAATCCGAATCCACATTAGCACATTTGATTAAAACCCCTCTTGTCTCGGCGGCCCCTGGATAAACCCCGATGTCACGCCGACAAACAGTGGGCAACAACACAAAAACCATCTTAAACCCTTTGTCTGGGATGAGCTTTATTTTTCTCATGACATGTCGGAGTCGGGGAATATAAAAGCGGAGTTGTCAGGGATTTCCTGTCAGCGGACTCCGTGAATATCAAGACTTTATTACCAGGGGGATTATGTGGATTGTTTCCTGTAAGCCAATTTGGCAGATTCCTCTAACAACCTGGTGAATGTTTACCTTGGCCCACATGGGACTCCGTCAGCTGACGCACCATCGAAAGACTGTATAATGTAACGGATGACGCACACGAGGTGCCTGAAAAACACCCCATCGTTTTTTTCTTTTTTTTTTTAAAAAAAGGGGGTGAAATCCTCGCAGTGGAGACGAGCAGAGAGCGGAGCTATTTTTGAACTTAACCTCTGGTGGTGTCACCTTGTTTGTGGAGTGGATGGAGCTAAAAACGTGATTTAAGTGGGAGGGTGATTACCAACAGCTCTTACACAATCTGAATCATCATGACTAAATGTTGCAATGGAAGTGCATCAAATATATATAAATATATATATAAAAAAACCTGTTTCGGAAGCTCGAGAGAGCAGGAGTGAGTAGAAAGTCACACTTTTTAGGGGCTGATATGTCAAAGTTCGACTTCAACATGATTATAATACACGTATCTTTGTAACAGCTCCTGTATTTGATGACATACAGAGGATTCTGGCTCTAAAATAGTCAAGAAAATCAATACGTAACACGCCAACGAGCTGGGTTTTTAATCAGATTTGAAGCTGCCCTACATCCGCCTTGATGACAGCCACCCGGAACTTTTACGTCATTGTTTCACCCTCCGAGGATTTCTAACAGCAACCCCCCGAACCAGAGGCACAAATAAAGAAAAAGAAAATTAAAAAGAAGGGGTTTGAAAGCACAACGTGAAAAAACCAACCACTCAAATCAGCAGTTTAAACATGTGTCCAGCTTGACAGCAGCTGCATTTTTCAGACACAAGCATCATGTGAAGAGAGATAAAAAAAATATAAAAAAATACAAAAGAAAGCCTGGGAGGTATTTATCAAACAATTAAAATAATCAGGACCGAAACAAACGAAAAAAAAAACAATCAAATTCCTCATTTTGAAGCCACGAGAGTTTAGAGAATAATGAAGGGGGAGAGAAAACGTCCCCACATGGTTTGAAGAGATATTAAACAGGAAGCTTCTGAGGTCACTGAAGTTGCAGCTGCTCTGATGGCAGCCAGCTAAACGACTTGTTATCCAATCAGAGCCAATTAAGACAAACACCAAATAATGCCATAATTGATTTAGTGACTAAAATGCAATGGGAAGCTTTTAAATACTGATACAAACTGATTAAAATCGAGATTTAATTAGGATTTACTGTTAGAAAAGAAGATTTAAAATGCCAGAAAATGATAATTTTCACATTTTAAAAAGAAGTAAAAACGAGTCAGTCTTTAATATTTCCTTAATAACGATTCTGTCGAACAGGACAAAGTTAACTCCAGTCTTACCTCGAGTCTGGGTACTTGGTGAGGGTCGCCAGGCTGCTGGTGTACATGTGTCCCCCGACGTCGATGTGCACCGGCGCGTTCGACTTGGTCAACTGAGCCGGCAGAGGGATCCCCTGAGCGGCCAGGGGAGAGACCGGGGACCGGGTCAGAGACAGCCGTGACATGCTTCTTCCCTCCTGAAAGCAAGTGTAAATAAAAGCCATGGGAATAAAGATAAAGACTGGAGAAAAAAAAGAGAAAAAAAGGAAAGGAAGAACAACACAGTGATCCTACACGGGGCAGCAGGTAGAAGTATCCTTTCTGAACGCTATCAGATCACTTCCATGTCTGTCTGGTCGCATATTTAGCCTGGAAATTATTGCCACCGCTCTAATTAAGTATGTTTGCATCTTTTCATGCAGCACCGGAGGCGAGGATAGGAGGATGCTTATTAGAGAACCGGGGTGAGAGAGAGGAAGAGGGAGGGAGGGAGGGAGAGAGAGAGGGAGGAGAGAGAGAGAGATGGACGGATAGAGAGAGAGAGAGAGAGAGAGAGAGGGAGGAATGCTAGGTGTCAGCCTCCAGGGGAATAAAACAAACTGCTGCTGCAATATTCTAATTAAAGGTCGCCTTATGTGTTAGACGTGATGCGCCCAGACACACCAACCACCAATCTGCGCGCGAGGAAAACACGACGGGGAGGGAGAGAGGGAGGGAGGGAGGGGAGGGGGGCAACTTTTTCCTCTTAGCACACACATACATTCAAAACAAAAGATTTAGGTGATGGCTTGTCAGCTGTGTCGTCGCGCACTCATAAGAAGTAAGTTTACGACTGTGCGTAAAAACGCGCCAGGAGATCCATCCACGTGTCCACAGGCCAAACCATGAAGTATCATTCTCCGTGTGACTCGAAATCAGAAAGATCTTGTTTGAAATCAGTCTACAAAATAATAATAATAATAAAAAATCTCAGTAGGCGCAGGTTTGGGACGTCGGGAGCACGCCGGTGCACCCAGAGGTCAGCGCGGAGCTGAGTCTGATTAGCTGCGAAAATGTTTGAGAAAGTGTTTTTAATTCGCTTCGACACGCCGCCATTTGATTCCTGCGCTGCTCCTGAGCGAGCAGACGAGGAGGAGGAGGAGGAGGAGGAGGAGGAGGAGGTGATCTCCAAACTAACTGGTGCGTAATTTGTTTGCCAACAGCTGCAGGTAGAAACCACCTTCACCTCAGAGTGGCCACATTTGGATGCGTCTCTGTTGGGAAAAAGTCAGGGTGTAAATCAGCCCGCTGTGTGAGCGAGCAGCTGTGATGTCAGCGGGGTTAGACTGTGGGAATCTTTATTTTAATTTTATTATTTCTATGTTTTCCTCACTAAAGGTCACCGTTTCCCTACTTCACCCTTCCCTCCGGGCTTCGACTGAAACACAGACCTTCCCCTGACCACAAAAAAAAACTTTAAACATCACTTCTTCGCTTCACATCTGAAGCTCCAACAGATTCAGATCAGCATCTCAGTCGGGTCACTCTGCTGTCAGGACCGGAAACACCGAAGGCCCCGTTGTTTAAAAGTCCAGATATCTGCCCCCTCGGCTCTGAGAGAGGTGAGCGCCGTTGGGGACGGACACACACACACACACACACACACACACACACACACACACACACACACACACACACACACGGTGAGAGCGGGCCTTCTTCCTTCCTCGCAGGGTGTTTCCCGCCTCACAGCAGTATCGTGTTCGTTTAATACGATTACAGGAGGACGGGATTACATTTCAAATCCCAGGAAGAGAGAGAGAGAGAGAGAGAGAGAAAAAACTTGGAAGGACTTGAGAAGTTTGGGGTTCATACCGGGCTGTCCCACCGTGACTCTCTCTCTCTCCCTCCCTCTCTCCCTCCCCTCTCTCTCAACCAATCAATTAACTAATTAAATCACGACGTATAAAAAAGGAACAAATGGAAAGAAATAGACCCGTAAATCTCCTTATTCTCCAAATAAATCACATTTTCCATCATTTCACATTTGATCTCTCACTCTATCTCCGACACACACACACACACACACACACACACACACACACACCATATATGATAAATTCCTCCACAGGATCACAGCAACTTTCTCCCTCGGAGCTGCCGCGTCGCCGCCTCCCTCCCTCCCTCCCTCCCTTCCTTCCGTCCGCTGACTCGCGTCTCCACGCGTCGTGTGTCCTATTCCGCGCTCATGACATCCACATCAAATAATCCCCCATAATTCCACAAATAAAACAGCCCTGTTCGATCCGAGGCAACATCCCACTCCGCACGATCCGCTCCTACAGTGCGAGCCTGTGCGCTGCCTTTAATTCACCCCCCCAAATGCTCAATATGGCGTCTTATTCCTGCTGTACAATTACAAAAAAAAAAAGAATAATCCCGACACGTGTAAATCTTCAGACGCGTGATAAAACCCCCCCACACGTGTTAACTGTCCTGTCTGCGAGGAAAGAAGCAAAAATAAAAAAAAAATAAAAGAAAGAAAGAAAAATAAAAGCCCATTTGTTTCGAGCTCAATCCGCGGTCGACTATCCTCATCGAAACCTGCACAGACTGAGCTGCACTGTGCGTAAAAAAAACCAAAAACATTTGGATTGTGTGATATTAAATTTGTCACCCTACCGTTTCAAACATCGTAGGGAGTCCAGAGGAAATCCGTGCCGGCGGTCAGTCCCAGCTGCTGTCCGCGTAACCCCTTAAAAAATCTCTCAAATATTTTCTCCAAACGCCCCCGAGTTTGTGGTACAACTACACCAAAACCATCCAGCAGCTCCGGCACGAACCTACACCGCCGCACGGGAGGGAAAAAGCCAAGTGTTTGCTCCGTATCTCCGCACGAAAACTGCTTTTTTTTTTTGTCTCTAAAAGACACTACAGGCTGTGGCCGGGATGGACTGCGTGCAAAGAGTCTCTCTGTGGCTTTAAAGGCTCTATCGCAAAGGCTGGCTCGACCTGTCCTCACCAAGCTTCTTTGTACCAAAGCGCACAGGAAGCGTCCTTACCTTGTACATAGATGAGACGATCTCCTTCCCCTTCTCTGCTCTTATTTGGATACGCGTAAAAATGTGCGCTCTTGTTGGAATCCTGCTCCGGATTTTCTGCTTCTTGTCTGTCTTTCTTTTTCTCTTCTTCTTCTTCTTTTTTGCCTAAATGAAACTGCCCCTGTGGTTTGTTATGAGAAGAAGAAAGCCAATAATCCGTCTCTAAATAACAGAGCAGAGCTAAAAAAGAAAATTCTTGCTCCGGGCTGCCCGAGCGCCTCTGGGCCAGGGATTAGGCTACAATTAGCTCAACTCCACTCTCTCGCCCAGGCAATTTTCTCAAGGAAGAAAAAAAAAACGTGATACCCCCCCACCCCCCCTTATTCTCGAAAATTATGACTGCACAGATATAAGAACTTATATATTTTTCTCCGGCACAAAAAGTAGATCGCTCCCCTTTTGACGGTGTGAAGTTGTGATTTTAGATGTGGCAGGAAAAAACCTAACAGCCAACTGTTAGTCGCTCGATAGATTTCAGAGCGGCGAAAAGCAGATTTTAATCATTGTCATTTCGTCTGATGTAATAGTTCCCCAGGCGGTTCCAGCTAGCAGGCATACATTTCCATCTCCATCTCCAGCCCGAATTTAAAGTTTAAAGCCAGGCGAGCTGCCATCGTCCTTCACTCGGGCAACACGCAACCAGGGCGCAGTAACTTGTTGATAAAAGTCCCAGTAGGAAAATATGTTGAAAATGAAGAGATATCCTTGAACCAATATCTTTCACGCGGTGATTTTTTTTTTCTCTCCCCGTGTCCCCCGCTCTCTCTCTCTCTCTCTGTTTCTCTCCCTCCCCCCTCTCTCTCCTCTCTCTCTCTCTTGCCTTAATGTCTGGAGTTGTAACGCCAAATTTCCTGCAGGCCATTAAAAATCAAATGACGTCCGCGGACATGCATGCATGCTGCTGCAGAGAAGCGCCCTCACAACCTGCCCGCAGCCAAATGCGCCATTTCAATTATAGCGCAGGGCTTAGATGGAGATATCTGCCCAGAACACCCTCCCTCCCCCCTCCTCCTCACCCCTCCTCACTCTCCAGTGAAAGCAGGCAGCCTCCAGACTTTTTTTTTTGGAAAATAAGATTTTTGGCTGATCGTTGTTATTTCTTTTCTCCAACATGTAAAAGACACAACGCGCGTGATGAGGCGCAGAAGTGGCGCGTCAAGGCTTTTTTTGTTTTGTTGAGGAGAGTCAAGCAGGTGCTCACAAGCAAGGAGACGATTATTTATTTATTTGCATGTTTGTTTATTTGCGGGTAAATAACTGTGAATAATTGATGCAACATTGAGCCCAGTAAGTACTCTGTACCAGCATCCTCACAGAGGTGCGACGCGCGTTTTCTTGATATTTGGCGCCAACCAGTGTAGGAACTTATTATTGGCCGACAGGAAAAATGTGGCCACTTTGGAAACATTTTCTTTTGTTGTATCACCTGTAAGAAAAATAAACGACTCCTTATTAATTCTGTGGAGCTTTAAAATCACCTGGAATCACCAGAATACTTCCTCACAGTATCTCCTTTCTTTCTGGTTTGAGATGATTAAACGTATAAACAGGAAATAAAGCAGTTGTGCTGGTGATCTTTGAGAAAAACGCGTCTCTCTTCCTTGAAGCGGGCCAAGTGTGCGTAATTAGACAGACCCCAGCGCGCCTCAGAGCGCTCCCGTCCCCTCCCGGCGCAGATTTGTTGTTTCCAGAGGTACAAACTGGAGGGGGAATTTTTTTTTTTTTTTTTTTTCTCATTAAAGGAAACAAGCCCGGAGTTAGTTCAATTACATGAAGTATGCAGGGATGTTGTAAATTTAAAGATTTAAATAGCTTACAAAGTGGCCCCGGGCCCCATCAGTTAATTTCCTTAATTTATGGATTTTAGCGGAGTGTCTATGTGGAAGGGGAGGAAGTAGGTCATCTTGAGGATTTGCATGCAGGCTTTGAGATTTTTTTTCTTCATTCTCACACATCCCCAAAACATCTGACCGTCGTCCTGACCAGGTGAGAGGACACACACACGGACACAACACCAGTCAAACGACAAAAAACAAATGTCTCCTCGTTTCCAGGGAAGAAAAAACGCAGATCTGATTGTAATATTTGACCCAAGTAATGAGATTATTGATGTTTGGTGTCCCCAGACAGAGATAACAGCTCTGTTCCAGTTCTCATTAAAGGATTGTTCCACTGCGTTTCCACACAATTTCACATGTTTTTCAAATTTCTGCTCAGTTTTGAGTTGAGATTTCTGTTTTTACAGCGAGAGAGATTAAAGTGCATATATCAAAAAAAATCAGCATCAGTCAAGACTCTCATCAGTCTCCTTCAGACATTGTATGCTAATGACGTGTATGAATTAATGCATGACCCTATAAGAATAATAACTTCGCCCGTAGGTTCAGAAGCAGGTGCTGTTAGCGGGGTTGGGCCCTAAAGTGGCACCGAGGAGGACAAAGCTGGGCCTCCTCTCCGCCTGAGCAGCTTTGTCTTGGAGGGTGATGTGTGATTGTTTAAAGCTTCTCCAACACATAATGAATTCATCTTTAGCTACAACATGTGGTAGCACTTAAAGGTGCACTGTGGAGAAGAAAGAGAAAAATCATTTATTGACCTTTGTTGTGCCTAAAAAACGAGATAAACAAACTCTCTTTGTTTTCATGTCTGAATAAACAGACTGACATTAAAGGATTGTTTTACCTTGTTTACATGTGGCGGACCCTGCCACCTTTCTAGCTTCAAACAGCGTTCTGGGGACCTTATTTTCATCTGAGAACATCTTGTTTATTGAGTTGTTGACAGCATAAATATTTCCGACCTTGTATTATTACCTCAGTCACACTTTGACAGTTTGAATTTCTCCTCTGCACCTTTAATCCCTTAAAAAATAATCTCTCGCCACGTTTACTTTGGTGGATTATGAATATATCTTTTAGTAAAAACACATTTATAGTCCACAGTATGATGTTAATATTCATTCATGATTCAACTTTATCATCTGTGATCAGAGGGGAAGTCAGATTATGCAACCGGGTCAGCGTCCCTCACTGAGGAATCAATACGATCTGCTTTTTCAACACGTATACATAATAATGAACATGAAGTTGGGACGTAGTACCATCTGCTGGTTAGCAGCCACACTGTGCATTAACCCTCACGTGAATGCACTTAATCTGAGGCTCCTATAGGTAGAGGTTAAGATGTGTTAAGATTAAAGGTTAAATTCACACCTGAGCCTAAATTCCTGCTCTTATATTCAAGTATTTTCCCACAAAAACACCTTGAGGGCATCTGGCTGCTGTCCTGTGATCCACACAGCAGCAGGTCACCGTCACACTGTACTCACACACCGAGGTGGAGACAACACAGTCGCAGTCAGCCCTCTAAACGCGGGCACTTTGCAAGAATCTCTTTCAAGCGTTTTACATCAGATCAACACCCCCTTTCGCTCTCGCCCCTCCGGCGTGTGGAGAAAGTTTGAAAAGAACATTCAGAACTTGCTTTTAGTAAATCTGCATCGCCTCGTGGAGCCCGGTTTGCTGTCAATCGCTCCGCTCTTCCAGCCATTTGACATTCTGCTTGATGTCGGTGTGTGTCTGAGGTGCAGCAGCGACACTTATTGTTCATTATTTCAGAGAGAGAGGGAGGGAGGGAGGGGGAGAGAGAGAGAGAGGGTAAGAGGGTGTCAGTTTATTAATAGAACGTGTGGGGTTGTGTTGCACACAAACACCTAACGAGCGCAGCGCTGAATTCCCTCAAGTGCTTAATGCCAGCAATTAAGTTTCCCAAAAAGCTGAGCAGGAGGAGAGAGAGCACTTTCTCTGAGAGGCGCAGTCAGGAGTCAGAGCTCACCTTTCACACAGGTGAAGGTGGAATGAGCCTGATGCTGTCACAGTGTCATCTCTGATGTAAGCAGAGTATTTTGTGGTTAGTTAGAGACGTTTAGGAAATATTAACCAAGTGACCCTGAACACAGAGGACTCTAAACTAAAGTAACTAAAGTACGTTTACTCAAGTACAAACTTGATGTATTTTCTTTGTACTTTAGTAATACAGCACTAAATTTCAGTGGTAAATATTGTTCTTTTTCCTTCCCTATATTATTTTTTACATCTTTAGTTACACATTAAACTTCTTAAATATGATTCAGTAGATGTAATTGTGCACGAACAGGCTGAGAGAGTAATGGAGTACATGTACGGGATTACATATTTAGGGGAAAAAGAGAGTAACTGTCTTCTGTTCAAGTTACAGAAAAAAAGATGTAATTAGATTACATATAAATAAATTGCATGTAATCTAATTAAATTCAAATAAAAGCAATTTAATTCATATTTCTTTTTGCTTGTTTGTTATTGAAGTAATCCAAAAATAACAGAAAGTAATCAAGATACACTAGTAGTGTTGTAATACATGGACATTTTGTGGCACTAAATACTTTTACCTTTTAATATTTTAAGTACATTTTACAGAAAATACTTCTGTGCTTTTACTTCGATACAGGACGTTTACTTGTAATGGATTACTTCTTCCACCACTTTATTTAACCTGTGAGTGATTCAACCAAATATTTTCCAATATAGTTAATAAAAACACAAAGATTAGAGAAATGTGTGAAGAGTTTGGTGTCTGTGTTGTTTATTTCTCTACTCATCTCTTATCATCTTTAATCCACTGATACCTTCATGTAGTTGGGGGAGACTCATCCATCAGCTCTGAGAAATACTGCACTAATATAACTGTAAATGTTAGAATAGTGGTGGCTGAAATTGATCAAACAAGAGGTCATTTCTGCTTCAAGTTATAAAATCCGAATCATTGCATCACTTCTCTGGTGTTACAGAACATCCAGATCTGGACCAGGAGTCGAGATTTGGCTAAAGAATCTCTTTTGCTGCCATCATGTGGTCTGAGGCTCTAATCACAGAGTATATACATAACTGCTGGGTACCTGTGAGGAAGAGTCAGGTAACAGAGGCCTTCCTCATCAGGTCTGGAGGATGATCGTCACCATATTTATTAAAGGAAAATGCCAGATTAAAACATGAAGCACATTTCCTGTTAATTCAGGGAGGGTGCTGTGAAACTTTGGCTTTGTTTTGCGTCCATTTGTTGAATCCTCCACTACAAAAACTCTCCTAACCAGGCTGATATTTTCTGTGCAATCCTCTCTGAGAGTCTCCAAAAAAAAAAAAAAAAAGAAATCCTCTGAAATGTGTTATTGCGCTTCTGGCTCCGACCAGTCTTACACATATCCAGCATCATGCTTTGAATGTTTGAACAGAGGAAAAATGGTCTTTCGCTTTTTTTTTTTTGTTGCTGCTAGTGTTTGGTTAGCAGTAACAACGTGAACAGTGTGATGTCTCCAATCACATCTGGTATGCATCACATACCATTCCCCCCACTCAGCGTGCCTCGGGGGGAAGTCCCTGGCACCGCCGAGCACCCACAGTCCTCATTAGAGTGCATGTGTCACGACGGCATCAACCCGCAGCCTTGACTTATGCTTTATATTTACAACCATCCATCACGCCGCTGTCATCACAACAGTCAGAGGAACACGGATCTCGTCTCGAACGGTTTGAGCCGATCCGGCCCGTGTTTGTAACTCGTGATACGTGCGGCGTCCTCGAGGGCCTTTTCCCTCTGTCTGCAGCCGTGTTGTTGAGACTAGTAATGGCCTGAGACTGAAACTGGAGTCCCTGTCCTTTTGTTGTGCGCTGAGCTCCCCTAACAGAGGAGGGGACGGGGTTTGATGTGTCTTCTGAAGGCCTGCTGCTTTGTCAACACTGAGGCCTCCGCGCTGACACTATGGAAGCCGAGCGCCTCGGGGTGACAGCGAGGGGAGGGGAGGGGCGGGGAGGGGAGGGAGGGAAGGGTGGGTCACTGCACCCTGGTAAAAAAAAAAAAAGAGAGACAGACCGAGGAAGAGAGAGAGAGAAAGAGAGGCGACGGGGGGGGAAGGGTGCCAGCGAGTGTGGCCAGCGCCCAGGGCCAGAGGAGAGTGCTCTGTGCAGCAGCAGACTGCCTGATAGGGACCGAGGCTGCTGGCTGATGACATTTTATGGTCACAACATGCAATCCCACCAACTTTTACTTGGTGAAAATCCAGTTTTCATACGCTGAACGGTGGCGTTTGTGTGTGTGTGTGTGTGTGTGTGTGTGTGTCTCTTTGTTAGAGCCGCACACAAAGAATGACGCAGTTTCGCCTGTCATACTTAAAAAGTTTTAATTCTGTTACAGTAAACTGAGCGGTGGGTGGTAAAATAATCTCCAAACTCGAACCACATGGAGGGATAAGAGAGTTGCTTCGAACGAGCAGAAACAAAAAGCTTAAAAATGGCTTCATTCATGCACTGAACTGTGGATTTTACACTGTTGTTGTTGATAAATTGAGGCATAATCAGCTGGTGATTGGATAAAAGTATCAGCTGTGTAAAGTGTAAAGTGTTCCCATGATGTCCTCACTAAGAAAAAAAGTACTAGAACATATTATCTTTGCTTTTTTATATCCTTTGTGGCAATAAAACTGTTTTTTCTTTTCAAAAGACCCCACATTTACAGCTGAGATGCTTCAAAAGTGCTTTTACAAATGCTAAGAAAAGTTCAGAAAAAGTCAAACATGGAAGTCCTGAGAAAATAAATTCTGCTGTTTCATTTTCTAAGCCTGATGTAAACTGTTTTCTCTTCTCTGATCATGAATTAAAAACAGGTTTGGTCAGTGTCCTTTTTTTTTTCATCAGTGGATTTTTGTTGTCGTCAGTATCAGTATTTCTTGTCGTCATGCTCTTTTCAGTGACAAGAGGCTCACGTGCATCAGCCTCTCATCACAAAAAGGTAAACATATTCTGTCTTAGCGAGTTACGCCACATTACTTCCATGTCTGTCTTGTCACCTTGGCTCAAATGTATTTTAATCCACCTGATCAGCACATCCTTCCTGTTAGGTACTGGACATGTGCAGCTCTCAGCAGAGATGAGAATCACAAGCCTAAAATGACACTGATGAAGTGGTGTTAACGATCTAAGAATGCAATGTGTGCGTATCAGCAAAACTTCAGACAGAATATCTGCTTTTTTCCGGATTGTTTTAACTTCTATTAGAGGTTGAATCCGGATGTGAACACCAGTCGTTGATATAAAACAGCACTTCTTCCTCTAAGTTGCATTTATCTGCATCATTTCCACACAACACCCAGAGCCAGCATCTTGTTTCTTCTTTTTCTCGGCTGTGGTGTTATAAGCTTGTTAACCTATGATTTATCTGTTCTGTGCAGCGAATCGCAGTCTGAATGTGTTCGCCGTCCTCCAGAGGGTAAGACCGAGCCGAGGCCGGGGCTCGCCGGAGGCGCCGATCTCTCCCAGGCCGAGGAGCTCGTGCCCCGCAGACGCCGCTTTATTTCACCAACACTTTGTGTTAAGTGGCCGTGTGTAATGCTGGGTTTCCATTGTGCACGCAGCTAGAGAGTTTGTTCTCTCACACATCATTATGGTTCAGTCGTGCGTGAGGTCTCGGCGTTGCATTCCCCTCTGTTTCAGCTCTGACCTCATCCTGTCAGTTTATACCTCTGATATGCATTATTCCTCTTCTAGCGTCGACGCCTGGCAAAGCGCTGTCAGCCAACGAGATACTTTGGATCTTCTGCGGTTTGTCTGAAAGTGTGAACTCAACATTCAAACGTCAGGTTGCTGTGTCTGTCCCTTTTCTGTCTCTGTTTGAATTAGACATTATAATACTGATCAGTGACGTAGAAATCTGAGTATATTATATTAAAACAATTATATTATAGAATTGTAGTTTAAGACATTAAGAAACTAAACAAAATAACAACAGAATATGAAGAAATTAGAGTTATGACATTATGTAAAAAGACGTCAATCCCGCCACGCCTGAATCCAAAGCCTCTGGACCACTAGCTGCATGGCTAACTGAGCTAACCAGCTAACTGCAGCTACAGTAAGCGGTTACTCTGGTTATCTGCTGCCCCCTATCTGTCTGGAGTGTGAATCACCAGGTTGTTTGTATGTCGGACCCAAAAGTGGACACCATGACGGGGAAAAGGTTGTAAAGGAATTTATCAGGCAGCTCAGGTAGCGGGCAGTGGAGGGAACTCGGGCTCAGCAGGCACAGTAGCTCACGACGGTGCAGACAGAAGCTTTGGTGGAGGCACAGGTGAGTGAGGTGGCTGTGGAGCTCAGGCGGAGTTTGAAGGTGAGGAAAGAACTAAATTAGTCTCACAGGAGCAAAGAGAAACAATCTGGCAGCGAGTGGAGAGAAGACCAGAGTATCTGAGCCGGCGCTGATGATCAGATGAGCTGCAGGTGTGTGAGAGGAAGCCACGCCCAGCCTCTGCAGAGCGCTGAGAACACAGAAGATACACAACGAGGCACGAAGCACAGACAACTGCACACAGATCCTTACAAACAGGTGGCAGATTCCTACATACTGAGCCTTTAATTAAAGTGTATAAAAGGGTCAATAGTTGGAGGGCTGCTCATTAATATTTTTTGCATTCACAACAGATGAAATTAATAATGTTAACGAGGTTGCTTGTGGGTGATTCTCACCTGACTGCAGGGGCATGGCTGTTTTAACACCTTTCAACTCATTGATTATGTTTCCTCTCACCACTCTCGTCAACACCGTAGACTGTTTTAGTGAAAAAAGCTCTGATAAATCCTCTGTTCACAACCTGCTTGGCATGAAATCACCACTAGCAGCTAGCTGGTGAACATATCGGAGCATGAGACGTACAAACATTCATCCAAAACTCCTCAACACTGATTTATTTTATTGGGATTGAGTTAAAACTGTCTTCTTCACGATCAGTATCTCTGGGAAAGCTCTCTCTCTCTCTCGTTGGAAACTCTGAGTCGTGGGATTCATCATCACCAGAGTCTAATGAACATCGCCGCCGCTGTGTCCTGCTCGGGAATGGACCGCTGTGAGTCGGCGTGGTGCACCTGCCTTCTGCCAGGCAGCCACAGCGCTGCAGCCAGCCTACAGGCGCTTCGAGATAACTCCTGTCTGATTAGCTCCTTAGGAGGACATTGTTCCAAAAGCAATTCACTAGACTCCCAGTATTAATTTAGTCCCGAGAGAGAGGCCCATCCATCGTAGGTAGGACGGGCCGTGCTCGGGGCCTACCCTCCGGCCTGCTAATAGCACGGCACCTCCTGGCCTGTCACTATAAGTGATAGTCCCTGCAAGTTTGTTGCCTCGCTGTGTGTTTCTCCCATCAGGCAGTGCGCCTCCCTCCCTCCACCTCTCTCCTTCTTCCTCTCCCTCTCTGTCAGCGGCGGTTCAGGGCAGGTGTCTTCTCTGTCACCGCCATCACTCACGCTGCTTGACGAAGAGGAGACACAGTTGGGAGCGCGGCGGGAGCAGGGGGCTGATTCATGGAAAGCTTCGCCTCTCACCTTGAAAAGGGAAAAAAAAAAAGTGGCTGCCTTTTTGGGTGTTTGTGAGAGCTGCCAGCGACGAAGAAATACGAGGAGAACGTGGAAAAACGCTTTCAATATCGCTGGAGAGCTACTACAGAGTGAATGAAACGTCTTTTAGAAAAAAGGGTTGACGCGTTCTCTGATGTGGGATGCACCTTTATTGACAAAGAAGCCAAGCTGTTTTAAACCGGCAGGGGATCCCAGCTGGTTTATGGGGAGCTCAAAATGTATTCCTCCTACATGTTTGTTGTTTCTGTTAAGAGAAGAAGAACTCTGTTGTTGGGAACAGGCAGTGTGATTAAACTACAGTTTGCTGGCAACACATCTACATCCGTATTTACAGGATGACTCAAGAAATTAGATCATTTTTGTGTCGTTAACGACTGAATCGATTTGGATCATGAAAAAAAAGGAAAGATTTTGTATTCTCTAACTTTTAGTCGCCCTGTCCCTCTTTCTTTCATCTGGACCGCTGTGCATTCATCACTTGAATACATCAGATGTCAGTCAGTCAAGTATTGATTGTTGACTCAAGTTTCCGGAGGGCGGATACAAAACCAAAGCTCGAATATTGGGGTATTCTTTTTTTGGTGGGTTTAGTATGACCTGTGAATAAGTGGGCGTAGTTTGCTGGCATGCATGTGACATTTTTGTTTTTTATTTTTTTGTCGTAAGGTGAAGAAGTCCAGCCAGTCCAACATTATGATATGATATTACCCCAATAATCACCAAATATGTTCTTAAAACTTTCAAATCACAGATAAGCCACACATCTTTTTTTACCGGTTTAACTTGTTATTGCGAGGAAACGATGTGCAGGCCGAGCCTTCAGCCATGGTGACGAGGATGAGGTGATTTAAAATAAATCAGGAAACTAACACCGGACTGGATGTCGGCTTTTACAAGTCATTAACGTGAGAACGCTCACGATTAATGAGTTTCAACTTATTTCCAGGGTTTGTCATCCCATCACTCTGCTGGTTGGAGAGTTCGAAGGCCTGTTTCAGTCGGGTTTAGACACGAGAGAGACGTTTCGTTTGAGATTTGTGTTGTTACTCATGATGCATCTGTGTAGATATGTTTGAACAGCATGTGTAAAATGATAGAAATACACCAATTGAATACAACTAAGTGGCCAAAAATAAAAAAAACAAACAATCTTCAATCTTCAATTTCACCTCATGGATTAGTTTCAGAAACTGTTGCCACATAAAGAGGTTGTCGGTGGATTTCTCAGTCGTTGGCAGCTTAAATACTCCAAAACTCAAAAAACAGTAACAACTATATCAAATCTTTTATTTGTCTTGTTGGAGGCGAATCGGCATTATTCATGCTGCTCTTCTAAAACAAACAGATCTGATTATTTGACATATGAAACGCACGAGTTGCAGACTGATGTGTGATGTCATGTCAGTTTCTTGTTCCGCCAAGAGAGTTGGCAAAACTGCGTTTCAACACTGGATCTCTGCGCTCAGCGTTGGACGACACTGTTAGGAAACAACACGACACAAACTGACTGCAGAGGCTTAAAAAGGCTTGTTCTCAGTCCAACAAAGGAAATGACAGATCTGTGTTATCATGCATGACAATCAGAGAGAAATTCACCAATGCAGGAGGTGTTCCAGACATATAACGTGTAGACAAATGTGTGCTTTCTCCCTTTTGAGAAATTAACTTTACATTAACGTGAATCTTTGCGTTTCCTCGTCTCCTCACCACCTCCTTCCTTCCTCCTGTCCATCAGCATCACCGCCCAGATGTTCGCTTCAGCCCTTGATGTGTTTTTACATTAAAAATTCATCCACAATATGCTGTCATTAGAGTTTGGGAGGAGGTGGAGGTGGTGGAGGGAGGGTTATGATATGAAAAAAAAAGGCGAAGTGGAGGATTATTTTATCCGTCCAAACGTTCCAGCCGTTCCCCGGCAGTTGTGCAGAGATACAGCCCCAAGGTTACAGCAGCGCTCTGCCCACAGCAGCTTGTGTGGCTGGCTTCATTATAGATCCTGTGTTTTATTGATTCGGGTTCATTAAAGCCGCTGCATAATTCATGTCAATGCCGGCGTATAGCTTAATTAGGGAGACGTGCAGTGGCTTTCATGGGCGTTTTAGTGTCAGACGGAGGCATGACAGGTGGCGGCAGAGTACACATTACTGACACATGTGTGTGAGAATATGAGGAGGACGGCGGTCGTTTGAAAACCAGTGCTGGGGTTTGTAATATTTCAGATGCAGTACTGCCATCATGTGGTTATGTACAATATTTCTACACTAGGAGACAAGAGACACACAAAAGGTTTGAGATCTGACTATAACATAGGAGAGTGGATCAGAAGGATAAGGTAAAATAAAAGATTGTTGTGCTAAAGCCTTCCTCGTGATGTTATCTCCATCCGGATGATGCCGCGGCGTGTCGATGGGAGGGCCCCGGCTAGTTAACCAAATGAGATGTTCGGGAAGCTCAACAGCACTCGAGTTTTTCGAGATTTCCTCCACAAAAATTATTTCCCACTTGTCATTTCGCCTTGCTTGATTAACAACAAGAGCTCGGGCAAATCATTTTAATGAGGTTCATATCAACGAGAGATGTGTTCTGGAGCGCTGTGCTGCCAAAACAAACAAGGTCTTCATGTGGAAGACGGGGGGAGAATTAACCTGGCGTGCATGTGAATCGGAAGAAGTTTTCCGTTCCGAGCTTTGGGGAAATATTTTCCTGCCTCTCAGATGTTGCCCCAGTGAACCGAGGAGTCAGCCCCTCAAATTGGTTTTTGCTCTTCTAATAAATTGGAGATTTCGCAGCGGCGCTGATGCAGTTGATGAGTGTTTGGGTGTTTTTGTACTGTACGCATGTGTGTGTGTGTGCGTGTACATGCTAAAATGTGTGTGACAGGAGCTCCGTCGTCAGAGAATCGGCAGAAAAAAACCTGTCATCAGCCATGTTAATGCTGGCTGGCAGGCAAACACGAGGATTAACGGAGGAACCTATAATAATAACACTTGAAAAATGGAGCAGTCTCTCTCTTTTTTTTTTTTTTTACAGTCCTTCCAACCAAGCCGAGGTTGTTTATCACTTCGGGAAGATGTTTGGTTGCCTCCCGTTGTACGTCTGCTTTGGGCCCTTGAGCTGATTTAGCTACACAAGCACGTTCTCTTCAAAGCATGTCAAGATTTTCCACGCACACTAATGAGGTAAATGGATGGCTTTTGTTTTCCTCACAGTTTTAACTTCCCCCAAAGTGCTTTCATGACTTATACAAGAGCTGTTGCGGAAATCAGCCCCGAGCGTTTAATCAAATCTCTAACTCTACAGAGTGATCAATTTGTGCTGCAATATTCATCCACCGCACACGCACACACGCATAATCTCACATCCACAGACACACACATAAATGACAGCACAACAAAAGAAGCCAGTCTGCTATTTGTTCTTATTAAAACCACGTCGTTTTGCCAGTGTGACAAAAAACAGCTGTGACACATCCCCCCCTCTGTTTTAAATGAAGGTAGCGTGTGTGAGAATCATGCAAATGATTTCACACCATACGGTACCTTTCTCTGATCTAATCACAGATTTGGACATTAAGCAAAAAAAAAATCAGGCGTCACCACGGCGACATGCGACGGAGGAATAAAAGCACCGATCTAAAAAGCGCTTAGATCTCAAAAATGAAAAGTTTTAACTCGCAGACGTGAGAGCGCGTCGACAGATATTTTCGAATGTGTGGGTGTTGCGAGGTGATGCGAGGATACGCGTCCTCGGGGGGAGAACTGTCTGACTCCCAACCCTTTTGTGGCGCAGAGTGCATCTGGAGACGCCCTGTAGGCAAACTGTGACTGAACTTAAAAGGTAGAACTGGGTTGTGGTTTCTGTGCATATTAACAGGCAAAATGTAAAGGTTTTGAAAAATACAGGAAATGAGTAGAAGCATGCAGCAAAGGTCATAAAGTCGACAGTTCATCACAGAAGTACGTTCAGTTTAGGTAAAATGCAAGAAACTTTTAATCTATGTTGTCTGGATGGAGGATGGAGGATCAGATAAAGAGACAGATTCATAATTTCCTTCCCTCTTCTTTAAGATTCGACATTTTTGTTAATTTCTCTGGGATCTTGAGATAAAAACAGCCCTTACTGTCGACTCAAACAGGTCTCTGAATCACACGGGAATCTCTCGGAGGCACGTACCGCTTATTAAACCTCCACACTCACACTAAATGCAAGTTAAAGTTTCCGGCCTCTTTCTTCTCTAATTACAGGAGGGTTAATATTTCTCTAGACGAGCGGCACATGCCTGAGTGTGAGAAGTAAGTTCGTGTGATGAATGTAAAGTAGTTTTGTGGTGATGCTGTGAAAATAAAAGATGTTTAGCTGCACACAAGACGAGCATATCGGTTGATAACTTACTGAGATGCTAATTAAAGACAGGCTAACGTGACATTAAAAGGCAAATGTTGATATTTTTACAGTGTTTTATCCTGTTTTCCTGCAGACAATCTTCTTTCTCTTAATTTAAGAGAACTGTAAGGAGCGATTTGGCGTGTTATGGTGTGACTACTTGAAATGATACGTTAAGAAAAGGGAACAAATGGGATACTTAAGGATATTTATGGGCATGAATATTGTTTATTTCGCTGTGCTCCAGCTGTTCATGCATTCACACACACCAAGGTGACATACATGTGTGTATTTTATGACGATATTATCTATAAAACCTGAAGATAATGTGCAGTAGCTACAAAGTGTTGAGTCGGATGAGGAGTTCTGGTTGTTACCTGGTGCAATGTAAAGTTTTGCTTGTTCTACGGATCCCTCTGAGAATCAACTCTCACTCTGCAGCTCTGTTACCTTTCAGCCAGCTTTCGCTCTGCTTTGATTTCTTGGTTCGTTGAGTTGCTCGACTCCCACACGTGATGCTGCAGGCAGCAGCTCCTGGTGCACATGCTAACTGTGTGCTAACTGTGTGCTAACTGTGGGCTGTGAGTGGAAGAGAAAACTGAACATTCAGCAAGTAATAACTCTGAAGAAAAAAAAAGGGAATTGTTGAATGCAGCTTTAAATGTTTGCTTGTCAAAATGACATTTGAAATGATCTCCGCCCAGAGGATTCTTAAAGAGGTCATATTATTACGTAGTGACACATACGTTACGGATGTAAAGGCTCGACTCCAAACCAGGCGTTTCAGGCAGTGAAGTGTTTTCTGTCGGAGAGAGTAACTCCCTTTGGCGTGGGCTTTTTAACTTCGCAGACCTCTTTAAGTCTTTAGGTGTCTTTTCAGAGCTGCCACCAACGTGAGGTAATCATATACTGAAGAATCAAGTCAAGCACGACGCAGCACAGCTGTTCGATTTTGTTCTGAGCAACAAACAGTTTCTTTGTTGTGGATAAAAACCTTTTTATTATATTCAAAATTGGAGACTGTTGTAGCACTTCTCTCCTCTTCCCTCCCACATGTCACCCAACGACCGGATAAAAGAAGTTACAGGGACTTTTCAGAAGCCGATTGTGGAAAAAAAGTGTGACAGAATCCGTCCTGGTGAACACATCACATCACAGACTGATGACACACAGCAGTTCTTTCTTCAAACCATTTTCTTTGCAGTGAACAACCTCTGAAAGCTGATCTTGTCAACATTAGATCCAGTACTTTTGCTCTTTTACCCCCATTATCTTTCGACATGTTGACCAGTTGTTGAGAGCGGGAAGCTGCTCACCGCCGCTGACCCGCGACTTTATCTCAAGAATCTTTTCTATTTCTATAACGGCACCTTGCAGCCAGTGAACCTGCTCGGTGTAGCTTTAAAACCTCAATTCGACCTTGTGAAGCCAACAGAAGCAGGCTGTGTTTGTGTATGCTGGTTGAATTAAGGACAGGTGTTGGAAGTTAACACTGTTGACTGGTCCACCACTTTGTACTGACTCGAATATCTCACCAACTCCTGGAATAATTTACATTTTGTACAGACGTTCAGTCTCCAGAGAACGACTCCAGCTGACTCATGATTCACTGACAGTCCCTCTAACGTTTGTGAGACTTTGTGACGAATGATGCCACGAAATTTCATCCATAAATTAACACTTCCCAGAAGACAATTCCCACTTACCTCGGTGATGATTTTATTTATAGCGCCACCACTTTGCTTGACGTAAACGTGGTCCGTCTGCCTCGTGCTCGCGATGATCTGCCGCCTCGCCATGTTTCGTGTGTGCACCTGGTCCGACATTCGGCTTCTAAATTTTCCCTGCTGCGTCTCTGAAGCATGAAATTTGTTTGTAAACGTGTATAATTGCCCGACTCATTGGTTATCGACTTCAAATTAATTTTCAATGATGCATTTCATTCGTTTCCGATTTTTTCCCTCCATGCATCACCAGCAAAATTAGTTTTTCAAGAGAGAGAAAGAAAGGGAAAGGAAACAGGTTATTACACCTCTGTTCTGCCTCCTCCTGCAGTTTGTGCGAAAATTGTCAGAAATAAACGACACTGTTGTTTAAAATCTGCAGAAAGTAACAGAAAGCGTCAAATTCAAGTATATAGCAGATCATCTGTTGCCACGTCTAAACGAGCTGCAGTAATATATCGGCAACTCTAAACGATATTATAAATACGGCTGCAGAGGAACAGATGTTTGATTTTAAAATGTTTGCTGTGGACATTAAACTGACAGAGCTGGAGTGCAGCCGGATGCCGTGAACATTTGTCTTTATTTTGTAAAAATCTCTCATTGTCTACTTGTCGGATCGGCACAAAATCTTGTACAGAAATTCATTTACTCTGCTTTTTCCTTCTGGCACCCCCATGATGTTTGATTTTGTGGCTTTAAATTAAATACGACTTGCTAAGAAATGTGGTACAGCTGGTTCCCTCAGAATGAATTATAATAACCTGACGACTGCCTGGCGATTCATTGTTGCACAGACACCAGGTAGAAAAAATGTCCAATATTTTCTTGCAAAACTAATGACAGTCTCATCGGCATCAGCTGTACAATGTGTTTGATGCTAAGGAGGAAGCTAACATGCTACACTGATAAGGTGAACATGGTAAACATTGATGTTAGCCTTTAGCTTTGAGGACTATTTAGCGGCATCTAGTGGTGAGGCTGCAGATTGCAAACAATTAAGCACCTTTTTTGCAGTGGCTGCTAAAATGCGAAATGTAGAAGAATGGAGGTGCAACAATGGCAGATTGGAAGAGGACCTCTTACTCTAGATATCCAAGACTCATTTAGGGTGATGAAAATACAACAATTCGTAGATTTAGGTGATTATACACAAATGGAAACATAATTATGATTATATATTCCATTTTAATAGATCCAATTAATCCCCCTAAAGCTTATTAGAGCAATGATTTTCCTACGTGCAGCCTCACAGAGCTGCTAACATGGATGGACTTGCTTTTAAATATATTTGACAAAAAAAACACACAACCTTGCACCGCTAATTCTCATCCTCATTAATTCTCTCTCCAAAAGTTCAGTAACCATGTTGGACCCGACTCGAAATGACTCAACGACACGGCTACGTTGAAAATGCTAAAGACAGTTTTATTAGTAGACACTCATCAGCCAGAAATAATAACCACCTGAAGAATGTCTTCCTGAAATACACCATTTAATTGGCAGTGTAAAATAAGGCAGAGGGCTTAAGATCATATTTTATACACTTTTGCACCAACGATAAACAGTTATACATTCACTTGTTACTGTAATTACGCTTTTTGATAAATCTGTCCACACACCCACAGACCAAGAAAACTTTATTAGCAGGGGGAGGGGCGGGGACTCGACGGAGTATCTGCAAGAGTAATGCTCGTCATAACGCAGTAGCTCTTTTTTTGGCCAGAGATCGACTATACCTACATAGAAATCTGACCACAACCTAAACAAAGATTAAATTTTTTGGAATTGCAAAAAGCCAACACACTATACTGACAAAGGTTCATACAATTACCATCGCCGCGAAAAAGGGTAATACTTGTACCACCAAGATTGTTAAAGGTCTTCAAAAGTTGATTATAGTGTGTATAGATTTTAAATATGAACTTCCCCGTCACTCGTAGGCGAGAACGTCTCTTTATAAAGTTTACATCGTTACATAAAACACATTTCCAGTGAGCTGCGAAAGAGTGTAGCTGAATTAGTGACCACAGCTTTATAGGAGACGAGCCGCAGGTTGTTCTCAAGTTCAAGTTCTTTGCATCGTGCCCTCGTTAAAAAAAAATATATATACCACAACACACATCAGTTGTAGCCAGACGTGTAAAGATCATCTTGTGTTTACTTCTTGTTTTTTGGTCATTCAACACATTTAGCTTCAATATATTATTTTGGTGTCCTTCTCCGTTGCACACACACACCACAGTGATCTCAAACTGAACCGAGATTAAAACTATAATCGGGAGAAACCTTGGCTGACGTTTCCATCCGGTCGGTGTAATCTTGAAGATTTACAATACGTGATTATCTGTCGAATGGTTCTGCTGCTTTTCTCTACCTTTTATATTAAATCTTACAGTATCTCAGACATGTCTCATCTGAGAAAAAAGGGTTATAATACATCCCCAGGTTTAAAAAATGTTTTAAGTGCTCAGGACCTCAGAATCGTCGACGTCCGCGCGGTTTCCACAAGTGCACGTTGTTCTGTGGTCTGAACTGCATCACGTAGAAAAGATAGTGACGGTAACACTTTACAGTAAAGTACACAGAAGTGTGAGCAGGACTCTCAGGAGCGGGTGAGGCGTGGATCAGAAACAACTGTCATCATTATTGAATTGTTAATGAGTAACCCCTGAATAACTGGAGAATAGTTTGGGGGATACTGCGTATACGGACTCATCGTTAGTTGATGTTGTTGAAGTATCCATGATTCATGAGTCTACTAAATATTATGTTTCACTTAAAAGGACACAAAAAGAGTAACTAATGAGTAAGTAATCAGTAATTAATGAGTCTATCTGGTTACTATCTGTATTACGTTTTACTTTGATTAGTAAATAGTAACTGTAATTAGTAATTAATGAGTGGACACTAGTTCTTGCTGGTTCATAGTCAATTATGCCGTTTTTCCACCAACAGTACCAGCTCGCCTCGCCTCGGCTTAGCGTGGCTCTACTTGGTTTGGTTTCAGACGCGTTGCGTTTCCATCTAGAATTAGTATCTCTTCAACATCGGCGGTCGTCATCGACGTGGGCGGGTCGTCATCAACGTGGGCGGGTCGTCATCAACGTGGGCGGGTCGTCATCAGTGACGTACTTATCCACGCGACACATAAACAGGGCTAGCTGTGGGCTACGCAAAACACGTACACCTTTTCATTTCTTGTCGCACCATCAAGCTCGTTCTGGATGCGTCTTCAGCGACAACACTCAGGAGCGTCTCCACCTCTGCCACGGTCCACGCCGTGTTCCTGCACGTTGTTCCTTCCATGTAATCGCTATGTTGACTGAACGCAGATGCTAGTTTTTAAAGGTAGCGGGTGTCAGGCTCGGACGTCGCGCTCGTCATGAGTCGTCAAGTGGCATCGCTCTCTGTCCAATCAGTGGCCGGCTGCCAGCTTACGTCACACAGAAGTATCAGCTCAGCTCGGTTGGAACTTATACGGAGGTGATACTAAAAAAGCACCACTTTAGCAGGTACCAGGTACCAGATTTCAGTAATGGGAACGCAAAAAAGGCGAGCTGAGTCGAGGCGAGGCGAGCTGGTACTGTCGGTGGAAAAACGGCATTAGAAACAACGCATGAAGAAAGTCCGTATGAACTGATCATTACCTAATGCGTCATTAATATGGTGTTTCCCAGTCTGCTCTCTCGTGACTCATCGTTATCTACGAAAGGCGTTACCGTTATTTAGGAGTTGCTCATTAACAATTTATTAATTATGACGTCGTTCCTGATTCGTTCCTCACTCTCTCCACGTCTTTGGGAACATCGTTGTAACGTTCAATGTGCTCCCTTTTAACAGTGTGTTTATCTTTATGTTTCCAGAAAATGCCGGACAACAGATTGTAAAACATCACACACACACACACATACACACACACACACACACACACACACACACACACACACACAGTGGAGTAGCTGTGGGTAGAAAATGTCATTAGTCAGGGTGGTTAACTCGGTGGAATGCAGCTCATCTGTACAGGGTCTATTATCCTATCGAGAGACCAAACAGATTAGGGATAACGTTATTAAAAGAGCTAATTTCCAAAATGTAATATATCCGTTCTCGTAATACAAAAAAAAAAATCTTTCAGCACCTTTCAAAGCGTGGGGTAGTATCAATTCATCAATCAGACTCAGAAGTCATCATCTGCACTTTAAATGTAGCCACAGATATTTTTTTTTCCCATTTAGTCGCTTTGAAAGTTTCGATTTTTTTTTTCAGCTGGTGGATATTTTCTCCGTTTTGGAAAGAAACTCTTCTGTTACACGACAACTCTACACTGGTATCACTGAAAGAACAATCAATGACATCTAGAAAGGAAATGAACATACCTTCACCAAGAAGCACTGAATATATATATTTTAGAAATACATAGAAAAATATATAGTCATCTGAATGCCCATTATACAATTTTACACAGTAGTGTCAGTAAAAAGCCTATAAGATGGTGCTGAGAGGGTGCGATACGTACAGAGATGCTGACAGTGTGAGATCTGTAAGTGACGGCTGTTCGGGGGGGTGTTAAGCGTGATAGATGGAGATGTTTTGGGCACGCTCTTCTTTTTTCTCAAATGTCAGAAATGTTTTAGACTGTGAAACATTTTTTTTTTTTAGCTTGATTGTTGCATTGTGGAACTTTTGTGTCCAACGCTGTCAAAAGACTCGAGGAAACGATTAGTAAGTCTGTAACACTAACGGGTATTAATTCAAAAAAGGTATCGGCGGCAAATACTTTGTACCTTTTGCGAGTATCTCAAACATAACCTGACTCTCGCCAGATGAATTTCGTTCCGCCTCGCTCCACTCATCCATCTGGGATCGCTCCATTGGAGATGTGTTTCAGAAGGCTGGGCCTTATCTAAAAATCCTTGCATATGATTGGATAAACCACTTGTCTGTCATCTTTATTGACGTGCTACTTCAACCACTCACATCGAAACCAACCTGTGACGTCGATGAGAGCGACGTTCTTTTAACGAAAAAATATTGGGTAGATTGGACAACACGGATGAAATAGCAGCATCACTAGCCCCTTTTAGATAGAAAAGGTGGCACATGTGCAGCAAGGTAAAGGCTGCAATGTGCCACCTTGTCTGTCTAAAAGGGAGGTGTAATATTCCACCCTTTCCAAAAAGCCTCCACTTTTCCTCCTCTGGTAGGCGTAAACATGTGCCGTGACGTGAAGCAGGAAGTTGGGCTTGAAGAGAAGCAGGTCGAATTTGTCTTCAAAATAAGAGCTTTACATTGCACCCCATCGGAGTTTTGAACTGGGTTCTTAGCGGGGGGCTTTTAATTTGAAAGTAGCGACCGCTATTAGCTCGCCGCTACAACAACAAGCGGACAACCAAGACAGCTACAGAGACCGAGGAGACGCTAGCATCTCCCGGATCTCAGCGGCTTTCCAGCTGCTCATCTTGGTGGATGAAGTGACGAACTGACTGCTGTGATCAGCTGTTTCCTGGTTTTAAAACTCCCGGCTGTGGGTGCGCAGCAGTGCACGTCATCCACACCTCCGCCCATCTCAGCATTTGCCACCACATTGCCGCCTCGGATTTACACAGCAATGGAGACACAAATAAGTGTAATGTTACCCTCCGAGGGTAAGCTTCTGTCTAAATCCGCGGAGCGAGCCGCCAAAAGGACGGCAAACTGGTGGCTTACTGCCCAGTATAAAAACAGTTAATGTTGACGCTTGCTTCCTCGATGCGAGCCGCCATTGTTGTCTGAATCAAAACAGTCGCTTCTCCGCTACGTCACATCTATGAAACTCCCACCCGGCGGTCCTGATTGGCTCGACCATAAAATCTGGTGCTGAAATCTCTCCCAACGGGAGCGATCCCAGATGTATGTGAGTGGAGCTAGGCGGAGCGTAAATGCATCTGGCGAGAGTCAGGTTACCTCAAACAGCCACCAAAGTGAACACCTCTGGTGATGGGGGACCGACAGCACACGCATGTGTTAAGACTAAAGCACGAACCTAACCCACAAAGTTAGAAGATACAAAAATGCTACAACAAGTGCACACAGCCTCCGAGTGAGTAGCACTTGACACATTTGAAAGATTTAAACTATTTATACTGTTTCATTTTGTCGCGGTTTATGTTCAGAGAACCATTTACATGAAATATCTGTATTAGTACGTACTGATATATAGAGGTATACTGATGCTTAAACCCCGCTGTGAGTCAAATAGTAAAAAGCAAATATCTGAAAGAAAATGCGGAAAACAAATTGCAGTGCGGCGCGGCTGTGATCGAGGGCGAAAGCAAGTGTACTCATAAATAATTTGGCGTAATTATTCTGAAGGGAGTTGGTAGGTCCGCACATAACATACTGTTCTGTAAACTGAAATTACCTCTGAATTCAGAAATGTGTTTGGAAACTATTAAATCCCACCCAAGTGCTGAATTAAACCGTAAAACACATTTGCAAAATGCTGTTTGACTCACAGCGAGGCGTAATTTAAAGCCTGTTGAACGATAATAAACTTTTTTTTCTCTTTTAGAAGCATAACATTTATATTTTTTTATACTCTACTTCACCGTGTGCCTGTAGTGAATAAACAACTTGCATTTCAGAGAGCTATTTTTGAGTATCCGATATGACATCACATGAACCTTTTCATCTCAGCGTCGTCTAAAAAGTAAGATCATCTGGTAGAAATGTGTTTCATAAAAAGCAGCTTTTTTTTTTTGCGAAATCCAGAGAGCGTTTTTAGTCTCTGATCTCTGTGCTTTAGATGCAAAGATCCATGTGAGCATGTGAATGAGCCTCCTTATGTTAAGATTCCTATCATGGCTGAGATGTACATGTGGTGGAATGTGACTGTGATTCAAGCGTCTTGTTCGGAGTCAATCAATATAAATCTTTGAAAGGCTTGGAGTAGTTGAACATCAGATAGTCCATGTAGTAGAAGTCGTAGACCCGCTGCCTCTCCAGCATGCTGACCTGTGAAAAGTATTTTTGTGTGATCTGCATAGAGGTCCTCGTGTCCGTCGGGTTCCTGTCTTTAAAATTGGGCAGTGTGATGTTGGGTGGCGCCCCAGTCAATCGCAGGACAAAGTTGGACTCCTCCTCCATGTTCTCGAACTTGCCGATGAAGTCGTAGTCTATGAGACAGGGGTTGCAGAGCTGGTTCACCTGCTCCCAGTGGATGTCCATTCCCACGGGCCGGTGGACGTCCAGCAGGTACTGGACAAACTCCTTGAACGTGACCCCGCTGCCAGTCTTCAAGGCGGCGCGGGACGGGTTCACCCTGTACTTGGAAATGATTGGTTTCCCAAACAGGGAGTGGTAGTAGTTGTTGGGGTTTTCAAACTTGTCCCTGTACGCCGACACCATCCTCTCCAGGGGCTCTCGGACGAACATGACTTTGGTGTACGTCTCCAGGCGGTGCATGATCCCCTGGCGGTCAAAGTTGTCGAGCGTCTTCAGATGGTGGCCGTAGTGGACTGTGTCGTGTTTAATGCTCTGAGCGTTGGGCGCCTGGCCCGCCAGCACCATCAGGGTCCGCTTCCAGTTGGAGCAGCCCGCCTTGGGCACCTGGCAGTACAGCAACTTGTACTTATCCTCCACGAAGAGGTGCTTCACGTGATGACGTGTGATTGTCCTGGAGATGCTGCTTTTGTACTTGGCGCAGATCTCCTTCATCAGTTTCCGCCGCGCTTCCAGGATATCGGGGGAAAAAGAGCCTAAGGCGGGGGAGGAGGGGACCGAGGACGAGGAGGACGGAGAGGAAGAGGACGAGGAAACGTTTTTGTTGGTGTGATTGATCGGCGGGCTCGTTTTCAGCAGTTTGCGCTGTCTTTTGGAGACGTGAAGGGAGCCTATGTCCTGCTCCCGGGACCCAGTGGTGGCCGTCTGTCTGCTCGCCTCAAAGTGCGGGAACTGCATCGGAGGGATCGGGCTGGACAGGGATCCCTCTGCCGCCCGGTCGTCAGATTTGCCTCTCTCTCTGTCCTGCGTAGAAAGAGTCTATAAGACAATGAACGACAGCACAAGTTGTAGGAGACAGTAGAGGGACATGTGTTCACACAAACAGCAACACTTCCAGATGAGAATAGGGGAGACCGGGGATGGTTGTAACACTTTTTGTCTCAGCTCCTATAACTTGCAGAGTGTTCATGATTGGGCTCTCAAATTTTGACACAAAGTACCCTCATTTGTCCTCTACAAATAGAAACGCCTCCAACTCCTCCAACTATATCAATTATAATAATTCAAGGAAGATGTTTGCCACTTCAAGAAACAACAACCATGCACACAAATGATAAAACGTGGATGTGAGTGTCTTTATCTGTATGTGTTTTCTGTCTAATCAGAATCAGATTCACAGTGATGACTATTTGTTTTCTGCACCCAGCGTCTTGGCATACTTAAAAGAGGGAGTAGGATAGAGAAAATATATGAGATGCCCTTACGGGGATGGTTGTAACATTTTTTTGGAAGGTGTTACAACCTTCCCCACCCCTGTCAGCCATTGTTTAGCTAGCTGTACTAGCATGATAGCTTAAAATTAGTGTTGATGAAAAGACTCATATTTTAGCTTAGAACCTACTCTTCAATCCAATATAAGTTTCATAATTCAAACTTCAACAGTGTCAGTACTAACCAAAATATAAACTTGGTACAAAAGATTAGTTTCTTACCTGATTTTTTCTTTTTTGGCTTTAAAGCCCACACACTTCTTTCCACAGACATGCAAATCCACATGCAAGGTCAGGGAGGGAGTGGTAACACATGAAATTGATCACATGACTCTAATGACATCCCTTATTGGTGAAAGTGATGTTGTTACAACCATCTCCGGTCTCCCCTATAGAATTTATATGTGATGTGATGGTGGATCTGATCTTTATTACCAGACACAAGCACATATCACCTTCAGTACTCAAACAGGCCACTTGATGGTGCTGTTTCACTGCACCTTAAACAAAGGTCTAACTTTGTTTCACGCAAATGTCACACTGCCCAATGCCATCCGTGACCTATCAATAAACCGAGCTGTAATACCATATAAATGTCTTATAAACACTTAATGGCGAATCTAAATTAGAATCATCTACTGCCTAATTAGCATCGTTTGGTGCCCAAGGCAATCATGCATTCTGACATTTTATTTCAATTAAATGCCGTAATGGCATCATAAAGCCAATGGACTGGATGTATAATTTTAATTTTACAACAGACAAGGTGATGAGACCGTCATGAATCTCGGCTCATCCCACCCCTCCTGACTTAAATGGTCATATTCTCTCAACTGCGGGGGGACATCTGGAGGGGAAGGAAACAGGAAAGGAGTGGTTTCCTCGCTGTCTGTTTAATGTGCGAGGCGAGGCACGGTGGGGGGGGCGGCAACCCGTACGCCCAGACGTCACGTTCTTCGGGGGTTTGCACCGATGTAAGTCTCTCATCGGTGCTGATGATCGCAGCAGAGACGAGAGCGAGCGAGGGGTCAGCTGAGAGGAGATACAGCGGTACGAGCGCTGCACGTCTGACATATAAACCTGTCTGGGAGTGAAACATGACGCCGCTCCCTCCTCATCTCTCTGAACCTTCGTGGGTAGTAGTATGATATAAGCCTGGCTCACATCCTCCATGCCTTTATAATGCTGCGGGGCAACTCAGGACACACTCTGCACCCCGCTTGATTGTCTATCGGAGCTTTAATTTTGATTTGAACCTCGGAACAATGCCACTCAGCTTGTTCTTGTGCAAATAGCTGTCTAAGAATACAGGAAAAAATAAAATCACTGTTGTTATTCTGCAGCTATTAATGCTTTAAAAGCCTAATGAATAAATAAATCAGCCTCGTATAAATGTGTGTGACGATCCAGAGTGGATGCAAACTAACAAAAATCCTAAACTAGTAATCTCAAGGAAATTGAATCGAACGCAACTGGATTTGGTTTTTGTCTTGAAGACGTTTCACCTCTCATCCGAGAGGCTTCATCAGTTCCTGCTCGCTTGACTAGACTGGCCGGTGTGGAGGTCCAGCTGTTTAACCTCTCAGGAGGCGGTCACAAGGCCACTGATGTCTATGGGTCGTATGTGCTCCATTATTGCCAACGACAGTCGTTAGTACGGTCGTTGGGGATGGTGGAAAGTTGGTTTCGACTTCGTTAGTCATTAGTTAGTTAGTTCTAACGAAGTCGAAACCAACTTTCCACCATCCCCAACGACCATACTAACGACTGTCGTTGGCAATAATGGAGCACATACGACCCATAGACATCAGTGGCCTTGTGACCGCCTCCTGAGAGGTTAAATAGCTGGACCTCCACACCGGCTAGTTGGACTAGTCCCAGCCTAGTCGAGCGAGCAGGAACTGATGAAGCCTCTTGGATGAGAGGTGAAACGTCTTCGAGAGTTTCATTGAGATAACTATGACCTGGATGAATGAGAATATTCACAGACTAGAAAAAAAAAAACAGAAGAACTTCTAGGTGTGATCACACCCTGAGGTACTCCGGCGCTGGTCCGACCGGGACCGTTTACTCAGTAGCGCCTGACTGGCTGGACGCACAGTGTGAGGTCGGCCCCTTCTGCACAGATGCTATCAGACACGCTGAGAGCTACAAGGCTGGCAATCACTTTTCAGCCGTAGATAACAGTTGCGGGCAACCGGTGTATTTGTGTTTTGGGAGAATTGGAGTAAACACGTACCTCTCTGGACTGCCGCGGAGAGCTTCCCAGCGTCACGCCTGGGGAGAGGGGAAGAGAAAAGAGAGGAGGAAATCAGCACTTAAGTAAACAACGCGTTTTTTTTTTTTTTTTGTTCTCGTGGAGGAGAGTTAGAGTTAGAGTCCTCCGACGCATCAGAGGCTGCGATAATTTAACGCTTCCTATCACTTAGCGCGTCTACGTTTGATCGTGAGCAAAAAAAAAAAAACCCCACCGCTGATCAACGAGTCCGCGGAGGGAGGACAGGTAGCTCTATCTGTGTAATGAGCTGCCACAAGCATGGAAAGTTGGTAAATGAGTTGCACTCCCTGTAGAAAGCACCGAGAGGATGAGATGGAGGAGGACAACAGTACAAGAGAGAAGAAAGACAGACAAAGTTTGAAAAGGATGTAGTTTGCAGACCAGAGGGAGGACAGACGGACAGACAGACAGACAAAGAGAAAGAGAAAGATGCCATTTGTTGAATTTCCAGAGGAAAACAGCGGAGTGATGGAGACACAGATTGGTTTTGTGGCAGCCTTTGGGACAGGTGGTGCGTGTACTGGCAGATGTGCGGCAGCAGGACAGACGACGTGTTTAGTGGTCTGTCTCCAGCTGGACATCTCCTTTCCTTAGGTCCCCCCCGTCCTGCTGATATATAATCAGGCTGACAGCTCTGAGTGGGGCTGCATGGCTGCTGATGGGGGGAGCGAAGACACCTCTGCCTGAGTGGCCTGTCACTTCCAATTTGAGGGTGGAAGTGATGGGAACCTGCACGAGGATGGAGGAGGGGGGGCTGCAGATGCAGGCCACAACCTTCCCTAAGTGATGAGATCTTGCAGATCCCCATCACACACTTAAACACGCCTCGGTGGGGATGGGATGAAATGCGTTGGCCAGATGCGATGTTGTTTCGGATTAGTATGCGCCGGAGAGCTCGGCGTCGCTGTCTGGCTCTGTGTGTTGAATCTTTACTTGTCTTTATTCTTCTGAAAGAGACGCTGGAGGAGGAGGAGGAGCAATGAAAAAAGGAAAAAGGAGCGGGCTAAGGAGGTGGCGTGTGACATTTTCTAATCTTGTTTGGGCGCCGCTGTGCTATTTGATCTCTTAACCCTAATGATGGCTTATGTAGGATGCGCAACTTCGATATCAGTTTACATTGGCGCATGTGAGGCGCATGAATATTTATCACGACACACACGGATGCCATCGCCCGGGAAACACATCCATGCGCAACACAACAGCAACGGGTCTTTCAGTGTCTGCTGTTCTGAGCTGATGGAGCGGCGCGAGGCCCCGCGCAGCCCTGACCAGCTTGTCAAAATACACAGTTATTGATCTTGAAAGCCCCATTAAGGTGGTAATTGAAATCTCCAAAGGTTTAATTGGTTCCTCGGAAGAGGTGTTTTGTCTGGCCGCTGTTGGAGGAGTTTGTCACAGCTGCTGATGTCAATACCGTCGCGCTCTCTCCGCCGCTGACGGAATCCAGGTTTGACATGCATTTAATTTCTTGAATATTTGACCTTTTGTTTTTCTTCAAAGGGAGAGGCTTTCAGACGGGGTGGGAAATAAAGTGCGGCGACGTTAAATTAGATTTGCGACAAAGGTGCCTCGTTAAAGCCGATCTGAAAGTGAATCAGACACGGCTTTGATCTGATTAGATAAATCCCGGCTTTACGAATCTGAATGCTCCTCGATGTGGCTCTGAAAGATGCGCCGCTCTCTCGAGCAGGGGAGCCAAAATTACATCTCACGAGTGGAACATTTTTTCATAATAGACTATAACTGAAACAAGTAATATAACAATGTAAACCGAATTTCAGGGGGATTTGTAAACATCATTTATCTCTGTAGTATCTATTTGGGTGAGGGTAATAGTTGCTGTTTGATTGCAATTTCACACTCAGTCAATTCCACTCAGTATAACTATGCTATTGATTTCTACTGCTGTGCGGTGAAACTGTGATAAATTGGGCGGACTGCGGTTTCATCTGTGCGATGCAGAAAATTCATCCTGGTTATTCCACATATATAGATGTAGAGAGCTGCAGAGGGAGGGCGAGAAATGTTTGTCAAAATAATTTATTTTAATAATAATGGAAAAGTGAATAATTCTCCCAAGGTATAATTTCATACTGTGCACAGGTTTGCTGTTACTGTAATCTGTAGCCTTCATGAATAAGATTTTCTGCAGCACTAATGGAGGAGTTCGGGGATAAACGCACCAGCGGGGGGAAGGAACGCTGTAATGGGAAGAAAACAGCCAACCAATAAAGCTGAAGTTGTTTTCATCCCCAGACGTTAAATGTCAAACGATCATCTTTTAGCAGCTCCGAAAAGGCTTTCAGCAAACTCGTCCAGATGTAAAAACCACCGCTCGGATCAACAAGAGGGCCCGAGCTGAGCTTCCGCTGTGATTCTCAGGTATTTCACCGATGATGGAAGCGGTTTTAAAAGCAGAACGGCCTCCTGAGTCGTGTCCTCCGTTGCCCTCTAAAGTAACCTTGAGCGTCCAACTCTCTCTCGGAGATGAAGCCTCTGAATATTCATGCTGACGACCCCGCATTACTGCGAGGATCCACACACAAGCGAGGGCCACATCATTAGCGGATCCATTATCATCCTTCCCTCTCAAAGACCCTCGTACGACTCTCTAACAGAGACGCACATCAAACATCCTTTCTCCCTGCCACCGCCGCCGAGGAGGAGCAAAAGGACAAAAACAATGTGAAATAATGAGCTTGTTAAGTGAAGCATTGTGGCCCCTCTGTTCTGGGAGAACTTGTTAAATGCCTGGTTTTTAACCAGAGACGGGCCAGGAGGGTGCTGGAAGCCAGACAAGGCGTGTCCTCCTCCAGCCCACGATCCAGGCCAGGCAGCCGTGCTGCGCCACCATAAACCTTTCATTAGTCATTCAGCACACTGAGCCGCTGTGACCCCGACCAGCTGCACTCCCCTTTCTACCCAACAAACCACCCACACCTGCACTCTGCACACATGCTCCTCCTCCACTTGACTCTGTGTGGGAATACAGGGCTCCGGCATGCTGGCGTGGTTTATCAGAGGGAAAAGCGCCGGAGAACAGAGGTATTAGGCGCTAAGCTCTGCTCCATTGATGTTTTAACTTGTTGTGGTAGGAGATAAAACGATGCTTCAGTCGGCGGCAGATATCCTCCAGGACCGGGCCAGAGAGAGCAGCTGCCGGGGAGGAGGAGGAGGTGACGGGTGAGCAATCAGTGGTGAGGGATTGAAGGCGTGCCCTTTAAAGACCAAGCATGGCGAGCTTCTGAAATGTCTGTTTATCATCATCTGATGACTGGCCTGTGCTGTGAGGGAAGGCCTGGAGGAGTTTCTTAGGTGTTCACGACTCAAAGCAAAAGTTTGGCCAAGAATGAATCACTCACACGTCTTTAATCCAATCAGTAATGACGCCCCGTAAGTGAGACTAACTACCAGGACACTGAGGAACAGATCCCTCCCACTGTTTCACTAAACACTTTAAACCTGCAGTAATTAGTTTCACCACCTGTGGAGTGTGAAGTATATATGATACACTTACTGGTTGTGTATCTGGACATTCAGCAGATATGCACAACATTAACATTAATCTGAAGTTGTGTCTCTGGACACCTAATGAATGTGTTTTGGTCTCCACCAGCTCCTGAGGGAAGTACCTGGCTCTTTAGCCACAATAATTCTCATCTGTATCCCCCAGCTGCTCCCTAACTTTGTCTGACAGGTAAAGTACAGTTGGCTTTCAGACCTTTTTATTCCGAAAACAGCTGCATTGAACTGTGTGACGGCCTCCTGCGGACCACTGTTGTATATATATATATACAGTTTTTCCACCGACAGTACCAGCTCGCCTCGCCTCAACTTAGCTCGCCTTTTTTGCGTTCCCATTACTGAAATCTGGTACCTGGTACCTGCTAAAGTGGTGCTTTTTTAGTATCACCTCCGTATAAGTTCCAACCGAGCTGAGCTGATACTTCTGTGTGACGTAAGCTGGCAGCCGGCCACTGATTGGACAGAGAGCGACGCCACTTGACGACTCGTGACGAGCGCGACGTCCGAGCCTGACACCCGCTACCTTTAAAAACTAGCATCTGCGTTCAGTCAACATAGCGATTACATGGAAGGAACAACGCGCAGGAACACGGCGTGGACCGTGGCAGAGGTGGAGACGCTCCTGAGTGTTGTCGCTGAAGACGCATCCAGAACGAGCTTGATGGTGCGACAAGAAATGAAAAGGTGTTTTGCGTAGCCCACAGCTAGCCCTGTTTATGTGTCGTGTGGATAAGTACGTCACTGATGACGACCCGCCCACGTTGAAGAGATACTAATTCTAGATGGAAACGCAACGCGTCTGAAACCAAACCAAGTAGAGCCACGCTAAGCCGAGGCCGAGGCGAGCTGGTACTGTCGGTGGAAAAACGGCATTAGACTCCTGCTACAAGCGCTAGGTGCGTTGCATCTGGTGCTTGTGCATCGTTATATGTTGCGAGGCCATTGTTACCGTTATGTTCATGTTGAGTTAATATACTAAACCTCAGCCTGAACAGAAACAATAGTGAAGTTGTGGGTAAAAAATACTTGTAAAAAATACTTTCCATCACAGCCAAAGCCAATATATAGTGCAGGAAGCTGTTGGACTGCACTGTTACTGTTCAAGTGAGCTTGTTAGCAAGTTAATTATATCAACTTAACATTACTTCTCTAGGTATCTGGCAATATAAGTCCTGTGTCAGTCCTTTTCCCACTCGGCACCTACAGCACCGCTCGCCGGCGGAGCGCAGTGCCACGAGCGAGCAGCTGGCATCAGAGGACACGCCACCTACAAAGGTTCGAACGTGTCAGAGCCGAGATGTCTTCCTCTCCAGCCAAACGACAAAGCCGTTTCATTATCGCCGCACTCCGCCTGGTGACGGCTTCTGTATTCATCTGACATTTCTGTTTCTGGCTCCGCGTCCTAATTACACCTTATTAGTCGGTATTGTTTGTTGTCTGTATCGAGAACAGGGTAATTACAGGCTTTAGATTTATGATACGGGTCGCGGAGGGTTTTTTTTTTTCTTTTCCTTTTTCACTTCTGACAATGTCGCGGCAGTTCCTTCTGCTCATCAATAGACGCTGATAAAGGTCACACATGACTACGCTGCTTTAAAGCTGCATTATAATTAATGAAGCCACGGTATATTTATGAGAGGCTGACACGAGTGAAGTCAAAGAAGGAGACAAGAGGGTGCGAGACGCCGACAATAACTGTGATTACATTTCGTTTAAATCAGCGCCGTATTCACATTGAATAAAAAACATGTGGTGATTTTCCTGACAAAGGACGATGTCACTTTGTGGCTTTGCTAAGCAGCCGGGTATATTAACCTTGCTCTTGAGCGGCCCTCCTAAACCCCCGTCATGACATTCTCCTGACCTCCTCGCAGCAATTTTTTTTTTACCGCACCTCAGAGGGGGAACGCGAGGATAGAGTTATTAGTGAAATCCATAAATTACATGATGTCCACGCTGCCAAGTACGGGCTCCCCCCTTCCACCTCTGACCCCTCGTGAAGGTCAGGTGACGGGGAGGCTCGTAAATCGTCGGGGATGTGCTCTCTCATTAGATGCGATTCGAATGAAAAAAGAGGACACTTCCTCCGATCCCCCCCCCTTCCGCATTAAATCAGCCGTCCCCGCACCATAAATAACACATGCTTCGGCTCATAATTGTCCGTGGCAGGAGCGCGGGGCTGAGCATACAAAGACTGCATCAACATTCAGCGAGATAAAAAGTGAGCTCAGTGGAGGACGATTTACGACGCGAGGCTGCGGTGCTGCATTAACACCTTTGCACTATTTTCGGAGCACTTTGCTTTCTCTGCTCCGAGGCGGCAGCTTAGCAGATCAGCTCGTGCATCATCGCCTCCATCACAACATCGCTCCTATGGAGGAATTTGTGAATTGGCCGAGGATGCTACATTACGAAGTGACAGATATGCTGGATTACGATGTGTTTTCGTGTATAGAAATGATGAATGATGATGCCAACGGTGATCATTTGACAGCTGTGAGACCTAAAAAAAGATGTTTAACTGAATAGAGCCGCTTTATCTCAGAGAAATTAAATGATGGAATTAAGTCCCCCCTCTAAATGGACATAAAACACTCCATATAGAGACCAAAAAAAACCTGCCAAAGTGGGTTTAAAGATAAAGATAAACTGCCTCTGTGGGGCGATGAAGTAGGTAGCTATTCTGAACCGTCTCATGTTTTAATTTGCTCCAATATCGGACTTCTTTTTCTGTGCAATCCTCAAATTCTTCCGCTCACGCTGGCAAGGCCGGCCAGTGAACACAGCAGGGGGGGAAATAATGAACCACTCGGGTAGGAAGCTGCTGAAAGGGGGGAATCAAACGTGGCACTGATTACCGTTATGACAATTCATCTTGACAACAATATATTCTCGGAGTCGATCTTACTTTGGGCACTTTCAAGGTTAGGAGATGCACAGACTTCCCAGGGCAGATTTCCATGGAAACAGAGAGTCGGAGAGGCTGCGTGTTGGGCTGTGGTGGGAGGCGGCTTGTTCTAATGCCGTGTATAGGACGAGGCCTGGCAGCTTGCACGAGAGGGGATGTGTAAACAAATGCTACCTGTCAGCCCCGAGCCCAGGGGTTAAGTGAATTATCTCGGCCGAGACGAGGTGCAGGAGGCTTTTAATTGGCACACGTCCTATTTAGATGCCGGCGAGTGAGACGCTGCAGTGAACCGCTCCCTCGCTGACGACGGCGGTGAAGCTGTGGGGGTTCAAAAGGTACCAAAACAGTGAGAGGAGGATTTTGTAAAGTTTTTATCTGAGAGGAGTTCACACTGGTCACAAAGTCTGCAGGCGACAGGCCACATGAAGGAGAGGATTCAACAGGGCTGATGATGACATGAGAGGAGGGATGTGCTCTCATGTTTCTGTAGCCTGAGCACCGAGTCAACTTTTCAAAAGGGAAGAGAGGACGGACACACTGAAGAAGGCTGGAGTACTGAAAAACTACATGAACTTTGGTGTGTGAAACAGAAAGATGGAGGCGATAACTAACTAATATATAACTAACTAATTAATGTGTCATCAACATATTAATACCTCCGTGTGATGAGTAAACCGATACTGTCATACTGTGGTCAATAATTTCTAAATATAAGCAAAACTGACTGCACTTAAGGGTTGACTTCAATTTTCAAAATAAAGGACTCTTCATTCATAGGCTGTCCCAATTTCAGCAGTCGCCAAAATAAAATGTCTGCAGTAAACCTTACGTTCACATACAAAATGTGTCACAGGCTACAAAGCATAGTGACATTTCTACAAAATGAGTCATGTCATGTTCACATTGCGTGTTTATGACCTGACTTTTTAAATCGGGAGGTGGAGGGGATCTTGGTGGAGTTATAGGCAAGGAGGGCGCCAAGCCAGTGACCATAGTTCAAGACTGTGTTTCAACATTTGACACCACTGGAAACACTGATCTTTTCCTAACCCTAACCAAGTGGTTTTTGTGCCTAAACCTAACTAGTTGATAAGCATCACAAGCCCAACCACATTAAAATCGTGAAGTCAACAGAAAGAACGTCTCAACATTTTCTTGTTTTGCAGAAACGTGCTTTGCCAAAGTTTATCCTGACAATTGGATTCAACATTTCGGCCAGTGCTGTTCTCAGTGTGCAAGCTGAGTGATGTGAAGTGGGAGGATGTTTTCCCCCATTTTTCTCTAAAATAAAAAAAGTCTAAATACGTCACTAGCCGTCGGCCTTGAGGCATGAATCAGAGCAGCGCTGACTCCAAAACTCTTTGTCATTACAGTTGAGAACAAAACACGGCACCCACAATTAAACCAGAATTTAAGAGTGAACTGATTTCTGTTCTCTCAACAGCTCAGCTTCAAACTGCTGTTTTGACCTCAGTGATTGGACGTAGTTAAAGCACACCACAAAGTTTTCATGTACAATCTTGTACCTTCGACTTTTTTTTGTCTGAAGCAGATACTGTCTAATGGATTACTCATCGTCCCATAACTGCATCTTTTAAGCTGACCCATGCAGTAGAAGTGCTCCAGCTGTGAGTCATGTAACGTCGTGAGAAAAGTGATTCAGACCTTCACTTCTGGAGCTAAGGGTGCCCGAAATAACTCCCAATTTGCAACTGTACTGCACCTCTGTCTGCCCTGGAAGAGAGACCTTTCCTCTGTGACTCGTCCTGGGGTTTCTTAACATTTCTTTTCCCATTAAAGGTTGTTTTTTTCCTTCATCTGAATTGATGGTGTAAGGATAGAGGGGTGTCGACGCTTGAAAAGCCCCTTGAGGCAATTTTTGTTATTTGTGATATCGGGCTATAAACATAAAAATTGCCTTTGACTTGATTCGACTTGACTCGTGCAATTACTGTCAAAACCTAGACAGTCCCAGTAACCATGCCAGACTACTCTTCATTGATTTCAGCTCTGTTCCGACGGTAGTTATCATATTCAACCGATTAAAGGCAGCAAGGATTGGAAACAAACTCGCCTTCACGGTGCATCCGAAGAAGTCTATTACACAAAGTACCTCATATATACGGACGACACTGCCGTTCTTTGAGTCATTATTTACTCGGTCGTAGCCTATCAGAAAAATCAATAATGGGTATTTCCTTCCATCCTTTACATGAAGCCTCTAGTTACCAAGGGAGTGCTCAGCGGCAACCTCCTGTACAACACAGTTTCCACCGTCCGTACGTCACCTCAAACAGGGACCTCATTTACAAGCAACACACATTTCGATCGTCTGTAGGTTTAAAAAACAGTCGTCAAGATAGTCATGCTACGTAGAACCTGGTGTCGAGTCAAGACCACCTAAACCAAAACCAAGTTATGACCAAGAATTCGAGGGGTCGAGACCAAGTCAAGACCAAGACCAGCGCGAGTCCTCATCAGACACTCCTAAAATCGATCAGATCCACATTTGGACAAATGAAAACTCATCTTCATTCACCTCTTTTATTGCCATATATATTACAGCCTGACTGTTGTATTGGTTGGTCAATATGATCAGCTGATATCGACCTATCACAGATCTATCAGTATCGTCGTATGTGTTTTCCGAAACTCTTTTGTTTTACAAACATTATGCAGAAAAAGATCCTTGGGTGATTTTTAATTCTTAAACTTCCAGTGAAGTTCAGAGTCTCGGTGCATTGATTTCATTTTAGACGAAGAACAAGTTTATTGTCAGACTGTAAAATATCCTGCATCTGTTACATCATTTGTAGAGGTGGATTTCATGATCCATCGATCTAATCAGGCATTAGGTTTTCTAGGTGACTCTTGTCATATCTCATACAAATCATCATTAGAAGGTACAGAAGGTATCGAACAATTATATAATACAGTGATATTCCTTCAGTCATGGTCTTGACTGGTCTCGAAATAAAATCCAGAGTCCTCTGTGTCCGAGACCGAGACAAGACAAAGTGAAAACATGGTCAGGTCCGAGATGGGACCTTCGAAAAGTGGCCTGACATCACACGCTGTTAATCGACTGACCACCCGTCCTCCTGCTGATACAGGACATAAAGCTTCATCAAAAACCTCCACTACATGTCTACATCCTAAATGTATGAACACCCAGCAGACGAGAACTCCAAAATAATTGAAAACTTGTTCATTCAGGTGGGTTAAACAAGTGTGACGAAGGTGTTTTCCACAGTTGGAATAATAAGGGCGACATTCACCTGAACAGAGACAGAAATAAAACCCACCTCATTTACATAAACAATTCCAGATTTCCACGGCAAACACAAAAAAATTCTGTTATATCTCCAAAAGAACATTAGCATCTTATAAATGTTAAAGAGATTATTAGCTGTTAAAAGTGAAAAATAAACACCGGTCTGGAGATGGAAGGAAAATTTAGTGTTTTTTTTCCAGTTTTCATTATCCATCTTTGATTCTAAGAGCGACCTGATGGCTTGTATTAGAGGAGGGGTGCTGAGCTTTAAACAAATAAAATGATTTAAAACATAATTGCGCACCCACAGTGGTGTACTTTATATATTTTTTTCTTTTTACAAAGCCATTTGAAGCTTTGCGCTCCGGCTCTAGGTGAGATTAAATGAGTTGTTTGATGACCTCTTTTGAGTCTTTTCTTTTTTTTTTGTATTTCTTCTAGATTAAAGTCGGTGCCAAATCCTTTCATGGCGACCTGTTGGTACAGTGTGCCGCGCCGAGGTGCTGTGATCAGACGCCGCTATGTCTTCGTTAAGTCTCCGTGCTCCCCCTGTTCACCTCTATTTGCAGTGAGATTGGGAACTGGAATTGGCCCTGTCACTGTTTACCCTGGCCTCTCATTTGAGTTAGCTTCACGTTCTCCCGCACACCCCTTGTTTTCCTGTCAGAGCACTCCTGATTACAGCAGCGACTGATGAGTCCAGACATGTGAGTAAAGCACAGGGACCGCGGCTGAATACTAAAGCGTCAGCATTTCCCCTCCTCCGCCTGCAGTTCAAGTCAGTCCAACACACGGACATGCAGCGAGAGGGATTGAAATGACTTTGGAGCCAAATGCAATCAAAGGATCCATGTTCCTGTATTTCATTAAGGGTTTTTATTTGAAGCTAAAAGAGTTTTTACACTAAGAATAGAGCTGAGTGTTACTGAAAGGAGGAAGATGATGAAAAATAAATTGCACCCCCCCCCCCAAAAAAAATCACAAGTCAATAGAGTCACAATCAGGAGATCCAGTCTGCAGCAGAATATGGTAAAAAAACAACTCCCCCCTCTAGTCAGAAATGTGTTTTTCTTCTTGTTCCTGCAGTCGAATATTTGAGCACCACCGTGTTGAATGATGCACGTGCAGAGTTCGACACTGGACGGCTGTTTTTTCACATTCATTGCTGAAAATGCTCACTGAAAATCAGATTTTAAGAGGCATCGCAAATAGTTTGGAAGCCAATCGTGAGCCAATATTCAGCATACGCAGGTGTGATGTGGAAACAGAAGAAGTAGGTGTCAGTCTAAGGTTTTTTTTTCTGCATGTCACACATTAGAAAATATTGATGTATGCATTAAGGTGCAATAAACATACAAAATAAATAACTATTGAAATGCTAACCAGCTAGCCCCTTGTCATTTTGTTCCTCAGGAGGTAACAGTCCGATAGCAAACAATACCGAGCTCCCAGTCCAGGCAGAGTCAGCTAACACTGCCGCTAGCTGCACAGCTAACCGAGCTTACCAACTGCCGGCAGCTAGCTGTGTGTTAGCAGCAGCTAGCTGTGTGTTAGCAGCAGCTAGTGGCAGCTAGGAGATGGAGCTGTTTAGAGTATGAATTCAAAAGGTGGCCGGTTCTTTAATGCATGTGTAGAGGGGATTTGTAAGATTTGTACTTTTCGCACAATTTACAGGAAGCAGATTAAATTAAAGTCAGTGAGAATCTCTGGAGACTTCACACACAGTGTAAAAAAACTTACTGAACCATGCTGTCCAATATTAGTTCTTTGCTAACGGGCCTTAAGCTCTGTTTAAACACGATTAGCTTCACTGTGACTGGTCACATAATTTAAACTCTATAGAGACGTACACAACTGTGACCCAGTACATGTTTTTAGCTGTTGACGCCTTTTGGAAGTCGAGAAAGCCGACTACATTTACAAATTACCTTGAGCACTGACGTTTGGGATATTCATTCTCTTGTTTCGGTGAGTGTCGACATACGGGATGAAGAGCGGATCATTTACCTTGTAAACACGGCCAACAGGCAGCGATTTCAGTGAAATGACAGCCTTCTTTAATCCTGTATGAACAGTTCTGTGGGCTTACACGCACCGTGCTATTAAAAATGGCATTTAACCATCCCCGTGGAAAACTAATCCACTTCAGAGAAACACACGCCTGTAGTTGTGAATCTTAAGTCTCTTTGACACTGAAATGTAAATACCTCAGACTTGACAAGCTGTCGAAGGCAAACACACACTGTGAGTCTTACAGAACCGCGCCGGCGCCTGGGTTCACCCCTCCGAGCCACTTTATTCCTCTTGTCAGTCAGTGGCCTCGAAGCCATGCATTCTTAACATGCCTGCCAGCTCACCTCTGGGCTCCGACGTCCTCGCAAACAAGACCATTCGTGGGCCTTCATTGCGACTCCTGATTAGCCCTGAGCGCTTTCCTGTTTTCTTCTCGCTCGCCTCTGGTCTCGCCTCTTGTTATCCTCTGCACTCCCTCCATTATCACTCTCCTCCCCCTCCAGATGCTGGTCTTTTTTACTCCGGCCTACCCCGAGTGTCTTATCTCCTCTCTCCCCATCCACTCCTCTCCTCTCTAACGCATCACCTCTGGACCTCAGTCTCCAACCTATAATTTCCTCCTGCCCTCGTCTTTGCCCCCCTAGCGTCGCTCCCCGGCTACATTCTTGATAATAATGATAAAAAAAAAACAATAAAATATAGAAGCAAAGAATAAACGTAACAAGACGGCTGCAAGAATCTGCACCATTACAGCTCCCGTGACTGCGGCGGGTTTCTCTCCATCTTCGGCTCTGCACGGAAATAATGACGGTAAAAGTTTCCTTCTCAGACACTTTTTACAGAAGCGTCTCGTCCCACAGCGCTCTGTGCTGCTCTGACAGGCGGTGAAGTGTGTGTGAACATCTGAACAGAGCAGCACTTACTCAACCCCTGTACAGCCCTGTGCTAATGAGAGGTGTGTGTGTGTGTGTGTGCGCTGACTGACACACTCTTATGCCTGAAATAACTCCCACACACGTCAGGTGGCTGTTGCCCCGAGGTCCCCAGAGCCGAGGTGTCATTTAAGGAACACAGTTTGGGTTTTTTCGCTGCAGCTATAACGTGCTGCCGTCTGCCGGCTCGTTGCTCTGCCTATTGTGCGGAAAAACAAAAACAAAACAAAAAAAAAAAAAGAAAAATCGACCTGCACCTGAACAAAAGCAGCTTTTTCTGGGACAGACGTTCCGCGTGTGACCCAAAATGATCCGGAAAATCTGCAGCTAAACTGTGCCGAGTTAAAGGGGCATTATGTAGTTTTGCAGAATAAATTCAAACTCAGAATTTGTAACACTTGCATTATTAATGAGGTAATAAAACAAACTCAGGAATATTCATTTGTTCCATGACTGGGTAAACAAGCTGTTCTCAGAGGAAGACAAGACCCCCAGAACACTCAGTACGTTTACATGCAGCAAGAAATTCGAAATTCTTATCGTATCAGACCTAGTTCAGACTTTTAAAATGCATGTAAACACCTTAGTCCGACCTACTTCGGACCTATTTCAGACCACAACCGACATCTCAAAATCGGATAAGAACACCTGGATAATTCATTCATTGTCGGCATATTAACGCCATGGAGGCTCGGCTATCGTATCGTATTGTATTTTTGCATTCTGCGCATGCTCGAGATTTTCCGCTGGGGCTTTCACCCGGAAGTGAAAGGAGACGTAAATAGTGGCGTTGTTGCCGGAAAAGGTCATTCGAAAACATGACTTCAACGACACACTTCTGGACGGACGAGGATTGTTCTTTTTATGTGCATTATCAGGAGGAAAATAATGCCCGTAATGTACGCTACTGTAGCGTCGTCCAGCTCCTCGTACGCCATCTTTGTTTGAATGCCGTCAGATTGTTTGTTGTTGCTGATAAGTAGAGGTCAACCGGAAGTGGCTCTTTGTTGAGAGGGCTACAGCGCCACATAGCGTACGGAGTCAGACATGCTCCGGCCACTTTTCCGATTCTCTGAACGGCATGTATACTCAGACCAGCGATCCGGTCTCATGCATGTCATTATCTGATACGATAAGAATTTCGAATTTCTTGCTGCATGTAAACGTACTGACTGGCTAATCTCGTAATATTATGACTTTTTTCTCGTAATAGTATGACTTTATTCTCGTAGTTTGCCCTCCAAAATATTTTTTTTTTCTCTTAGTCTGGCCCTAATACTCCGTCGTAGTAAACAAGCTGTTCTCAGATGAAAACAAAGCCCCCAGGACACTGGCAGGGTCCGCCACGTGTAAACAAAGTAAAATCTGTTCAGTTTGTTTGGGCATTAAAAATCTAAAAAACTCAATGAGGACCTTTCTCTTCTGATTGAAACGTCTTCCCCCAAAACTACACACTGCTCCTTTAACAGATCCAAACCTCTGCTGATCATTAAAAAAGCTCCTGGATGTTTTCTGTCTTATGTTTCAGGATTCTCCTCTCTGGCAGCTCAGCGCCAACATGCATCTCACCTTCCTGCCTGCTGTGTTGAAAAAAAAAAAAAGAAACAGCTGTTCATTACGCAGCATAAACTCTGTCTGCAAGCATTTTTGTATTCTATTTCGCGCCCGCGTGAAGCACCTGGTCAGGTATTCATAAACTACAGTCTTGCCTGGAAAATCAGCCGAAAACCATCCGTAGCAAAACGCCTTCGATCCCAGCCGTCTTCCCCCGGTCTCACTGACTCTGTCTGATTACCTGGCTTCAGCATTTAAAGTGCTCATTGAGCCCCGAGCCCTCCCTCGTTCCGCTATCTCCGACTCCTTTCTTCTCCCTGTCAGGGAAAATGCCAGAGAGGTGCAGCGAGCGCCATGTCCCGCTCCCAGTGCTGGTAATTTGACAGCGAGCAGAGAGGGCGCCGAATAATTGGAATAGCATTTACGAGTCAATGTGACACTGACGGAGGGCTCAACATTTAATGTGTCCGACTGGAATGCGGGGCGGGGGGAAACAAAAAAAAAAGATTTGGGAGATTCCTGGAGCAGATTTTTCACAAGTCGACTGGCTAAAGAAGTAGTGGATTAATCAGACAAACTAGACATCTGGCCTTTTGTCAGAGTTGTTTGTGTCTGAGGCTCGGGGAGAGAACAGACCGGAGCAATATAAATGATGATTTTGGCCAAACGGTGGTCTTGTGAACAACAAGCCAATGTTGGCCAGAGCTGGGGCTTGATGATGGCTATAATTGGACCTGACTCAGTGGGGCAGATGCATCCAAAGACAATAGGCCGATATGACTGGCAGCTTTCGCCGTGATCTGCTCAGACAGCCAATCCTCCTCTTATCAGCTGACGCAAGAAGTAAAACAGCACGTCATTTTTATCTGAAAGAGCCCGTCAAACGGCAAAAAAAAAAAAGCAGTGGGACGATATGACTGGCAGCTTTCAAAGAACTTTTTAATTGGTCCCTCTTGCCGAACAGTATGGAGTCACCGCGGCCTCCAGTGTGGAAAAGGGTGAATCTTCCTATTAGCAGATGACACAGCACCGGTCCGTAACACACCCCTCGACAAAAACATCACATACATTCCAGCAGCGCCGGTGCTTTTGTGCAGTCTGGACAATACAGGCTTGCTACAGTATGTCGAGGAGATACCGAGTTTGTGTTTGCATGTCAGCCAGTGACAGTCAGAGAGGTCTACAGTGGAGGCTGAACGCTCAAGCGATCATCAAGAGGCAGACAAGAGCGCTGGTTAGAGCCTCTCTCCGGCGCCGGCTGGCGAGCGAGGACGGCTTTCTTGGCCGTCCCCGTTCTGCTCTCGTACCGGCTGCTGCTGCCAGTCTCACAATAGAGGGACAGCACAGTGTAATGAGCAGGATTACCAAGGGAGACTGGCAGGAATAGTGTGGTATCAAAGGAAATCCAGTCAGCGAGGGATATTCAGACAGCACTCCCGTTCTTTTATTCATTGCCTGCGCGCCCAGAGTGACTCAGCTCACTCTCCTGCTGTCAAACCCTGTCATTATCCATTAGTGTGTTTCTGCCTCGCCGGGGACCGCCCACTGCTGCCGCTGCTGCTGGCACGTGTGTGTAGGTGCGTTCATGTGTGCGTGTCGCGTATACGTAGGTTTGTGTGTGTTCACGTCGCTCTCGAGGTGTGTGTGTGAGCCCTTCAGGTGCCTGATAGTGGGCAGGTTTCCTGCTACGACTGTTGTAGTCGTGGTAATGCCTTGTTAAGCACCGCGAGTCTGATAAGCAGCAACAATTAAGACCGTTCAAACAGAGAGGGCTGTTTGAAAGGATCCGGGAGGACGGCAATGCCTATGTGTGTTTTTACACCTGGTGGTGACTAACTGGTTCAGTGCAATTACCTTGAAATTATTATTCAAGGTCTATTGTTGGTCTCATGTCCTTATGATTCCCCTGGAAGTTTCCCGTAGGTACTAATTGTAGCAAAGAAAATGTATTTCTTTCAGAGAAAAGCTCAATTCAAACTCAAGCTCATCATTAATTGGTCGAAGTGCTTTATCGTAGGCGACTGGACTGGACTCAATTACGTTAAGAAGTTTCACCTCCCATCCAAGAGGCGTCTTCAGAACTGAAGACGCCTCTTGGGTGAATATGAACAAGTCCAGTTGCCTACGATATCACACTCAGTATCACCACGGCCTGGATGACTAAGAACCTTCATCAGTATTAGAAACATAGCCAGATGTCCCTGTTTACAATGTAATAAATTACCATCTTTACCAACTGAACTCTGACTCAACTTTCACTTATAGTATTATTAATATGATAATTCTTTCCAGAAAATGTCCTGTGAAATTACAAAGGAATGAATCAGAACTGTGAAATAAGGCGTTACCCTTGAAGCTTCTACTGACCGACATACAATGATAAATGAAGGACTTAAGCGTAAGTTACTAACGACTGTGAGAAACGTTTGCAGGATAATTGTCACTGCGACATCATCATCACAGACATGTGTTGTGGTGTAGAGCTGCAGGGGCTCTGAGGTATAAACGATGTGTGCACACGCAAAAAACATGCATACGCCTTCCCCCCACACATACGCTGACATTTCAGAAGGAAGAATGTGCGTTGGGAATGTGTGCGCCTCTCGTATACATCAAACCGGCGAACACACATTTTGTTGTGGGAGAGAGAGAGATGGCTGCATGTGAAACGATGAGGTGGGCGTGAAATATAAGGCGAGAGATGTAACCTCAGAGTAAAACACTGTTTGTTCAGCTTGTTATAGTTTCACTGATTGTGTAATTATTTTACAGTCAGAGGCGCATTTAGAAACTACGTGCAAGAATTACTTTCCCTGTTAATGATCTTTAATTTGATCGTGAATTTGCGAAGCACTTTGTAAAGTCTGTTTGAAAATAATGTCTACTGGAGCGTCCCTGTAGCTCAGTTGGTACACTCTTAGAAATAAAAGTTCTAAGTAGAACCATATAAGGTTCTTCGGCTTGTCCTCATAGGAGAACGCTTTTTGGCTCCAGGTAGAACCTTTTATAAAGGTGGAGGGTTCTACCTAGAACCCAACATAAAGGGTTATACCTAGAACTGTGTGTGTAAGGTTCCACCCAGAACCCCCCATGAGAGGTTCTACAAAGAACCCATACAGGATCTTATACCCATGCTTTCAACAATCCCTGAAGAACTCTTTCTCCAAAAAAGGGTTCTCTGGATCAAAATGGTTCTTACTGGAACCGTTAGTGTTACCAAGAACCCTTTTAAAACCCTTTATTCAGGAAAGGGTTTTTCAGAAGCAAATGGTTCCAAGTAGAACCTCAGCCCTTGTAGAAGAACCCTTTGGAACCCTTATTTCTAAGAGTGAGCATGCATCTAATGTACAGAGGCTGTCGATTAAAGGCACAAAAGCCCCCCCGAAAAATAATTTAACAAATAAAATGACACAGAGAAAAGAGGATTGAGATTAAAGACTGGAAGGAAATGAAAGAAGTAGTGTTCTTGGTGAGTTCTGAGATCAGTCAGAGGCTGAACTGAACGCAAAATTGTCTGTTTGTGGTCCGGAATTGGTGGTTGAATTTGCGACACTAAAAAAAGGACATGTATAATGCAAAACCTGATACCCCGACACATCAGATGACGATCTTGAATAAAAAGTGGCTTTTCTTTCCGGCTGAACACACCTGCTTCACTAGGTTACCGTGCGTTCATACATTTAAAAAAAGAAATCCGGTGAAACAAGGGAAAGCATCACCCGGTGACAGGCTCTGTCACAACCAGAAGACTCTCTCTTCATTTGCAGGTAGGGAATGTCAAAACTTTTCCGGGACGTGATGTAAGTCAAGGTCTCTCTGAATTTGTCTGCCAGCGATCCGCCACACAGCCCATCTTTCAAAAAATGTCACCTTTAGAAGGTAGCTGTCCGCTCTGTCACGATTATCGGAGGAGGGCTGCGGCGGCACATCACTGCCTTCTTTTACCTTTTACACCTTGTAATTTCTGCAAGGCCAGTGTGTAGAAGAACAATAATGCAATTTCAGCTGCAGCACAGGAAAAAAAAACTGTGATTCATCAGGAAAAGCACCCGTGAGAATTAGAATTTAGTCGAGATCCAAGGAGTGCTTACGTACAAGTCCACACAATTCAGGTGGCGTGGCTATATGACAGTGTGTGCATGTGTGTGTGTGTGAATATATGAGCATCAGGCATTGCTCCTTTTTTTCCTCTCCGCTCAGCTGTGTTCCCCGGAGGAGAACAGGCAACGGGCCAGAACTGCTGGGCTGGTAGAGATCCAGATAAGATGGACAGAAAAGGAGAGGAGGATGTGTGCACCGGTGCATGTGTGTGTGCACGTGCCAGCGAGGGCGGGGAGGCCAAACATATATCTTGTCAGGGCAAGAAGAATAAAAAAAGAAGAGTGAAATCAGATGAGGAATAAAAGACGGGGAAAGAAGCAAAGCAGGAGACGTGGGAGCAGAGGGAACTGGAGACCGATATATTGAGAGAGAGAGAGGAGGGACAGATGTGATGGAAAGGAACAAAAAATGCCTGAACGACAACAGAGTGTAGAGAAAAGAGGCAGAGGGAGTGATGGAGACAAAGAGCGAGGTGGAGAGAGTGTTAACCCAGCTGCTGAGAGAAAAATGGCCGAAAGAGCGTAAATGAAAGAGTTCGACGCCTGCAGTGAGATTCTTTCAGGCCTTCTGTCGGCTGTGTCCACCTGAGGGGAAGTACTTTCTGGCCATCTGTAACACACAGCGATCACTGTTTCTCGGTAACAAAAATGGCGCCCAGGAACTGTTTGTGAAGCTCCATGTGGGCATCTTCTTTGGTGGTGCTTGGCTCCACCTAACTCCCAAACCAAAACTAATTTTATTTCTTATTCCAAAAGTTTTAAAAAAGTTTACTGTGCTCGACTTCCACCAGTAAAAGGCTCCACATCAGAGCAGAATCCAGGGACTCTGGGTGTTTATCCCTCCAGAAGCTCTCGGCTCTGCCCAAAGCTTCCTCCTCCAGAGTTTATGAGCTTGCATCAGCTATCTGCAAGGTCGCTCATTAATCCAAAACACCAACATCTGTCCCTCTGCTTCAGTCCATTAGCTCAATTAACCACACAGCCCTATCATTTTTCTGATATTTGCATGAAAATATCAAAAACAACAGGTGTTGGACTCGTCGGTGGTGTTTTGGAAATTTTCATGCTAGCTCAAGCTAGCTGAGGTGAAGCTCATGGCTAGCCGTCACTCAAAACAACCATGCCCTTGATTTTGCATAAATGTAAGACCTAATCTAAATCACATGAGTGAGTTTCATTTGTCACAAGCAGGGAAATTAGCTATGGAGAGTCATTTTTTAGTACCGGGCTGTAAACATGTTTATTTTCTGCTCTAAGGTTAGGTACTTTTGAGCAGAACATGGCTTAGTTGATTGATTGACTCACATTTGGAGCCAGCACCCAGTGGCCAATAGAGGGAACTACAGTTTATGTCTCTTCCGCCTTGGCTTTTTTTTTCAGCTTCAATTTGCAGGTTGCCGCTTCATAAAGAGCAGTCAGAGGTAGAAGATAGGATTACAATTACATTTCTTCTGGTTACTCCAAAGTTTTTTCTCAGCTGGCTGGCTCGCCAAATTCAGGTCAGTCTGTAAATCCCTGCAGCTTCACTGAGAGGATGGAGCTGGGCTGTAAACATGTTTATATCTGCTCTAAAGTTATGAACTTTTGAGCAGAACATGGGCTCTTAGTTGATTGATTGACTCATATTTGGAGCCAGCACCCAGTGGCCAATAGAGGGAACTACAGTTTATGTCTCTTCCGCCTTGGCTTCTTTTTTCAGCTTCATTTTGCAGGTTGCCGCTTCATAAAGAGCAGTCAGAGGTAGAAGATAGGATTAACATTACATTTCTTCTGGTCACTCCAAAGTTTTTGTTGTGTTTTCTCAGCTGGCTGGCTCGCCAAATTCAGGTCAGTCTGTAAATCCCTGCAGCTTCACTGAGAGGATGGAGCTGCTGCATGCAGTGACTGAGGCTAATCCAGCTGTTGATGGTTGGTAAATAACTACAGACTGACCTGAAATAAAACAAGCTTTAAACACAACACATGTGTGAACAAAAAAAAAAAAATGCTTGTTTGTATGCATCCAGCAGAGAGTAGAGTAATTGCGAATCCAAATGTTCAATTGCTCTTGTAATCCAATTAGTGACGAGCAATTGATTACATTTCTTAAACTGACGGACGCGCACACAAAGAGGCCGACAAGCACCTGAAAGCCCACGGTCGTCCTCCATATTAATCAACACCTGATGTTTTTAAGAGCATCGTTTCCTTAAACCTCGGGAGCATCAAAGGTCACGAGAGCGACACGAGAGGGAAGCACAAAGAGTTCGGGGTCGATTTAGTGGAAACCCTGAAACTTAAAAAGACCCTTCACATTAATAGCGCAGCTCTCTTCTGATTCAGCTTCTTTTATTTATTTAGTTTTCATATTTGCATATTGCTCATCCAAAGAATACACGAGGTCAGCATAAAACCAAGGACGAGGAATTCATTTGCATTGAGTGTGGTCGATGTAGGGTTTTTATGTAGGAGGTGTGGAGGAAGAGCGAGGTGGAATAGCCAACTTCAGAAACAATTTTCTTGAACGTCTCAGAAATGACAACTGACGACTGTATTATGAAGATTTGGTTTTAGAAGTTCAAGAAGAGCAAAACTTGATACGGGCAATTAACTGTAATTGACTTGATCCAGTTATACCGGGGTCTGATTGGCTGTAGGGTGTCAATTATCATCTCAGTGTTATAATAAAATAATATTAAATTACGAATAGGAAACAAATTAAAAGAAAAAAATATCTTATTCACACCGAGTGAAGTCCATCAGCAGATCGCCCTCTGAACGCCACAGGATAGCGTCTGTAACACACAAGCTGCAGGAAGTCGCCCTCAGTCGCTACTTCACGCTGCAGCCGACAGCACACATGGACGATTGTTTGTTCGTGACAATCTTGCAAAAAAAGCTTCTGCGAGCTGAGCGGACGAGTTCATCTCCTGTTGCTAAGGCAAGGCAAGTTTATTTGTATGTAATTCAGACACAAGGCAACTCAAAGTGCTTTAAAATACATTAAAAACAAGTAGGAAGACATCAAGAAACAAAACATTTAACAAGTTAAGAAACGGGAAAGTAAGCTAAAAATAGAATAGGTTTAAAAGAGACAAGACTGAAGAACAGAAGTCGCAGTGCAGGTCAAAGCCTTGAAATTGCTTCAGTGAAAGGCTGTGGCGAACAGAAAGGTCTTCAGCATTGATTTAAAAGAGGTGAGAGTTGGAGCAGAGTCCTATCTAAGTCCTGCAAAGTCCTATCTAGAGTTCGTCCTCTTTACTGGAGTAGTGAACAACCTCTCTATTGCGTGAGAACATGTATAACTGTTCCAGCTTTTAGTCAAACTCCATGGAAACAGTTATTCCCTATGAAAAACTGTACATTGGGGAGACAAAACAACCTCTCCATGAATGAATGGCACAACACAACACAGGAGGGCCGAGACTCTGCTGTCCTCTCACATCTGAGGGAGAAAAATCATCCCTTTGAGGACAACAGTGCAAACATCTTGGCCGGAGAAGACAGATGAACGACCGTCTTTGAACAGAGGAGGTGGCCGACGACATTACTTATCACCCACCTACAATGTACAGTACTGAGTTCCCTCCACAGACAGCTTAACAACCATTCACACCTGGGCTCACCTGGCCCCAGCAACCCACGCGAAGGCCGGTCGGATCAACGACTCACAGGTGGCCCTAACGACTCTGAAGCTCAGAGCTCACACGTGTCCGTAACGACTCTGTGAGGACACTCCCACGCAGAGTCTAAAACCCTGCAGCTCCTCCAGTGAGTTAGAACTGAACTCAACAAACTGCTGCAGCAGAAGTGGTGAAAGTTCAGTCGACCTATTCAGTGATAAATTATGAATAGAGAACTTGGATCAGGCTAATTTAAACTTCTACAAGGTTTAACAGCACATCTATAGAAATCTATTCTAAGACAGTGTTTATGCCCTGAGTCAGTGCTTCCTTTTGTACATGATCTGTGGTCCTTGTGTTATGCTAATTAAGAGTTATTTCTTTTTTAATGCATTCACTTAACTTTTAAATTAACATTTAATACTGTTCCAGCGACTCCCCCCCAAAAAAAATCCTCCCACGTTTGTGTATTTTACATAAAGGCAGAGATAAAAAAGCGGCTAAAGATTAAAATCTTATTTGCTCCAAGATGCAAATCGGTTAACCTCACCATCAACTCGTTCTGCAGCAGCGTCCCTCGCCAAACTCTTTCGGCTCGCTGTGTGCGGGCTGTTCTGGGACAAGCTTTCCCGATCGTGAACGGAGACTCTCTCGCTGAAGCGAGCAGTATGTCCGTGTCCAGATTGTCTACACACTACATACTGGCTTCCTTTACAATTATGAGCAATGAGCATTTCGATTGTTAAATGTGCAGAAGCTGCGAGTCGGGTCGTGAGGGGTGAAGGCAACCAGCCAGCAGCAGCTGTTGTCACACTCATGAGTGGGCCGATTTGCTGAAAGTGGTGCGAAATACTGCAAAATTGGGCAATCCACTCGACTGCAAAATAAGCTGGTGCAAGGAGACAATGGTTTAAGTGCTTCAGAGTCAAACAGAGAATATCAAGAGCTGCAACTTTACAGTAGTTTGCACAAGGAGAAAACTCGACTCAACAACAAAGTCATCTGTGCACAGCTGGCAGACTTGACCTCCAGTCATGGAAATAATCAGGAAATGTAATAAAATGCAGGCAGGTTTTGCACTTTCAGCACTTCCTCACTTTTCGTGACGCATCAGATATCGCAGCCTGATGACGGCGGACACGTTCGGAGGACGAAGTTCTCTCCACAGCCTCGGAGAAGCTTATCTGCTGATGAACAGAGGAGGACCGCGGCTCTGCTGGGCAGCTGAGCTTCGGCTTGTGTTACTGTGCGCTGCAGAAAAAGTGTACACTTCAGCGGCATGCCCAATCATCTTAGGTTAAAACTATGGAGCCTTCCCCAACACTGTTATTGTGCCGCCGGCTGTTTGATGCCGCTGACCTAAAACTTTAAGCTTATTTTATCATTGCACTCACAGCATCAGTGAACTGCCTACAAAAAAAAAGTGAAAGTAGTCATGCCTCCCCTCCCTCTCCCCCCCGCTGTGGCTGCTCGCCTTTATGAAACAGTCTTGTTGTTCTGTTTTGTTCTCTTGTGCTATGAGATTGTGCTGCGAGAACTTGGCTTCCACCCCTCCGCGGCTTGATCGACTGACAGCTCTGATGTTGCATGAAAAGCAGGTTCGACTGATGAGGGCTCCGGCCGAGCGGGAGTCTGGCCGGCGGTGCGTTGCGAGAGCGCCGGCTCTATGGGAGATCTGTGTTATTGAATGGGGCCTCACTTTGAACTCAGCGCCTTGCTCAGCGGCTGACAACGGACTTATAACAAACGTACCAGCTCTTCAGTTTGCGCAACGTCGACAAGCAGGACAGTCAGAAAAAAAAAAAAAACCCTGGTGGGCTGCACCGGGGGGGCGCGGGGTGTAAACAAGAGGAAGACAGAAGGAAAAAAGAGATATGGAGAGCAGAGTGAAGGGGGGAAAGAAAAGAAATGACACCAAGGGGCAGAGCGACAGACACACAGATAATAAGAAAGAAAAGAGAGAGAGGAACGTAAAGAAACAGAAACAGAACACCAGCGGAGTGCAACAGAACAATATGTGACCCAAATATGACAACGGAATAAAACGGATGAGAGAAGTGGGAAGACTTGAGACGCTCTGCCAGCCTCTCACAGAATAATTATTCATGAAGCGAGGTCAGTCATTCATATCATGGAGCAGCTGCATTTTTATATAAGTTTCATTTAAATCCCCCTACGTCTTAAATTTAAAGAGCACATCAGCTACCAATTATCTCCCAGGACCACATCTCCTAGAAAGAAAATCAATTTACACACAACTCATCTGCGACAGAAAATCAATTTTGATTTTTCGATTTTCTTTTTTTTTGTGTGTGTGTGTGAAGGGAAACCACAATTTTCCCCGAACTTTGACCAGAGTGTTATCGGTAGCCAAAACTGAACCTTACACCGCCCACCGTCGTCCTCGCCGCTGCCAGACAAGTCCCTCCAGAAATAAAGAAAAAAAAAACAGAAAAGCTATTGAACATTTTCCAGGCAGAAAATAACATCTCCTTCAAAGTGTATCCGTGAAAAACAAATTAGTCATATCTGAATGAAAGTTCTGTGACGCTCTTGTGTCTTTGTGGTGGATATTTTTTTTACAACCTCGGCTGTTACTGTATTTATAGACGCTCAAGTGTTTTTAATGCACTTCACGCTGCTCATAGCCGTCTCGGCCATCACCCCATTCTCTCCTTCTATTATTCACCGAGGTTCAATGAATCATTGAGCCTCATGGGACCTTTTTTATTAGTGAATGCCTCCGTATGCGTTTAAGCACACATGCACGGCTGTTGTGCAGAGATGTTTCCTTTCATACTTTTGGGTACAGCGTGTCCTGTTCGTGTTTCTGTTTCACAGTTCAACCTGCGATGCAGCAAGAAATAAGATCAGCTTTTGTGATAGCAGAGATTTGGAGGCTTAACAGAATCTATTTACAATATAACTTACAGATACAGAGAAAGGAACCTGAGAAAAAGAAAAAGGAAGGGCCGTTGCATCACTGAATCTCAGACTGTGGTGACAGCTGGGAGATGTATAAAGAAAACACACTAAAACCCAACATATTGTTACGTTGTACGACTTCTGATGGAGAAATGAGTCCAGAAAATGAAGGACGTCAGCAGTCCCGTTGCGTAAGACGTGCTCGCTGGACTGATTGCAGCGGATTCAGATCACCTGTGTGCAGGTTGGGGAGACTGACTCCTGAATAATGAGTGGAAGCAGCTTGGGGTGTTTCCCTCCCAGCCAATCAGGGTGTGACGAAGCCTTAGCAGAGGTTTGGAATGGTCTCTGATTCTGCAGACCTCATCCGGCCATTAACTCTGGTCTGTTTGGGCCCCTGTTGAGATTTCGTTGCTGCCCCGTTTCATTCTAGTTGAGGGAAATTGTGTTTTTTCTTCGGCCCAGTTGATCGACCACAAAAGTCACCAGTCAGCGAGGCTACCTGCATCACCGTCCTTATTTGTCCAAGTGCTGCTTACCTTCCAAACAGCCGGACGCCTGCAGGTTTTCTCCTGTTTATCCCCTGAAGAAGTTCACATTAGGTGTTCCCTGTAGATGTTGGTCTATATTTTTATGTAGGTTGCGGCTGGTTTGTAAGCATTTTACTGCCAGTATGGCCACAAGAGAGAAGGTTAACCACTGATTTAAACATTTTTTCCACCCAAATGATTGACGGGCTGATGATATTATGAACAAACGAGGCAGGTCCCACTGATTTCTGCTGATGAGACTGCACCCACAAAGCTAACGACAGCGCGAACAGGAGCCTTTCCTACATAAATCTGAGGAACAAACAATGAGTCGGTTAAAAAAAAAAAAAAAACTCAGTGGTTAACCTCGTCTCTGAATTGTCGTCTTTCATTGTCTGGAGCCATGTCTTCATCAGAAGTCATACGACGTATACATGATGGGTTTTAGTGTTTCTCCAGGCATTTCCCATTGACTTCAATACAATACTAATGTAGCAGCAGCAGTAAATAAATGAGGAGACTTAAATATCATTCTCTTGTCATGTCTTCCATGCGGTTTTCCACCGTTTAAGCTTTGACTGATGCTCTTTTAATCATGTCATCTGATTGCACTTTCTTCTTCTTCTGCTTTGGTTTTAATGGTACTGTGATGGAAAGTTGACTGATGACTGTATTACTTTTAAATTTCAGTTTCCGGAGATAATAAGCAGGAAAAAAGCAGCTTGTAAATCAATTACTATGTAAAATAATTTCCATACCATTTAGATCTGCTCTCTGTGAGACCAAATAAAGTGCACTTGAAGTGTTGTGTCCCAGCGGGGCTCCACCGTCAGATTGAGCTCTTTCCCTGTGCATTGGGAAGCATCTTCACGCTACTTAACCCATTAATCTGTCCTGTGCATCAATCTAATAGCGAGCTGTCCGCCGCGGCCTTAAGTGAACAACAGAGTGGGGATGACACGGGGCTACCGGGAAGATGAGCTGTCACTCGGATGATTGACAGACCTGTAGGAGACTCGCAGCAGCTGAAAGCTAAAAAGGCAACAGCCAATTGCTCACCGAGGAGGGAGAGGAGGGAGTCAATCGCCTCGCCAGCCATCCCGCCTAATGATGGCGGCCCACATACCCACATACCAGGATAGATCAGCCTCGCGTCCTGTCAGCGCCGCATTATTAATGACGGACTTTTAAAACCTTATTACAGCCCCGGCTTGTGGGTACGCCTGACGGCTCGGAGGGTTCAGCCTGCCGGGGATTGGCCAGGTAATGAATAAATGACACGCTTAACCATTCCACCAAAATAATATTGCGCTACATTAATACCAGGAAGGGAAAAAAAAGGGAGGGAGTTTATAAAAATGAGAGAGCAGCACAGCTTCCTTTAAGAAGAACAATGGCGGCCCCGTCACAATAATGGCTGTCGGACGGCGGCGATGAGCAGGTGAGATGAGCAGCTGATGTGATAATGTTATTCCCCATGGCCAATTTTTATATTCACAGGAACTTAAAGAGCTGAAGTATGACACGGCTATAGACTTAATTCCTGTCATTAATCTTCACAATGCCTCCACGAGAAAATGGACGAGTAATTCTATTAGGTCTGTGTCCAAAGAGACGGACGTGGCTGCCGCCGCTAATATCATCCTTTCTCCTGCCTCGTTCGTTTATTCGAAGCCGCACTTATCAATAATCTTTCTATTAACAGTAAGTCAGATTACTATGTTAAATGTGAAAAGCATCGCTCGTAACGATGATCCCGCAGAGAGTTATCGTCCGACTCTGCGGCTCCCCCTCGGCTTTTACGGAGCTTTATAGCATCTTTCAGCTCGTTGTTTTGGTTTTTACAGCCGGCAGCTTTACTGTTCTGCTTCGCTCTCTCAACGCTCCCATTAGCCGTGTTTCCGGCAGGAGCTGGAAGATGTTTTTCAGTGGAAGGAGGGAAAAAAAAGCTCTGAAATATACAACAGACAGATAAAGGGACTAGCTGGTGAACATAGTGCAGCGCTGAGCTGCTGGTAAAGAGCCGGGGATATTTTCCTCCGGAGCTGGAGGAGACAAAACAAAACAAAAAAAAATGAAAAACATGGAGGAAAAATCGATGAATACTGCTTTAACCTCTGGTATTCGGGGGAATGAACAGGATTAGTTTTTATCTTGTGCATCACCTTCGTAGTGCTGGTCAGTACGACGGATGTGGGCTTGCATTTGTCTTGCTCGAGAGCACCATAACAGGAGTTTGAGAGGGAAAGTAATTCCAACATACGGAGCAGAATCACTTACCAACTCCCAACTTCAAGCCCTTTTGAGTTTTATCTGCCGGTCAGCTCCTCGTCCTCTATTCAGACCAGTTAACAAGTTAAGTTTCTTCGATCACGTTCAGCTCAGCCGGGAGACAGGAAGTTTTTAAGTGTTATTTGTGCGAGGTTGCACCTTTCATCCCCCCACAGCGGAGCGCAGTAATTGCCCCGCCTGCCAGCGTGGAACGAGGGCCTCCCATCGAGTGTTTCCATCATTTTGAAGGTTATGGCACTTTGATGTAACACGAGCTGCTTCATTTGACTATCTAATGCCATATCCTGCGTTTAAAGGTGGCTCTCTGGTGTACATGTGGCCCGTATCAAGCATTCAGACTGAAAACATTTACCAGAACGGCATGAAGCACTGTTCTAATTAAACCAAATGGGGACATAAGCCCGGTGTGCTTCATGAAAGTGGGAAAAGAGACCTTCGATCAGAAGTTAATGTCTTTTGTGCTCAGGAGAAGAGCTTACCTTTCATAGTTATGGGTTAGAGCTGAGTTATAGTTGTAGATGAGATATTTATTTAAAGGGAGTAAAGCTACTGTGTCGTGTCACACAAAGAAACATGAATTCACTCTGCCAGGTCGCCAGGATGAAACATTTCTGCAAACCACTGACAACGTTCTTGTTTGTACACGTATCAGCTACCAGTCATATTGAAATCTACACAATGTGGAAATCATATCACGTGATGACCTGCTGTTTTATATCAGGACGTGTGGAGGCACTGACCGCAGTTTGAGACTCAGTTTCAACATTTGTAAGTGTCACACCACTGGATGTTTCAAAGAAGACCTCGGGACAATTTCTAGCCATGTTTGTGTTCACAAAAAAATTATATTTTATGTCAAAACATGATCTTTTCTTAAACCCTAACTAAGTGTTTTTGGTGCTTAAACCTAACCGAACATAAGCACAGTGTGTCACAAGATTAAATAGAAATTGGAACCTAAAGAAATGTAAAGTTACACGTTTTCCTGTTTTTCAGAAACGTACACTACCAACATTTATTTGATTGGGCTGATTTCATTCTTTCTTTATTTACTTTTTATTGTTTTTTATCATTATTACTACTTAAAGTAGGCTATTATGGTGTTCAGCTTATGTTGGATATGTGTATACTTGAGTAAAAGTCTTAAAGTATCTGATATTAGTAATTTTCTGGCAATTAATGTAGTTCAGTATTAAGTAAATTACACTAACATGCATATATTCACTGTACACTACACTTAGTTTTTGTCAGAATCAGTGTTTTATCTGATTGCGGATAAAATACATCAATTAAAACGAGTCACTTTGGCTCTTATGCAGTCTGCAAAATAACTAGTAACTAAAGTTATCAAACAAATGTAGTGTAGTAAAAGTACAATATTTACCTCTAAAATGTAGTAAAAGTGTAAAGTAGCAGAAGATGGAAACACTGGAGTGAAGTACAAGCATCTCAAAATCTTACTTAACTACATTACTTGAGTAAATCTACCCAGTTACGTTCCGTCTCTGCCAGGCTCACCCATTCACATTCTGCTGACGTCCATGCTGCAGAACCAGACAGCAGCTGTCAGAGTGGAGTCAAACTGTATCCGAGCCATTATCCGTCACCAAATGTTCATAACTTACAGTACAAATGCACTACAGTGTCTGTTAGTGACCCGCTGACACATGTTCACATGATGGAGACGCGACAGCAGCAGTGACGAGTTCTGTCTCTTGTGAACAACACCTTTTTTTAGAAGTGAGCAAACACTGAAATACTTAATTACTTGATTGAAAAAGAAAACTGTACCATCACTTTTTCCGACGCCAAGTTTCAGAGATGCACAGGAAACGTGTACAAGCTTAACGACTTTGCGAATATGTGGGAATGTGACGGGAAGTGGTGGCAGCTGTGCTGTAATAGGACCATGTAACACCCCCTGTCCTCGTCCCCACACTCGTACAGTATGTGACAGCGTGTCAGCGGTGGAGGCACATTACACATCCACCCACAGCAGTGGCTTCAGCAGGGGGACGGCGCCGCGTCATCCTAACAAGCCAGCGTCTCTCCCGTTGGTGTAAATGTGATCCCGTCTGCGGCGCTGACTGACGTGAACCGTTTGGCCTCATCGGAGAGACCAAATGTAAGCTAATTACTGGTATTGGCATAATCTCACCTCCGAGTGCCGGCCCATAGGGTGTCTTTCTGTCATACAGACGCACAATAATCCACAGCCAGCCAATATTAAAGACGACTGTACATCTGCTAATTAACCTTAATTGCAAATGAAACCTGGGAGGCATCATTCATTACGGCGGCACGTACGCTGGAGCTCAATTCGGATGTTGCAGCCTGTGACAAACGGCACAGTCGGGAGACGCCTTCCCCTATTTGTCAGCTTTTCACATTTTAGTTGCAATTTTCCTCGCTCCTAAAAATTTTCAGCATTAGAGCGGAGATTGGCTCCGGAGAGACGGTCTCTTCCCGGCACTCAGGGATAAGGTCATAATGTGAAAAAATGAAGGCAGCCCGAAGTTGCTCTGCCTCTAAAGTGAGAGATTTAGAAGTTAATATAAAACGAGAGCGGCTCTCTGAGTTCATGGAGATGACTTCACCTCGGGCTTAATGATCTGTTTCATCATGGTGTTTGCTCCTGTTTTATTTTTAACACACATTAGGATATTACATTAGGTGTGTTCCCCCGCGTCTTCTCAATTTCCCCTGCAAATCCCGGAGAAAAAAAAAGTTTATACCCATCTAACTTCTGACCTCATATCGAGTGATAAAACTATTCATATAAATGCGTCGCGCTCCTTCGGGAACAGAGTTTGACAGACGGTGTCACGACCAAAAGCCACCATCAGCTTCTCTTCTCTTCCCTTTGCATTATCAGATAAAATGCGAGACAGATAAGGGTGATAATATAGCACATTGGCACGCCGTCTCCAGGTTGATAGACAGCGTCTGATATTGGCGGTTTTGAACAAAATGAATCACTTTATCTTTTTCGGAGACAGCCGTGTGGGCTGTGGAAGCCGTCCTCGCGTCTCCGGTGTCACATTTTCATCACAGTCGTTTAGCTGATGTGCTAGTTCTGAGCGTCTTGCTGCAATAAAACAAGCCTTTCGGTTTCCTGCACCAACAGTATCACAGCCTTCTGTGCCAGCAGCCGAGCTCTGAGTTTGATGGAAGCAGCCAGAAGGAGCGGCGTGGGCGGAGTGACACGGGTCAGCGTGTGGGGGGCGATGACAGGGCAGGCTGCAACTTTTTCTGGGATGTTTCCATGCCTGAGTGAAAACCCGAACACATAACTGTCCAACGGAGGATACATTAGCTTCCCCCTCGTGCTACAACCCTTTCGGCGGAGCGCTAACGCGCCACGTATCGCAGCGAGGACACAAATTCCAAATCACACCGTGTGCACTATGCTGATTGAAACAAGAGAAAGCAATAAAAATCAGAGAGAGGGGAGCCAAGACGAGGATCACAGCCCTTTCAGGGTCCATATCCTGCAGCTCCGAGTGCCGGGAAAAGGTCAGCTCTGTTTTCACCGGAGGCGGCTGCAGCTGGATCGACTCCAAAAGCAACTGGTGTCGGAGCGAGAGCCGGTGGAAGGGGCGAATCTGACCCGGCAGCAACCCCCCCGCTGCGTGGGCGCCTCTCTCTATATCTCCGGTCATCTTTTCTTTCATTTTTTTTTCTGTTTGTTTGCCTTCACAGCTTCTCACACTGGGCGCTGCTTAATATGCACACAGACGCATGTGCACGCTCGCACAAAGGAGGCCATCTGCTGCACGATCAATCAGCGGAGTAATAATTCCGGATGCAGCCTCCCCCCCCCCCCGCTGCGGCCATCTTTGTCAGATTTCTTAGAAATCATTCATATTAAATAGATAGACGGTAAGAAAGAGGTGTGATGTGAGTTACACCATTGTTGTGGGTGTGCCTTTGGGTTACGCTGACATTTCGCCACAGCGGAGGATTCACACCGCCGCTATAAAGGGCTTTTAAAGAAGAGGAGCATATTGTGCCGTGGCAGCGTAAATGCCACCCACAAAGGCCGCTCGTTCCCTGTTTCCTCTCATGCCAGGTTGAAAGGGGGCCTTCAAATATTCATAAACATTCCCATCAATAAAGAGCCGCAGTCATCGCCTCACAAGAGGAGTCTGGCGCTAATGGCCGCCAGGCTTAAAAGGCTGAAAGGTCGGCGGCGGGGCGAGGGCGGCGCGTCGTTGTTTTGGGATCTTGCCACCTCTAACACGATATTCAGGAGCAAATGGGAACTTCAATTAAGTGGCCATTGATTTGTCAAGGTCCATTCTGAGATGCTCAGACGCATTTCCCACGTTCCCCTGGGTGTGTCGGCGGTGAAAGATTTGCTTTTGCGAGGAAATGTGATTAAGTTATTAAGGAGAAAGTCGGGACTTGGAGCAGCAGCGCTCAATCAATACTTCTCATAAGTCAACAAAATAAAATGCTCTCTTGGTCGTTTGATTTAAGCTGCTGACCCGGCAGAGTGTGCGAACGAGGGCGGAGCGGCAGGTCCTCGAACGTTTCGCCGTCCTTCTCGCAAAGGATCTCGAGCGGCGGTGAAAAACTCAGCAACACTGTTGATATCTCATTTTCAAACCTCTTTTTTTCCCCCACATTAGGCGTATTATTACAGCATTAATGCAGCTACAGGCATGCATTTGTAATTACCTCTCACATAATTGAAGTCCTAAATGTTTTCATTCTGAGGCAAAAATGGAATTTGCTAGTGAACACGGTCATGGTGCAGAAAATTAGACATTAATACCAGGATATTAGAGCGGAATTGAATTTCACAGAAGCGAAAAAAAAAAAAGTATAAAGTTGTACGCTCTCGCTCTCCGGGTAACGGCTGTCAGACCCTGATGAAAGGCCGTGAAGTTAAAGGATCCACCAAACAGAATCCGTCTTTTTTTAAGAAATAAAATTCAGCTGATCCTCTTTTGCACATGTAGGTTTTTTTTAATGAAACTACTGAAAGCAAATATTAGCTTTGGACTGACAGACCGGGAGCCTTTTGATTAGTTCGAGGAGGAAAAACATGTCGGGTTTCGCCTCCGTGTGTGTGTGTTCAGTGTGTTTGCATGCGAAGGCCTCTCGCTGTCAGACAGGAGACGCGCCGAAGGTCCCGCGTGGAAGCCGCCCATGCGAAGGCCACGCTTCATTTAGTCACTGTCATGCCAAAACCCAGGGCAGATCTGATACAGAGGACGCTGTTTTAGAACTCCGCGGTGACTTCGAGAGCATGCAATTTATTTGACACCGCGGCTAATCTGAATGCTCCATCTTATTCCGGCACGTTATCTGTTAAAGCGCTGCATCTGTTCTTAGCGGCGGTGTGTTAACGCCCAGCGCGCACGATAAATCGCCGCCCCTGCGAGCGCGAGATGGATTACAGTGCTTTCATGGGGAGAAAATCACCTACATTAGCAAAACGAAAGGCCACCATCATATACAATGAAGCCGCGCCACTATAAAGAAAGGAGAGCTAATTCCAAAGAGAGCAGAGAAGAGGGAGAGAGTTCATGATTGTTAGTTCTTATATATGAAGAGAAAACTAATCCTCATAACACAATGCCTCCTGTTACGTTCAGGATTGACATAACAATGGAAACTATGGGCATAATATCATAACTGCATCTGGTTATGACTGTGCACTCAAATTAGAAACAGATCTGATTTAAAAGCATGCAATGTTAACAATAAATATACAAACGTCAGCTTTAACATCTAAATAACACATTGTGACATGATTGATTTATAATTTGATGGCTCTTTTAATGGAACAGAGCCACCTTTTTACTCATCAGCCCTTTCTACCTGAACCATTTCTCATGTAAAGAACAAAATTGGCTGTGCAGGCAGGCACAGGGAAGCTGGATGTATTCAAATTATGAGATAAATTTGGAGATGAGGGAAAAAAAAAACGAGCGAAAATGTAAAACGGTGTGATGAAACCACATGCAAACTGCACGAGACTGATATAGTGTCAGACTCGACTCATTAATTTAAAGGCGAGCTGATTAAAGACTCTGACTGGTAATGAAGAATCTTTATTTAAGTCACATATCAGACAATATACTGTAGAACCTGGTGGAAGTGGTTCTCTGCATTAAAGGAAAACGCCACCGTTTTTCCATACTGAACTATGTTCTTCCCTGATGTTAGACGAGTTGACACATACCCCGCTCGCCTTCGTGCGTGCAGTCAGTCGCTCCCGTGCAGCGCTACTTTGCTAGCATGTAGCTTGGCCCAGTACATTCCTTAGGATCCAAACGGGGATGAAGTTAGAAGCGACCAAGCACTTCCACATTTTTTCGACACGACCCAAGTACGGTTACACAAAACGAAACATAGTCGGAGCAGTAATATCATCACTGCTATGAGTAGGAGTGATGATATTACTGCGCCGACGCCGACATCTAAGTGCTCCCAGGTGTTATTCCGCTAGTTATCCTTTTTATCTGCTTAGAAAATTGGCATGTTTCATTTGGTGTAACCACACTTGGTAACTACTCACGTAACCGTATTTAAATAGGGAAAACATGGAAGTGCTTGGTCGCTTCTAACTTCACCTCCGTTTGGAACTGAAGGAATGTACTGGGCCAAGCAATTGAGTGCATGCACGAAGGCGAGAGACGTATTTGTCAACTAACATCAGGGAAGAACATAGTTCAGTATGGAAAAACGGTTCTGTTTTCCTTTAAACCCATCTTAGACGAGTTGACACATACCTCTCTAGTCTTTGTGCATGCAGTCAATCACTCTGGTGCGCAGCGCTACTTTGCTACCATGTAGCATGTAGCTTTAAGAAGCGACCAAGCACTTCCACATTTTCCCTATTTTCCTTAGTTACACGACCCAAGTGTGGTTACACAAAACAAAACATAGTCGGCGCAGTAATATCATCACTCCTATGAGCCGACGTCGACGTCGAAGTGCTCCCGGGTGTTATTCCGCCATACATTATAGTTATCCTTCCGCTTAGAAAATTGGCATGGTTCATTTTGTGTGACCGTACTTGGGTCGTGTAACTACTCACGTAACCGTACTTAAATAGGGAAAACATGGAAGTGCTTGGTCGCTTCTAACTTCACCTCCATTTGGATCCGAAGGAATGTACTGGGCCAAGCGATTGAGTGCACGCAGGAAGGCGAGAGACATATATGTCAACTAACATCAGGGAAGAACATAGTTCAGTATGGAAAAACAGTGCCGTTTTCCTTTAAACCCATCCGGACAGAGCAGTAGGTAACTCCCGCTCTTAGTCAGTGCCTTGGTCTAAGGGCACCGACTGGAGAATCAATCTTGACATGTTCTGATGGTGGAGGACGCTGGAGGGACTGAAGTTAACCTACACAAGCACCGGGAGAACATAAAAACTCTGCACCCAAAGGCCCTGCCCTAGCGGGATTCAAACCCAGAACCCTCTGGTGCCGGGTTTCGTGCTGTAATCTCTCCCTTTCATACACAACTTTTTTACACAGAAATTAGTTTATATAAGCTGTGTTTTTTTAAAACCCCGCTACAAATTGGAGATTAACTCCTTTCACATTACCAGACGGATTTAAAAGTATTAACAAGCCAGCAGCCTTGTATTCAGCACCAGGTCATGAGTGTTAGTGTTTTAAATTACAGCTGATCTGAGGTGGAGACAATAAATACCTGTGATTACTGCATTGTGGATTTCTGACCAGTGTGAAGGGATATTTATGATTAGACAGAATTTCATGTCTGGTAAACGATCAGAATAAATGTTTGTTTACATGTGCACATGTGGGCCCATGTGTAAGCGATATATCCAAGAGTGTTATGTGCTGTGTGTGTGTGTGTGTGCTGTTCCTCCAGGCGTGTGTGTGTGTGCTGTCTGAGAGCTAAAGCCTGTGTTATTGGGCAGCAGCCCTCCAGCCTTCAGCTCTCTGTGTATACAGCCGGAGCGGCGGGACGGAGCAGAGATTGCCACCACCTGCGGCTCAGCTGGGAGCTGCCGCAGAATGAGAGGAGAGGCGCGTAAGGAGGAGAGGCGACGCGGAATTGGAGAAGGGGGCGAGTGGAGGGAGGTGAAAGAGGAGTACATAATTACATGGCAGAGCAGAAGCTCATCTCGAGGTACTCTGAACTCCTTTCCCTCTTTTTCTCAGAGCGCACGCGCACACACACACACACACACACACACACACACACACACACACACACACACACGTAGACCTTCTCCCCATCACTCCCTCCGCCTCCTTTATGTCTTCATTTGGGAGAAAACAATCCATCAGACAAAGGTCAGTGTACCTCCACCTTCACCACGCCGGGTACACACACACACACACACACACACACACACACACACACACACACACTCACAGATGAAGGAGCAGGAGGAAATTCCAAACAACATCACATCGTGAAAGAACAAAGCTCACATGTAAACATACAAACATACAGACGACTGAAGTGCCGGCTGACTGGATGTTATAATGGATGTGTCATGTTTCAGATGCTGCACACTGTCTTTAGAAGAAGCAGCTCCCTGTGCTTCCTCTCTGTGTTGATCTCCTCATCTCCGCAGGTTGATGCCGGGTTACCTCCTGCACAGAGGGCCCTGCAGCCAGATCGCAATCAAGTGCTTCCTGACCGGCGCGTCGAGAGCGTGCCAAATGACCTTTGCTCATTTTGTGGCCAGGCTCCCTCAGCGGTGCACTTGGGCAAATTGTGTGGGATCATAAAGAATACATTATCATATATTATAGGCGGGCGCGTTAAAGTCTGCGTCAATCACGACCCATCGCATTCAGCGCTTTTCATTCCCTTTAAGCGCCCGGCTGTCCCCGGCACGACTGTTTGTGAATCCTCTGAGAGTTTCACCTCAGAGGAAACGTGCTGCTGACGGGAATGTGCAGAGTTTCAAAATATGAATCAGCTCAAACTGCCAAGAACAGTTTAGAAGACTTCACTCTTTTTGGAAATGTTGAGGAGTCATCATGTTTACTTTGAGTAATAGAGTATGATTTTACTTGTACACTAACCAGCTGAACTTAAAGGGACTCTATGTAACAATTTGGAGCAATATATGTATGTATGAATACATTTTATTGACCATATGTAAGCAGATTGTAACATGTATGATTATCACTCCATGGAATGCTCAGTTCTTATTATCGAGAGCTGACAGGGAAAAGAACGGAAGTAATGGAGTAATAATCAGACATTTTCATCCTTGAGCTGCAGAAATCTACTGCACTCGGTAATCGACTCGTCAGGGCTTCCCCACACAGGCAGGCTGCTGGAGGAGAGGGTGAGTTGTGCTGTGTTTTTAATACAAATCCAGCAAAGCTAGCAGATGTTTGATGCTTCGTACTGTGTGCTGGGACTGTACATGTACTGTTGCTGAAGTTTGCTGCTGTTCTCACCATTAATTGTGGCTTTTTGATGGCGGTTTCTAGTTGGAGACATAAGCTGCAGTGTATTGTTTTCGTGCGGTCTTTTCTGAGGTTGCTAAAACTAGCTAAGCTAGCGGTCAGCTAACTTGACCTCTCGAGGGGGAGTCTTACTCGGTGTCAAGGTGTGTTAGACCATGGATTAAACTTACACTGGAATATCCCTTTAAGGACTCCAGTGCAAAAAAGGGATGTGACTCTATGCATATTCTCAAGTACCTCGTCTCGGTGTCTCTCTCTGCTCTGCTAACAGACGGCAACAGCAGCTAACGTTAGCTTAGGAGTGGAGCACGCTCAATACAAAAGGCTTCCAGCAGAACGCAGCGTTCCTTAAAAAAAAACACTGTAGTGCCATTAATGAAATGGAAGCAAAATTCAATATGTGGTGTTCGGTTTGTTGGTGAATTTATTTTCAAAGTTAAATTCAGCTACATTGTGTCCGATGATCCCTACGAGACTTGTGTATATAGTCTGTGTGCTCTCTCTGTTCTGTTCTGTTGTGTTCTGCCCTCGGGTTCTGGTCCTCCCTGTTCCAGCTTCCTGTTGTTCCTCTTTCCTCATGTTGTTCCTGTTATGTACCTTGTCTTTTGGTTTGTTATTTGCTTTTTTTGTTCAGCTTTTGTGTTTGGTCTTTGTATTTTTGTGGTCATCTGGATCACAGTTTTCATTATTAAAGCTCGCTTTTTGTTTAGTTGCCTGCCTGCCTGTGTATTTTGTGTTTAGGTCCCCTTTGTCTGTCTCTTACTATTCTATTAATCAGAACAACAAGTTTGGGAGACATTTCTGTGCTTGTGTCTGTCGAGACAAAGTCCACAGACCATCTTTAAAGCAAAAACGTATCACAGTTTCTCTGCAGCTCAGGAGGCTTCAGTATTCAAGTGTATATCTTCTTCTGAAGTTGGTCTCCCATCACTTCTATAGAAAACCCATAAGCAAAGGATTCCTCAATGGTCGGTGTGAACAGGGTTAATGACTACAACCTCTTTCAAAGTTCTCATCAGCACTTGATTATTGTTTTTAGACGGACTTGAAAAGTGATCCTATCCCTCAGAAACTTTAGGTTTGCTCGGTTGTTTCCAGATCAAGACGGGGAAAATGAAAACTGTCAATCCTCATTTGAATTATTGAACTGGACGTCGGGTCTTCACATCACATGGCAATGAAGCCTAGAAGTGATGACTGAATACGTAAGATAAATAATAAAAGGAGCGGTGTGGAAGGAAGAGCAGCGAGTGGCCTCATTGGAATAAAACTACTTTTTGTCTGAGACACAGGCCGCCGACAGGCCTGCCAAGGCAACGCTGGATCTGACTCAACCTTTACAAACCTGTCATGGTGTGGCTGCACACGGCTGATCAATCGATGGATGCCATCCTGCTTGACAAATGCAATGAGAGTCTGCTGATTCTCAGTCATAGAAAAGAAACTCATTCTATTTGTGTGAGATTTCCCAGAGCTGTGCGACTGCTCTTTATCAGAGTCTATAGAGGGCAAAAAAAAAAAAAACCCACAAAGCTGGAGGGAAGAAGTGGCAGTCAATAAAGGTTTCACACAAAGAGCTGAAAACTAAGCAGCGGTGGGAGAAGTAGGTTCAGATTCTTTACATTACAACTGCATTATTAAGTCGTGAAGGAGATATTAATTTCATTCATTAGTTATTGAGAAACCCTACCAAAGTTTACCGCACTGTGTGATTTTGTCTCAAGGAAATTGAATCGAACGCAACTGGATTTGGTTTTTGTCTTGAAGACGTTTCACCACTCATCCAAGAGGCTTCATCAGTTCCTGCTCGCTTGACTAGGCTGGGACTAGTCCAACTAGCCGGTGTGGAGGTCCAGCTATTTAACCTCTTAGGAGGCGGTCACAAGGTCACTGATGCCTACGGGTCGTATGTGCTCCATTATTGCCAACGACAGTCGTTAGTATGGTCGTTGGGGATGGTGGAAAGTTGGTTTCGACTTCGTTAGTGCTCTATCGAAACGTCTTCAAGACAAAAACCAAATCCAGTTGCGTTCGATTCAATTTCCTTGAGATAACTATGACCTGGACGAATGAGAATATTCACAGACTTGTGGGATTTTGCAAGAAAAAAGCAGCAGTTTGGCTAAAACAAGCAGCAGCAACGTGCTCCTGTTTTATCTCTCTGTGGCACTTATCATTCATGAGCAGCGACTTCAGCTGAAAAGACATCTGAAAAGTGTTTTCCTCACCTAGTGAAGCCGGTGTGGCCTCACTCTTTTGATATATTGAGAGAGAACAGTTGTTTTTTTTGTGCTATCCAAGGCAACTTAGGGACAAGACTCACTCGGCTCGCAGACAGCAGCCGTATTAATATCTGACGTGACCTTCCTCTGACTTAAAGCATGCATCATTAACGGGGTTCTGCCTGAAATGCTCTTCTATGACAATTAACACTAGTTTTGCAGCTAAACAGGTGTTACCTGCTGTTTGTCTGCACTCAGTTATCAGGTACGTGCTTTGATGTTACTTACACTTCACGCTGGGTGCAACGCGACGACCACTAATGATGCGTACGGCGGATTTACTGAGCACTGTTCAAACTCGACAACATGAGGAGACAGAAACAACAAAGCACAAAGAATAAAGCAGTGCAGATAAATGTAAGTCAACAAAAAGAGGCCATATAAAGATAAAAAAAGTAGCCTATATTTCAAACGTGATTGTGATACACACCTGCAGACACACATAAGCTATGTATGTACACATGAATGAACACTTTAGAGGTTATGTAATACTGTCTTGATTTTCACTTTACTAAGCTGCTCTTGCATAAATAATCAGTGATTAAGTTAATCTGGTCCTCTCGTGCCCTTTTTTCCACGAGCACTTTTTGGCCGAGCCGAGTCAAACCGAGCAGAGCGGATTTGCTTTCCCATCGCCAGATTTACTGCGCCGAGTTGAGCCGAGCCGCACCCGGCCATGGACCTTGTTGGGAGTCGGGCCAAGCATTGAAACTTAACATATCCCGTTTTTCCATCGACAGTACCAGCTCGCCTCGCCTCAGCTTAGCGTGGCTCAACTTGGTTTGGTTTCAGATGCTTTGCGTTTCCATCTAGAATTAGTATCTCTTCAACGTGAGCGGGTTGTCATCAATGTGGGCGGGTCGTCATCAACGTGGGCGAGTCGTCATCAACGTGGGCGGGTCGTCATCAGTGACGTACTTATCCACGCGACACATAAACAGGGCTAGCTGTGGGCTACGCAAAACACGTACACCTTTTCATTTCCTGTCGCACCATCAAGCTCGTTCTGGATGCGTCTTCAGCGACAACACTCAGGAGCGTCTCCACCTCTGCCACGGTCCACGCCGTGTTCCTGCGCATTGTTCCTTCCATGTAATCGCTGTGTTGACTGAACGCAGATGCTAGTTTTTAAAGGTAGCGGGTGTCAGGCTCGGACGTCGCGCTCGTCATGAGTCGTCAAGTGGCGTCGCTCTCTGTCCAATCAGTGGCCGGCTGCCAGCTTACGTCACACAGAAGTATCAGCTCAGCTCGGATGGAACTTATACGGAGGTGATGCTAAAAAAGCACCACTTTAGCAGGTACCAGGTACCAGATTTCAGTAATGGGAACGCAAAAAAGGCGAGCTAAGTCGAGGCGAGGCGAGCTGGTACTGTCGGTGGAAAAAACGGCATTAGTTACCCTTGAAATCGTCATTTTCTTTGACTGTATAAACAATTGCAAATGTAACCCTTTGCTTCTCTAACTAGCAGCTTTGGCTTCTCAACAATAACATTTTTCAGGTTTCACAAAGATGTTTATTAAATGTTTTTAAATGACATTATTATCCTTTATTTTGAATTTCAAGTCTTTATCAATTGTAAATAAAAACAGTGATCGACCTCAGTTTCCCCAAAAAGAATGTTATTTCATTTATTTATTTTGTTTTGTTGTGTGACAAAAAAATCTTGTGAACTGAACTAAAAGCTGACATTTCACCATCGTTCGTCTGGTCATTGCTTTATTGATTTGTTTACGCCGACTTTCTTCTCTCAGGCTGAAAATGTTTTTGAAGATTGTAATGTCATGTCGGGACGCACTGTATGAAAAGAAACACACTGTACATGGGGATTAATATCGCCAGGCTTTTCAGCTTGGACAGACGGCTTATTCTTTGTATGTAAATGAGAAAGCTGGATAAAGAAGACGAGCTCGATTTTCAAAATGTCACTTTAATTGAGCCGCGGTGCGCCAGACGCCGATAAATAATTCTCAAAATGAAAGAAAGCAGCCTGAAAAGATCACGCCATTTTTATTATGAATATCCAAAGCAATACTTTATTGTTATTAAAATCCTCTGGTCCATAGACAGTACCTCATATTCCCCCAAAGAGCTGTTTTAATATCCTTATAATTTAATATCCTCAGCAGGACTCATTTTTATCTCTCCGTCTGACACCGCTCCCTGTGACTTACTTTCGGTGACAGCAAATGTAGATGTAGTGCATCGGATGACACTCCTGAATAATAACTTAATGGCAATGATATGAGGATATTTCTGTTTTTTTTTCTTCTTCTTTTTATCCACGAGGGTGGCTAATGATTCATATTCGCAGTTGAAAATTATGTGGGGAGGAAGCGGTTTTGCATAATAGTTTTAAGAGTTCACTGCTTGCATAATTTTCCCGTACAGAGGGAAGGTCAACAACTCATTTGATGAAATGGGATTTTAATTCCTGCTCAAGACTATTTACATCCGGCATATTTACATACCACTAGTTTGTAGTAAAACGCTCTTAATTGAGCGTTATTTTGGACCTTGTGCAGATTCAGTCTATGGTTTGTAATGTTATGATTCTAATGTGTGTGTTTAGGGAGGATAAGATTGAGTTTGAGAGTATGCACGCATGTGTGTTTTAAGTGTGGAGGTGGGGACGACGACATTTAAATCATAGGATCACAACATGGTCTGTGATTGAGCAGCTGCAGAGGCCTTAACAGGTTTTGTCTGGTTTTAGTCTCTTGTCCAACTCGCTGCACTCACCTTTATTGTCTAAAATGATTCATGGCTCAACCCCAGGCTGTGCGTGTGTGTGTGTGTGTGTGTGTGTGTGTGTGTGTGTGAGGTGATATTCACTTTCAAGCACACACATTGTGCACAGACAGACTGCAAGATTCAACCCCAAATAGGCCAGTCAACACAATCACTTTAAAAAAAAATAATAAAAAAATACCAATGTTCTGTAAAAGATGCTCAGCAGTATTTTGTCTTTCACAAAGTGACGACCACATTTTATACAAATCCGGCTTGTTCTTGCCTCGGAGGTGCAGGTTGGTATTACCTGCCCACACTAACATGGACACATGGCTGTCAATAAAAAAAAGAAGAAAAGTGTCCCTCCTTGGCTTTTATGTTTTCAATTCGAGACATTTGGTGCACTTATCCTTAAACCTTTCTTGCCCTACCTCTACTTCATGTTGGCGAGATGATTTCTTAAAGACTTCTCAATCTCTTGCTTTGGCTTAAAGACTGTTCCTTCGGTATGGTGACCACAAATGGGTGGTGCTTTTGTTAATGTGCTTGCATAGAAAGAGAAACCTTGGAGATCACTGAAGATAAAAGGGACACTTGAGGAAAAAATTCTGATTTCACCCACATTGAGTGCTACCTGAATGTTTCATAGAGTTAAACTTCAGAGTTATAAGAAAGGTTCTGCCAGTTACCGTGATAGACACTCTCTACGAGGAGAGGCTGAAGTTGTCTATGTGGTTCTTGTCAGACTGTTAATTTCTAGGTCAGCAGCAAAACGGGTACTACAGTAAATTCTTCCCCTTTTCCTATGGATGTCTGAGCACGGAGGGAGACAGAAAACATCTTGACACGCTCTTCTTCTTCTCCTCTAACACAGTGCACATTGCCGCAGGGTGCCTTATTAAGAGATGTTTGGGAAAGATGTTTTTGGAGAGTACGTTTCAATTATTGACAGGCAGGGACCAGCTAAAACATGTCAATGCCAGAAATGAAAGTGGGGCTGACTGCAAATCGACCTGTGTTCAATACATGCATAGTCTTATTAACCACACATGCTGTGAGAACCAGATTGACCTATTGATTGAACTATTGACTGGCTGATTTTATCAGTGTTGATATATCAGCAGAGCAGGGGAACTGCGGTAGCAGTACAGCGGAACGGTTTGCCGAGGTTCAAACAGACTCGTGTCAGGCATCCTGTTTTTGGTTTCAACTGATTTTGAAGGTAAGCAATGCAGTGGTGAACTATTTTCAATTTGTTGTACCTCCATAGCATATCAAGGCACACAGGTATCACATGATATCTATACAGTGTCAGAGAAGACTGTCCATCAGTTCTCTATATGTGCTCCATGTTCTTTCATCCAGCTTCAGTCTTTGTATTTTATATTTCGTTCTTAATGCAAACATTTACTGACTGGTATTAGTACATTTACTACCCCCAAATATTTTAGCATTTTGTGATTTACTGACTGAGATGGAGGAAATTTTAAGACATCCAATTTGTAGCAAAGGTTCGACAGTCATGAGGGGTGGTAAGGTTATTGAGGTTATAAGGTTTAACCAAGATGTAAAGTTGCGTGTCATCGGCATATGGTAAGAGGTACAACTAGAGGAATTAAACAGATGGCCACATATATAATGAATATGAATATATACAAACAGAATATGTCCAAGGATCGACCCTTGAGGGATCCCACATAAGTTGGGAGCGGAGCAAGACACGTAATTGTTTATATGTCAATGAAGTTTGACACCTGAAGCGCCTCTCTTGTGCAGTCGTACTGTATTTGACATGGGGCTTGTGTCCTGTTTATGACCAAGGCTCAAGAGTCATATGTGTTTTATGTTATGTAAGTATGTTAATGTACATAAATGATACTTACGTCATGTAAGTGACATTTATATTACATTTTCTACATAAGCTACAAGACTGAGAGTAGTTATTTTAACTCAAATTATTATCTTTCCCTAAACCCAACCAAGTATTTTTTGTGCTCCTAACCAAACTGCGTCCAAAATACTAAAAGTCATAATATGTGAACTGTTTTTCAGCAAGCTGTATTTTGAAAGGGCATATTACGTATTATTGCTAACTTCACTGCGGAGCCCATCACTGATGCTAGAGAAGTGGGTAGACCATCATCGTTTGACGATTAAAGCCACTGACCAAGCTGCCATATTTCTAGTTGGGAGTGAGAACATGTTGCCCTAAACCAGTTGGAGAAGATGATGAACTCTAGCAAGAACTTCAAAAACGAAAGAGATATCCTCATCCACTGACACCGGATGAGGCCGGTGTTGCTTCTCTGCCCGGCGGCGCTCTCCTCAGCCTCTGGAGCATCCCTCCTTCCTCACGTGGCGACTAAAAGGCGGGATATCTTATTAGATCGCACAACAGACCATTAAACAGCTCTCCGCACCGATAGGCCAATAAGGTGCTCAGTAAAGCAAGTCGTATGTCACTCAACTCACATCCCAGATGCTCCACAACACTGTCAGTCCATTAATGGCCGACAGCAGCATGTTCAGTGATTAGGCTGGGTAATGGTGAGTGACGGCCTCTGGAGGCTGAGGATGGTTGGTTGAGGTGGGCTCTGTGGAGGACGCTGACAAACCCCTAATCCAGTGTTCCCTGCATATTAACAATAAAGACAATGCGTCCAGACAATGGCGTGTGTGCATGTACTTTCCCACACGAAGACTGGAGCTGTATAGTCTCACTGCTCTCGTGTGAAGGTGGCGGTAGGGATTAGACTCAGAGATGGTGATTCATTCCCTGACTTTTGGCACAGCCACTCTGGAATCTCCAGGGGGACTGTAAAGCCTGTATTATACCGGGGATGCTCACAGAACCCAGCTGCTAATGAAATAAGAGCTCCGCTGAGCTTATGTTCACTCCAGATTTCAGGAGAGGCTGTTTGCAGGCAGAAACAGGGACTCGAATATCACCACCTCAAATCATTTTTGTTTGAAAAGCCTGAAGGTGTCCTTTGTCAGTAATTCTGATTAATTAGCTCCTGGTTTTAAAATTGTTGGTTTGGTTTGCCAAGCTCAATCATAACGTTAATTATTACTCAGTCAGAGACCATACAAGTGTGACAAAAACCTTAAGAAAAACAGACTTACAACTCATCAGATTAACTACAGATAACATCACAGCTACAAGGACATCCTTCTTGTGCGACCAACGGAGAACAACTCCCTTAAATAGGCCCTTCAATCTTCTAAATAAGAGCGATGGGCAGAACCACATTTCACTGTCTTAGCCTCTGATACCTAAAACACAGTGTTATAACGTTGATCAGTAAACATCACATTCATCACCATAAGCCAAGAAAACCATTACAAAACAATCAAATACTAATAAACTTAACCCGCTTGAATGAAGACAGACTCCCCCATACTTGGTACAACGGCAGGTGGCATCCTCAGCAGGAGGTAAGAGGAGGCAATGGTCCCTCTGAAAAAGTTGCTTGCCACCCCAGTGGCTCCCCCACAACTTGTTAATGCTTCACCCCCTTACGAGAGTTACGTATGCAGAATCTGATATTTTACTGTAAATCAATAATGAACATAAGATAATAATAAAAAAATGCATTGCAAGCCAGTCACCCTCCCTGGTGCTGCCTTTTGGTGGCCACCCCAAGAATTTCAGTGGCTCCTTCTGGCCCCCACCCATGTAAAATATCTGGGAAGTGCCCCTGACGACAGCATCAAGAGTATAAAGGCCCCCACACACCGGCTCAGACGTCGGACGTCTGAAGCGTTAGGAGAGAGTCGGACGAGTTCTGTTCGGTGTGTTCAGCTGTTGCCAGAAGCACGAGGACGGCGTCTGATCCGACTGAACATGCGAAGTCGGATGTCTGAGTTAGGAAGCTGTCGGATACTCTGATTGGTTGTTAGCTAGCTGTTCAGTGACCATTCTGATTGGCGGTGTGCCAGCGAATCAGTGCAGCGTGTGGGAGGGGTGGCGGAAGTGACGACGGTAAACAAACCACATAAACAGAGACGGCACAGAGTTACAAACAACACTTCACCGTTCGTTATTTTGGGGATAAACCAGCGTATGTTTGGAAGCCATGGCTGTGTGGACCGAGGACTTTGAGGAGCAGCTGGCTGCCCTGGTGGAAGAGAGACCACCGTAATACGACATCACGCAAGTAATGCTGAGCTAACACTGTGTGTGCTTTGTTTTGATAAGCTACGGTCCGCACTCCGTTCTGTCACTTCCTGTTTTTATGTTTTGGGTTACTGGCACGAGACTAGCGCCACCTGATGTTTAGGAGACTTATTGCATTTCACGCAGGCGCAGAACGTATACGCTGCTGTGTAGCCGGGGCGGTGTGTTTCAATGCAACTTTTCTACCGAACGGATCCGACAGAGTGGTCGGAGAAGGAAGTCGGCCTTGGGCGGTGTGTTGGGGACCTCAAGTGCAGGAAGTGCTTTATATATATCAGCCATGGTGAAATATTAGAATATTAGAAGAAATGCTGGCAGTACTAATGGCTCCGCATGGATAGAAAGAAATACACTAGAGCATTTTTACTCTGTCTCTGTCCTTCAGACCCTGAAAGATAATCAAATTCAGTATATTTTCCATTAAACTGAGGGAAACCACTGTCTCAAAATAAAAGCCCAGATACTCTAGAAGGGCCCCACTGGTCTGTTTCAGACGACCGAGTTACTGTCCTTGTTGACAGATTTCTCAGAAACAATGATGAGAAAGTGCTTCCATTAGTCAAATTAAATTGCAAAGCTGCCATTTCCATTGCATTTTTCATGTGTCATGAGATAAAATTGTGACATAATTCAAATGCAAAAGCCAAGTTTGCAGTTTTTCGTTGTCAGCCAAGCGAAGAAAAAAAAAAGAAAATGCAAAGTTCATTCCAAGTTCACCATCTTTACAAGAATGGATGTTGGGTATCCACTGAAAATGTTCATACAACAATGCTTATTTCAATTTGAATTTTGTAGTTTATTATCTACAAAGAAATGGAAGTCTCAGTTTCATTGGAATATTTCACCTGACTGAACCGACTGTGTTGGGTATGTCAGTGGAGTCTTTCTTTTTGTATATTCACTGCTTTCTTCTTTTTTTCTGTGAAGCTCAGGCTTGATCTGTCACCTCTCGAGAAAATATTGTAAGAATCTCTCTGCTGATTCAATCCCACAATTATTTGTGCAATACGCAGGTGGCATTCCTCCTCAGGTGCTTTCGTTTTGATACAGTAGAGTTCTGTGTTGGAAAGTAGCAATATGAACATTTCTCAACATTCTTTGCCAAAATCTTCTGAGAAATGTAATTACTCCACTATAACCACTAAAACAGGAAACTACAAAATTATGATATAATCACCACTTTTTAATTTTAGTTAACTTGATCACCGTTAACTAAAACACTTTTAGACCTATATTTATTTTTGCTGCACAGGAACCACTTTCACATTGTAAGAAATATTCTGGTGCCGTGTTAATTTAAAAGCTTAATGGAGCTTTGATATTGATGTTGCATTCTGCTTTGGTCAATGTGTGGACATTTTGGAAAAATGGTTTGGGCCTTAGATCAAGAAATGTTTATTAAGACTGATGGAAATCACCTGTGGGTTGTAAAATATGTGTTTTAATTCTATTTTAAAGACACACTGTGGAATTATTTCTCCCATCTAGTGGTTAAGTTTTATTTTGCATTCAAACGAATACTGCTCTCTAGCGCCTCGCGTTTTCAAACGTGCATTGCAGCCTGTTGGAACTACGGCAGGCGGGATGTGTCAAGATTCAAGAAGCTGTGACAACAACATGTCTTCAAACAGCACTTCATCAAGTTTAGTTTCGGGTGATGAGGTACGTTATTTCAAACAGACTTCAAACTGCAGCTGACGAGCGCGTCTGGCTAAGCTCCTCCTCCGTTCCACAGTCACGCTGGCTCTGAGTGAAAACGCCTTTAGCCTTATCTGTACCACGTAGAGCTTTTTGTCCCTCTCACCAGTTCATCGTTTTTTATAGAGCGGAAGGACATGGAAGCCTCCGTAGAGCTCGCCCGTCCTATGGAAATACAGAGAAGTGATTCTTCCCTCAGGAGGAGAAGTGAGATTGTTGGCAGAGATCATTTTACACCAATGAGGACTTATTTATGAATGAAGACGCTGATTTGAGGTAATAAATTACTTAAAACACTACACAGTGGACCTTTAAGCATTCACACTTTTGCCGAATCAATAAACGACACTGGTGCTGGAACACAACACTGCTGTATACTGCACATATTGTGTTACTCGTGTTACACTTGTTGTGTAACAAATGGTTTTTCGGAGCGGCACCTCTCAGTGAAATGGGACTCTGGTCTGCTGTGAGTTATTATCCGCTGTAGGTTTCAGTCGTCTCCACTTCCCCCGATCTCTTTGAGGGACCTGTCATGGCGGACCGCGCCATGGCGATCATATCTCATCATGCAACGCGTGGAAAACACACTCCGACGGCTCAGCGAGCCTCCATTAGTTTCGATTACCATCTCTATTATCGTGTCTCTGCCCACTTGTCTGAAGTCACAGATATGTTATGCAATCCATATTTTCACAGGGTATCCTGTATAGAGGAGGTGATACAGCTACTGTACAGAGAGCATGCATTATATCAATCATATGAGCACAAAATACAAACAAAATTCCACTGTCGACAAAATAAACCGTGTCTGATGTATCCGAGCTGTGATGGTTCAACTGATGGATCATCTCAAATTTATCTCGACATTCAGAAATGTTACATTATCTAAAAATTTATTTACAGCCGGGATAGAAAGCAGTAGCCTAAACACTCCCGACACTTCACTGAGCCTCCCTCAGGGCGCGCTGGAGGATTTTCTGCGCATGTGCTTCCTCATATGGACAAATTCTTGTTCTCTGAGGAAGCACCACAGTCTGAAACTCTGTCTTATCATTCACATTTCTAAATGGACACACACAATGATGATACGAGATAAACACTGAGTAGATTTACTGTATCACTATTGGATTTGGTTTTTGTCTTTGAAGATGTTTCACCTCTCATCCAAGAGGCTTCATCAATTGATGAAGCCTCTTGGATGAGAGGTGAAACATCTTCAAAGACAAAAACCAAATCCAGTTGCGTTCGATTCAATTTCCTTGAGATAACTATGACCTGGATGAATGAGAATATTCACAGGCTTGTATCACAATCGTATTAATGCCTAACCTTCATTATACTCTGACACAAAAGCTCAGACTTTGGGTTTTCTGCCTCTCTAAATATACATATATATCATATATTTAGGATCGACACTCAGACAAACAGACTGCTGCTGATTTGCCAATGTATGAATATTAATGATGAGTAAATTCTGGACTGGTTAACTACTTTGATTTCTGTCTCCTGAATATCAGTGGGTTTTTAAAAATCTAAAAAAAAACAAAAAAAAAAACGCATATGATGCCGCAGGACATTTTTCTGATCTGCGGGTCATCAATACACCACCACAGGGTTTATCTGCTCTGATGCTGCGTCGTCCGGCCCTTCGAGCTTTCCCCTCCTCTGAGGTCCTGCCTTCTGTTCGCTGGTACTGTTTGTTTCCCTCTCCAGGCTTCGACCATCGGCTGCCAACTGCTCGTCCTCTGCTCCTCCCTCCCTCCCTCCTCCGTCTCCTACAGTAGCTTCCTGTGCTGGACCGAGGCCCAGTGTTTCCAAGCTTAAGTAATGTGCACTGCTCTCTTGCATCCCTGCTTCTGAAAAGAGGAGCGGACTCCTCACCTGGAGACCGACGAGTCCTTTCAGCCCGTTCCATCCCGGCAAACGCCGGCCCCGTCTGCTGTTTTATTTACCAGCCCCCCCTGAATTATTCAGGACAATTTAGCCGTGCTTCAGTCAGTCGGAGGGAAAAAAAAAAAGACAAGCGGTATTATAAGCCAGGATGAGCTCAGAACCTGATGAATAATACACTGTAAGAGGAATTAATCTTTTAAAATAAACATTCGTGTGATTCATTTGGAGCAATGCACTGTGGGCCAGAAAAACCAACATGTCTCACAGTGTCTGTCCTCTGCTTGGCTATCGCATCTTGGAGAGGGAGCGTAGCCCGAGGAGCTGCGTCGTCTGGTCAGCGAGGAAGCTAATATCCGAGTATAAGACAGTGGACGGAGCTTCAGGGTGAAAAATGTTACTTACTTTTTATCATTGAAACTTTGTGAGTGTGTGTGTCTCCTGAGCTCATTCATAAGCCATAAGGTGTGCGCTCTCACAGAAGGAGCCAATTGTCTCGGATTCATTAGCTTTATTTATTTTTTTTTTCCCCCTTCGCAATTTTCAATTCTGACTTCGTTAGAAATGCACGCGTCGGGATTAGATGCATAATTCACCCTCTTCCGCTTTATTATTTCAGGTAAAAAGATGAATTCTTTATTACGTGCCTTCCAGCTTTTTTTTGAAACACAGGCCGAGTCCTTCCCCCCCAAATAGCTAAAATGTACTGCATGGTCCCATTTCCTTTAAAACCTGTCTCCCAGGGAAGCTGTTAAAGAGGCAGCGCTCTCCATCTGTCACTCAGCGAGCGCGGAGCTGCAAAAATTCCTCAGCGGTGATTGTGCCTTGATAAATATGTCATCAGCTGTCCGTCCCCCCCTTCCCTGCCCGCCACCCAATTTATTTTGCTTGTAATTGATTACTTGCTCTTCCGCACCATGTGAGTTTAATATTACAGTTTGGGATTTCGCTGTGCACCCTGCGAAACCCCCCTATTCACTTTGCATTAACTCACAGCTGTGGCTCGTAAACAAACTCTCGGACGCGTTCGGAGCGGGGGAGCGCCGCTGACCTCGTTTCCTCACTCCGCCAGTTAAGTTTTACACTTCTGCCGCCGCCATCAACGCCCAGACTCGCCATCTTATCAGCGCGTCCTTAACTATGACACCCGTTTCTCTAACAAGCCTGAACTTGCCGTACGACCCAGGGGTGCAGAGCAAACACCCAGAGCAAACACACACCGGCCGCTATAAATAGATCGGGAGTCGACCTCTGGGCTTTGCGGTTCACCGACCGCTTCTTTCAATCTAAAGAAATGACACGAAATAGAAAACACCCAAGATAATGTCTGCGTCTGCGCCCTGCGATGAAACTGACCTTAAACTAACGCCACACAGATGGAGCCTGGCGAAATAGGACAGCAGTGTCATCCTTCCTGATTTAAAGCCTCTCTCTCTCAGATTGATTTATTCTGCACTAAAAGCATATTCTCCCTCGGCTGCCCACTAGCACTCGCTTCGAACCGCTCGGGGGAGATCTCCTCCAGAGTGGCACTCTCAAGGGTGAGTTGATAGCCGGCCGGAGGCCAGGCGTGACAAAATTTAAAACACCCAATCAAAGGGCAGGAGGAAAGGTAACCAACAGCCTGACCTTGACGGTATCATACAGAATCCTAATTCTCCCACAGAGGTGCAAAGTGCTGAGCCGGTGAAACGCGCCGAGCACTCCGCGGTCCTTTTGTGTGTGGGAGTAATAGGATTGGCTGCATTGCATATATCAAAGTAATCTGAGACCAGAAAGAAATATGATTGATGCAATCTTCTTAGAGTCCCTCTTCAGGTTGAGAGAAAAGCTCTTTCTGCTATCAAATACCGAAAATGAGCTTTTTTCGTCATGTTTCTTTCATTCATTTCTCCTTGTCACGAATGACTGCTGAACTTTCCGCGGAGAATAACATGTCCTGGAACTCCAGACTCGTCTCCTTTCAACCCCTCTGGTAACACAGAGGCTCTTTTTCATGGTTATCACCGCGGCTGTCGGGCATTTCTCTGACTGATGTGTACTCGTTTTTTGAGGGATATAAAAAAATGTGAACCCACAGCTTTACTTTGAGATTTTCTTTTGTTGGTTTATGTCGCGGCAATCAACACGAGGCTAATCTACTTACCTTCATCTGAATGTTGCCAGGAAACACAAAATATCTTAAGTGTTTGAGTGCTTCCATGGAATAATCAGTGGGTGTAATGGCCGTGTGAGCTGGAACAGTGATAACCTTGTTACGTTCCTCCCGAGGAGCTCTTTCCTTACCTTCTCTTCTTACTGTATTTTTCCCTCCATCACTCCATAAGCTCCAGGTGCATTCACACCAAAAGACGCCATCTGCTTCAAACATCTCCTCTTTCTCTCCCTCGCCTCTTCGCAGGTATGTTTTATCTCCTTTCGCTGAATTAATGCGGCTCCACGGTGCCGGCTGAGGCGTCAGCGTCTGCTGGTGGGAGGCTGCCGGGCCACTGGGTTCAAGAATGAGTGGATGCCGGCAACCAGCCCCCCCTACGCCCCCCACCACCCCCGCCGCCAACTGCTAGCAGTCAAGAAATTAATCAACTTTGATTTAAACTTTGGTACAGAAAGATTATAAATCCTCAAAGTGTTTACCTGAGGAGTGCCAACAAACACCATATGTTACGGAGGCTTTCTTGTTCTTCTAAGCTCTGATGGAGTTGGCTTTAGTCGTTACGAAACGGGGAAAACAAACACGCTGTGGTTTTGTGCATGCTGCCACGCTCTATATGCTGAGTTGGGGCCTTTTTTTGAAATATGAGCACAGACCTCTTATTCTCCGCTCTTGGCAGGCGCTGTTGGTATTGGGTAAATCCTCCTGCAGCTTTAGAAGCTGGATTTTTTTTTTTTACTTGGCTATTGTATTCTAATGAGAAATTATTAGCTCTGATGGCGGCTCAGCGTGAGCATCACCCAAAGGTCACAAGCCGTTTAAAGGGAAGATTGCTTATGGGCTGTTTGGTTACGAGGCAGGGTGGCGACGGAGACGGAAGACAGCGCCGCTGATGAAGAATGAAGGAAGATGAATGCTTCCTGATGGTTCATGGTTCACTTTGTGGGTGAAAAATAGATCAGAGCTGATTGCCCAATTTACATCACTTCAGAAATGAATCACACTATTACAAAGTGTCTGTATTTGTTTGACTGAATAGTTCACACGGGTGTAAAGAAATGTAAGAATGAGCCGGTGGGAGGAAAATAGAAGCGTGAGATACTTACTGACTAGATAGTTTCTTCCCTCACGACATCCTCTGTATCAAAAATGCACTCGCTTGATGGCAGCCGTTGAGGCTGTTGCTTCAGATGCTGTCTAAATTTAATTTAATGCACTTTCATAAACATTGTATTGGACCAATTACACCAAAACGTTTCTGACAGTAAACACAGCGTGCCCTCATTCAGACGGAAACACAAGACGCACCTGCCTTCGCCGAAGGCATTTGGCTGAAACGATAGAAGAAGAAGAAAAAGAATCCCCGAACGAGGGAAAATGAACCCACCACGATGTGTGTGATGTGTGGAGCAGTGGAATCGGAGGAGATTACGAGGGGCTGCTTGCCTTATCATCCCGTGTTTACAAGGAGAAAGGAGGCTCATTTTGTGTGCCGTCGATTGAAGGGCACCAGAACTGACAGAGCAGACAGACAACTCAACATTTCACTCATGGGCCTCGATTTACCCTGAAACTATTGACCGGGAGGCACTGCTAAAGAATGATGATAGCCACAGGCACACAAAATACTCCTCGGTAACAATTGTAACTGCTTTGCTCTGTTTTTTTTCTCTAAACGCTCAAGATAGCCGTCTCATGATGACCTCAAAATGAATCCTGTTGAAGACGTTTCGCCGTTGTCTCCTCTAATGTTTGCCCTACATGACTGTCCTCCTCTGTCGCAACATAACAGAAACCCCAAACTATCTCTGTGCACACAGTTATCATGTGATGACACGAGTTAAGCTGCAGAAGCCGTGGCCTCCTTCTTTGGTGTCCACCAATAGGCGATCCGTTCATTTGATGTCTGATATGTCTGATGTTAATGTAATTACAGAAGCACAAACTGAAAAGGGCAGTTTGGCCCGAGAGGCACGTCGCCCTCATAACAGCCCTATCAGATGGGTATCTAATGACATGAAAATGTGGCAGAAAGCTAATGGATAACGTGTCCTGATGTGACAACACGCAAGAATCTTCAGCCCCATGTTTCCAGTACATTTAGGCTGAGAGACCACAGGCCATAAGTGGACATGTGAACACTACAATGTGGTCTGCTGAGTGGTGGTGTAAGACAGTGAAGTGGAAATGAGCCAGCAGCGGTTTCAGTCCGTAGACATGAATGTATTTTTGAAAAATAAATATGTGGCACTTTCTATGTGTTGTGTACTTGGGGTGTTTTATTTTACGGTATAACTTGTTAATAGTATTCTTGTTGCGTGTAACATACCTGCAGACGTTTAACTTCGCCTTGACATGAAAAATGCATGTATGAATGTGCAGTAACAGCAGGGGGCGACAACGGCGGGAGAAACTGTGCATAAAGTGCCGGTAAGTTCATGTCTGAAAGAGGTCGGGGTTGGTTGAGGTTTGAGTCCTGTGTGAAGCCAATAGTCTGTGGAGACTGTTTATTTAAAAAAGTTTCCATTTTAAGTAAAACCGTGATGTTTTTCTCAACCCAACCAGGTAGTTTTGATGATTAAACCTTGTTACATTCTCTCCCTCTGCTGGCCAGGACGTGCAACTGCGGCTGATGTTTGGCCTCTTGCCTTTCCAGGTGAAAGCGATCTGGCTGATTATGGATAAGCAATAAGAAGAGGTAGGGCACGAGGTTCTGTCCTCTCTTCTCCGTAGTCCTGTTTTCATGGCTTAAGCCCCGTTTACACGAAGGGAAAACGCAGATATTTCCAGGCGGTTTGGCCTCTCATTTACACTTTTATATCCAGTTTTTATCACAGAAAACGATTATTTCTAAAAACTCCGGGCAAAGTGGAGAATTTGGAAAACTCCGGTTATGTGTTGTCGTGTCAGCTGGGAGAAACGGGGTTTTAGGTTCTCACGCTCATTAGGCTATGCGCCAGAAAATGCTTAACGTCATGTGAGCGTTATTTTGAAAGGAACAGGAAGTCGCTCGTGTTATTCGTTGTTGTTGATTCTGAGGATTCTGATTGGCCTGCATGGCTTTATCCTTCTCCCTACACTGCCGCCCAGAGGTTTGGCAGAGTTATAATGATGCTCGACAGCGTATTCATGCGGGTTGATGTAAATTACAACTTTTTTGAAAACGATGTTGTGTGCACGATGTCATTTTTGAAAACGGAGGGGGGGAAATATTCGTTTTTCTACCCTGCTATGTATAAACGTGGGCGGAGAGGCTGCCCTTCTTTGGTTTTATTTTGGCAGGCCCTCCAGTTTGTTTTGGGGTTTTTGCTGTTCATTTAATAAATTAATCGTCTTTAAACCTACAACTTGACTTGGTTGTAGGTGTACCTCCTGAAGGGGGTCGTAACACTGAATGGTTCGGGTGCCTTTTTTTTTATTTTGAAGGCCTAAGCAGACGTTGCATGTTAAGTATTGCTAATTGGACCGAGGAATGAGATTGGCCTCCTCTACCCTTGGAAACAACACAAAGGCAACAGTGATATAGTGGACTGGCAGGTCTATTACACAGTTTGGCGTGATACATGTGTAGGGCATAAAATTGGATTCCTCCCATAATAAGTTCATGATGGGTGTGAAAGGCAGCCAGCGGTTCTATTAGCTCCTTCCAGTGTTCATTAAAGCTGTTCATTTTGGTCCAAGCTGCAGACGTTTCCTTTAGTTTTAGCCCATCATTGAGCCATTCAGGACCTTTTGAGAAGTAGAGCTTTATATTTCTCCCTGGATGTATTGGTAATAGCTGGTGCTTTAGTGCAGCAGTCTGCTTCTCAAAAGTAATCTAAAAGGTTTTCGACTTTCTATGAGTCTGTGAAGTAATATGAGATAACCCTTTGTTGCACTTACCATTTCAGAAGCGGCAAGACTTCTTTTTTTTTTTCTTCTAACCGGTGGCTTGAAAAAAAAAAAACTACAGAAAGGTGTTAAATATTTTAGCACATATCTCTTTAAAGGGAAGTTTGAAGCAATGACTGCTGATTAACCTTCATTTTCATAAAAAGTACAACCGCAGCACAAACCAACAGCTCCTTGGAATGCAAATTAACTCCAACAGGAGCTCCTCAGTTCACCAGAGCCACACAGGGTAATGCCCACGTCCAATTCATGACTTCAGAATTAGCGGTGAGACAACGCTCTCCCCTCTCTTTGCCCGGAAGCCGAGGCAGAAAGCTGACATGAACACATCCTTTCAAGTTCCTCATGTAAGCAGACCGGGTGCTGCTGCAACAAAGCATGCAGCTCCGCGAATTTGAATATAAATCCGCCCTACAGGAGAGGCTCAACGCGCCACACGTCACGCTGAGAGGAGAACTAATACGAGATATGTTGTCTGTGCTTTTTTTTACAGGCTGTCTCTCCTTAGAGACAAATATAGGCAGGGATGCATGGCACCCATGCACACACTTGCAGAGGAACACACTCCTACGCGTGGAGGTATAAAAGAGTTGGGGCAGGATTTTTTTGGCAGACGAGTGGAATGAAAGCTTTCGTGATGTCTGGCCGGTGTTTTGATCTTTTGAACTGTGTAACCAAAGTTAAAGTGTACAGCGGTTTTACTGTTATTTCATCATGTTCGACAGCATGTTCACTCTTCATAGAATTGAGCAGCCAATTGGCCGGGTTCTCCCGAGAGACGTCTGCAGCACAATGCATGCAGTACACGTGATTTGTTCAGCACGGATCAACTACGAATTGGCACAGCTGGGGCCTACTGATGTTAGAGCCAACTGTTGCTCTTCATGCTCTAAAAGTTAACTGGTGACAATTAGTTAAGCTAACTAAACCCTCAGTGTTTACTAATGCATGCTGGGATAGGTGGCTCCAGCACCATGCTGAGCAGAAATAAGTGCAAGAAGGCAGTGACCGCAGTTCATCTCTGACAACTTCTAAAGCTGTGTTTGTGGCAACCAAAGCAGGTATTATAAGCCAAAATACGACCTTTTCCTAACTCTAACCAAGCGGCTTTTGTGTCTAAACGTAACCAGAGCATAAGCACACATTAAACACAACATAAAACTGAAACTAAAGAGGTTTCAACATATTCATGGTTTGCAGAAACGTACAAAACCAACATTTACGCTGATGACTGTGTGGTGTATACAGAAGATCCGCATTTTACGGTTATGGTACAGGTACCTTATTAGCTCATCGGAGATTTAATTTTCTTTAAAAATATATTACAAATTTGAAAACAGCATTTGCTCATATTGCTAAAACAAGCTAATGTTTATGTTGCTAATGCTCGCTCGCTGATGTTAGGGCAGTATGCTTGGCCAATTCTGTAGTCCTACATTTCTTTTTTTTCTGCAAACTGACAACTACTAAGACTGTTGATCGCTCACGAAACAAAGATACAAGCAGGTATTATAAGCCAAAATACGACCTTTTCCTAACTCTAACCAAGCGGCTTTTGTGTCTAAACGTAACCAGAGCATAAGCACACATTAAACGCAACGTAAAATTGAACCTAAAGAGGTTTCAACATATTCGTGGTTTGCAGAAACCTACAAAACCAACATTTACGCTGATGACTGTGTTGTGTATACAGAAGATCCGCATTTTAAGGTTATGATACATAGGTTTGGTACAGGCACCTTATTAGCCCATGGAGATTTTACTTTCTAAAAAAGGAAATTACAAATTTAAAGAAAAAGAAAAATGTGAAGAAACCATGTTGTATGAATCGTCTGCCCCCAAACTGGCCAGTTTGCGTATTCACTCATGTTGCTAGTATGCTTAGCTAATGTATATGTTGCTACTGCATTGCTTGCTGATGTTGGCGCACATTTTTTTTTGCAAACTGGCAACTACTAGGAGTGTTGATCGCTTACGAGACAAAGATACAACGTGATACCAAAGGCATTTTACCATTTGCACAGGAGCTGGAACCAATTCTCACTAAAAAAAGATTTCTCTACATAAAGATGACCATTAAATTGTTTTCTGATTCTTCATGTTTGATTGTTGTTGTGTGTACTCTTGCGTATCATAATATAAAATGTTAAAAATACATAAAAAAAGATCAAAAGAATAAATGGAAGCCTCTCAGCGGCCTAAAGTTTGCACCTCCTGACTAAACTTCACCACTTCTTACTTTTCACTGTGAGCCAACACAGTCGCAGATGATGACGCCTTGAGCTAAATGATATAATAGGCAGTTGTCACGCAGAGGGTGTAAGAGACAAACTGACAAAGATATTCAACCATTTTCCTGCAGGAAATTAATTCTTATTTTCCTCCTCTTCAGTAATTTGTTAATGTCTCATCTTCAGGCGAGAATTGGCATATTGCATGTCAGTTTTTTTTTTTTTTTCTCTCAGTGGCTGCCTTGGCGCGCCATGATTCACTGCTGACTCACGCAATATGAGCTGTGAGGATTATTCAACTGTTCCTGAATGCGATCTCGCACTGAGACGTGTTATATTTTCTCCTCATTAGTAAACACTGTTAAGGGAGCTGAGAAGAAGTATCTGAAACATCAGGAGGTCAAGTCCGAGAGGTTAGTGTGGGCTGAGAAGGAAAAAAGAGTTGTTTACTTTTTCTTAGTTAGGCTTAGAGAGAGAGAAAAAAAATATATCTCCAATTTACCGGAGGCACTATAATGATCCAGGTGCAGAGCGTGTCTGTCCTTTTCCCAGTGGCTAAATATTGACTGTGCTTTATAGCAGCAGATGGGCAGAACGGTGAATGCAGGCTGTGCTGGAAGGAATGAGCGAGTGTACGAGCGACATCTGGTCCTTCCTGCGCCCAGTGGACCTGGTTGCTACATCAAGCTGCCTCATTAGAACTAGCTGGGGCTTTAGGAGCATTCTGCCACTCAAGCCACTGCTCCAGTGCTCCCCATCAAATCCCTCATTTGCCACCGAGCCAAGACTGAGGGACCACATAATGTCTTGTGTCGGCAAGTTTTTGCACATCCCACTGCTTCCCTCCGCATTCTGCTGGGTCACCTGTTCGAACTTTGGGTGATTTCACTCCGCCAGGAGAGAGTTATGATGTGGTCGCTGTCCAAAAAATGTCCGCATTCAACTCCGGCTCACAGCTGGCTTTCAGTAAAGCTTCCTGACTGGTGGGATGTGGCTTACGCAACGCGAGGATTCACTGACACTAAAAATAAATGCCTCTCCACTTAACGATGGAGTGTATTTAAGGATACTCTTCAGTTGGCCCATCGATGAGTTTACAGTTTTGCCATCACATCAGCTGAATAATAATCAATCTTGGCATTCTGTGCTATAATTTTGCAAGCATCCATTTCTTATTCTGCAAAAGTGATCAATTGTCTGATCCTACCCCCGCTGTCAGGAAGGGATGGTATGCATGGCTGAAGGACCCAGATGCACAGACGAGGTGAGGGATTTATCCAAATTTTAATTCTCTTTAAGGACAAAAATCAACATGAACTTTGCGTGGGAAAGACTAACAATGACGCGACACAGACAGAACAAAAACCAAGACTTAAATACATGACACAAATGAGGGAACAAGATACAGGTGAGACACAAGAGGGCAGGTGCACATAATCAAAACAGAACAGGGAAGACGAGACATGAGACACAAGACTACAAAATAAAACAGGAAGTGGCAAGAACTAAAAACATGACACCCGCCCTCCTGAGCTGGTGTTGCCAGGTTGGACAAGCTTGACCATAAGAAACACAGCGATGCCGGTCCAGTTTAGCTGCAGCAGTGTTTAAAAGATAGTTTGGCTTTTTGTGGCTTTAAAATAAGACAATATTGACTTTGGGTTTCACACAGGACCAGAACAGGAGTTTGTCTGACCCAACCCAGCCTTGTTCTGTTCTGCTTGTTCAGTTTTTTCTATGACATTTGCACCAAAAATGTTGGCATTAATTTCCAGGTGTAAAGCAGATATCCCTTGAAATGACCTTTGCCTTTGGTGTGTTCTTCATGTGCTGTTTGGTGAGAACAGGTTGGCCCGAGATGACGATGATGCTCATGTGCAACAAAAGCAAAGTTTCTGCCAAAAACCTTTTTTTTTACTCCAGGACTGATGATGTTATTATATGTAAATTATTAACAATCACAATTTTTTTACAAGTGCCTTGCATTTTTTACAAATATTACCCCTAGTTATTCAAAACACGCAGAATGAGCCGCTCAATTTGGGCGGCATTAATCATGAATAAGATCCTGGTCAAAGTGTCCAGTGGTGAATTACCGCGATCGTAAGGCCACGGATCCTCTGATGGCTGTGAAGAGTGCTCATCTCGGCGCAGCCCGTGGCCCTCCGCTCTGCTGGTGGAGGCGGCCGGGCCGGGCCGCGGTTCAGCAGCTCAACTCGCCTCTCTCCTCAGGGCCGCAATCATCTGCAGCACCGTCTACTTATCGCAGAGGGCCGTTTGGATTACCGCGCCGCGTTCAATGGCAGGCTGCCATATGATGAATATCATAATACACAACACGAGCGGCGCCACGCTCGGTGTGTCTCTTCACACAACGCTGCCTTGCTGATTTCATCCAGGATACCCACCTCAATCCCAGCAGGCAACAGTTCTCCTGGGAAATGTGAGCACTGCTGGTGAGTGACAATATTCCCAAAATCAATCATCAATATCCAATAAAATTCCCTGGCTATGTGTCTTATTTGGGGCTCGCTGAACAATAAATAGAGCCCACAAGCTGCGACAGAGCAGGCAGGTAATTTGAAATAAGCGTCTAACTGGCTGGAGCGATTGGTCACAACGCCACATTTCAGTCCGCGGCTTCAATCAGGAAACCGAACAGCTGGCACCACCAGAGAGGTTTTCTTTAGGCACCGGAGGGGGGTGGACACGCTCGGTGCAACACCTGTGCAATATAAATCCATGGGATACAATAAAGCCTACCTTTTGTGAAGCTTATAGTTTTTTCCTGAGAGTGTGTAAGAGGCCTGTCAGCGATGGTCAATTGAGTTTTAGCTTCTAGAACAACCCAACAGCGGCGCTTTATAATGTTATGCAACACGACACTGACCATACAGCTGGATTTACTGCAGCTCCTTCATCAGACTGTGTTATGATTTACTCTACATGTACTGAATTTATTATTCTCATGCGGTTAATCATTTCAACACTGAGTAAGTCGACTGCCAGTCGTTCTGGAGACGACAAACATCACTGTTCCCAAAACAACATGGAGCGTTGGATGGTAAAAACACGTATTACGGGTTCACTGCCACTGATATTGTAATCAAATTTGAGCTTGGATCGTGTAAGGCTGTAATATGATGTGGACCCGTTGTGTTTTCCAGTTAATAGGGGCAGCTATAGGTCATCCACAGGCTGATTTTTAGATTAAAAAGACTGTTACCTTTTAAAAAAAAACCCAAAACCTGCCTGTGTTCAAAATCGATCAACAGCTCTGGAATTAACTTTGGCCTTTTTGGTGTCACTTTACATACATTTTCAGGAGAGGTAAGGGTTAACTCAGCCGTCCACGTGATCCTCCTCCATTTGTACAGCCTGAAAGAGTCAACCTTTACCGTATACGGTTGTGTTTCAGAGGCTGATTAACGAGCTAACGTGACAAACAACAAATTAGGATGGAGGGCGTTGTTACCAAAAAAACCAGCATGTTCATTTACTGGTTTCATTCAGGACACTGGTATATTATAATATTTAGATTTCTGATATATATTCTGAAAGCCATAGTAATGCAAATCTCCTTTTCACAACAGGATTAGTCTGAGAAGCGTTCAGTTGAACCAGTGACGTGGTTTAAACGGTGTCGTGACACAGAACCCTTAAAACAAAAATCCTCCAGACCTCCAAAAGTGTCACATATTCTAATTTTGTATATTTTTCTGGGGGTAAATGACAGATTCTGCTTTGATTCGGTAACATTTTGTTCACATGTATCTCAAGGAAATTGAATCGAACGCTCTAAGAACAACGGCTGTGCACAAAGGGCCTCATGTGACTCCAACGACTGTCGTTACAACACAATAGAGCACTAACGAAGTCGAAACCAACTTTCCACCATCCCCAACGACCATACTAACGACTGTCGTTGGCAATAATGGAGCACATACGACCCATAGACATCAGTGGCCTTGTGACCGCCTCCTGAGAGGTTAAATAGCTGGACCTCCACACCGGCTAGTTGGACTAGTCCCAGCCTAGTCAAGCGAGCAGGAACTGATGAAGCCTCTTGGATGAGAGGTGAAACGTCTTCAAGACAAAAAACAAATCCAGTTGCGTTCGATTCAATTTCCTTGAGATAACTATGACCTGGATGAATGAGAACCAACCACCCTCACATGGGTTATCCTCGTACTGTAGTACTTCAGGACACAGGTGGTGCTGCAGGAGCCATGCAGGTGCATCTCCTCTGAATTCATCTCACCTCTTCTGGGTCAGAATTAGTTTTGCGGGGTTCAGTTTGCTGCAGTACTGTCCCGTTGTGTTACGCCCCTCCTCACTTTGACCTCCTGCCTCTTGACAAGGTCAATAATGCAAGAGCAAAATGCCTTTCAAAATAAAACGACAGAACAAATGGATGAATATTCAACATCCTCAGTTTCTCACCGTTCCACCTCCATCTTACCTCCCCTCTCCATCCTGCACCGACCTGACGGAGCCCTTCTTCTCTCCTCCTCACGTCACTTCTCCCAGCCCAACAAGAAACAGTCAACTTAATTGCACTCTGGCTTGTAATGGTGCAAATTTAGAAATTTAAACTCCCTCCACTGGTGCACTCACATCGCTCCGGATGAGAGCTACACAGCTCGCATGAATAATGCAGCTGGAATGAATCTGAAGCAGTGTCAGTGAAAGCAGCAACACATCTGGGAAAAAGTGCTTTTTACGCATGACGGCCTAAATACTCATCAGCACGAAGCAAAAAAAAAAAGGAGCATTGTAGTCACGTATTTTAACCTCAGCCATTGTGGCGACGAATTAACTCTCCTTTTTAATCCAATCAGCTGTACTGTGTTGTAGATTGCACGGTATAACACAGCGGATGTCTCGCACCAGTATGGCGCTTTTCATTTTCACATTTCCATATAAGATGCTGAGGACTGCCCTCACTCCCACGATGGTGCTCAGATTGTGTGCTGTGTTAAGTACGGAGTTCAACAAGCTCGAAATCAGCAAAGTCCAACAAGCTCTTGAAAATGAGAGAGCACTTACCAGACAATATACGGCGAAACTAAACTGTATGTTTCTCCCGCTGACCAAAACAATCACACAGCTGTGCGGCGAGACGCCAGCTGACTCTGAATCTGTTCTTCTGTCAGCGCCACGCTGAGGTTTGTGTCCTGATACGACAGCAATCACACATGCTGACACAACTTCAGGATCATTTTCGCCCAACCAGGAGATGGAAAGACAGTCCTTTACAAATAGCGCTGCTACATTACATTCAGAGCATTTGAAGAAAATGACGAGTTGTGTGTGTTTGTGGGTTAAAGCCTCAGATTTACTGCTTCAAAGAAAAAGTTTTTTCAAAGACCGTCACACGGACCGGTTTAGCAAAGTCGACGCAGCCTTTAGCTACAGACCGGCTTCAAAGTCTTTTTTTTTTACCTCCGCCAGGGAGGTGATGTCTTCACCTGTGTCCTGTTTGGTTGTTTGTTGGTTTGTCAGCAGAATTACACAAAAAACTGCTGAATGGATTTCTATAAAACTCCTATAGAGGATGAGACGAGGAACTGAATAGACCCCATTAAGAAGCACTGCTGAGCGTGAGGCATCTTTAGTTTTCTAGACTCCGTAAAGGGATGGATCCAGGAGTTTTTTGTTCTCACTTTTCTTAAATTTCTGTTAATTTCTCAGGGAATACTATACGGATCGTGATGACAAAGATCAGGCATATTTAGGTGGCTGGTATCTATGAGCGAGTCCAGTATTTGCAGATGGAGGCGGGTTCAAACGTAGAGTGATGGAGGGCTCTGAAGTTTCATATCCGATCAGGCTTAACTGAATTAAAGGGAACTGTGGGCTTTTGCAGAGGTGTTTCCACACATTTTTTGGAAATATTCAATGGTAAACTTGAATAATTACTGCATATGTTTATTTATGTGTTCAATGGATATAAACAGTTTTCAAGTAGACGATGTTTTGACATGCAGATATGCAGAATGTGTCGCGGGTGCAGACAGCTCGCTGCAAGTAACAAAATCTACTGCGATAAACAACAACGCATCAACATAGGACCAAAAAAAAACCCTCACATGCTTGTCAACATGGTGACATGGCCAGTGGCGATCCATTTAATTCAACACTGTCCCGCGAGCTGCAGGCGGCGGTCCGCGAGCCGAGCCGCCGCCTCAATCTTCTGGGGTGCTAAGATGCGTCTGGGCACTATATTAACAGAGAGAGGGCCCCCGCCTGATGGAATATTGATAAAATGTTTTTTGTTTGCCGCACATTGCTCGGAGAGTTGATGGCTCACTGCACTAAATCATAAAGCCCACTTGGGCGTACTGTGGAGTCAATAACCAGTCCTTTTTCTATTCTGGGAATGCACTCAGTGTCTGGGAGGTCGTCCACTGAAGCAGTGGAAAGACTAACAGAGCACTTCTTCTCTGCGGTGCACTGTGTGCTATATGTTGTACAGGCTTTCTTTTGTGTTGTCTCGCCTAACCGGACTGTGAATTGCAAACACAGGAGGATGCTTTATAGTATTATTAGTATTTAGTCCTGCAGCGTCTTCCTCATTCGACACTTCCATCCCTATATCATAGGGACTCCTGACACGTCTCGGACAATCTCTGTAAATATAGCCTCACTTGCTACATAAAGTGAATCCGGCTCTGACAGTCGCTATACATTCGTGGCTTGAAAGAACAGACAAGCATATCAGGAGAGAAAAAAGTAGACGTTTTACCCCTAAACTCGGTGATTTGACAGTTATTGTAAATGCTGGTGGTTCTCTGTGAGAGCTAGTGACATGTATCTTCTGTGTGAATGAAATGTTTTCCTCTGCACAGTGACAGGTGGGGTAGAGCATGCTGGAGCTCTGGCAGGCTCTGCACCACCAGCAGCAGCAGCAGCAGCAGCAGCAGCAGCATCGAGCAGGAGACGGCCTGCCAGGGGAGGCGACGCTGCCAAGAACAGTTGTATCATTACAAAGCCTCTCTTTCCACCATAAATTATACACTGTCTCTTGAAATCTTGAACTCTGGTGTTTTTCCGACGCTTTAGATGTCACCTGGGTGAACTGCCGCCGCTATTTTAGCGGACATAAATCCGTTCAGAGCGGGATATTTTCGTGCGATGTTGTAATTTTGTTGAGACGAAACCGACGGGGAATACTTGAATCATAAATGGCGGCGGATGCTCGGGTGATTCTTTTTATAGGCAGCCGTTAAACAGACGAACGCCAAAGACGACTGGATGTGTTATGATGGCGCGTACATGTTATGAATGACTGTGTTTAAAACTCGGTGTGCAGATCCAAAATGATCAAAAGCTCAGAAAGAGGTGTAAAGCTTGTGTATATTTAGTCTGTTTGCATCGTGACGTGAAGTAAACGATGACATCTATGAAGATGGACGACACGTCCCCACTTCCTCCTTTTGTGGCGTGGAGCCAAATCATCCCAAATACAAGCAATGCCGGAAACCATCAGAGTCTGAGTTCCCACCCATACACCCACCTCGTTCAATCTCAAACCTTGTTTCATCCGCTTTTCACACTACCAAATAACTAATTAAAACCAAACGTATCAGAACACTTGTATTTGAATTCATTGGGCCCAATCCCATTTCAGATTTTTACCCCTCAGAACAGAGATACAAAGGCTTGTGGTTGAAATCTTCCTCTGTGCATATTGGAAAGGATTTCAGCTGTGGTGATTTCCTTCGCGTTAGCTTGCCAACTTCCCGGTATTATCACCGCCACCGTTTGCCATTTATCTGATGCAGATACAAAAGCATGGAAGATCTCAATTTGTTCACATCCTCATCTTTATCAATGAAGTCATCAAATAGAGAAAGAACACTGCTTCATCACCAGCCTGTGCTACCAACCAAGTGCAGGACTACACTGAAATACTACTCTGAAATACTTAAAGATGCAGGACTGTCATGCACAAATCAGCAATGACAATGTAATGATAGCTAGCAAGTAGTTTACAGAGACATCAGCAAGCTAATAGTGATTGTTTGATGCTTATTAAGGCTAAATGGAGGAGGCGAGGGGGCGTGTTGGGCTGAAAAATACCTAAAATGACAGAACCAATCGTTAAAAATTGTTTCACATGTACTTTTTTGATGAATTGAAAATGACTTTTTAGTTTGGCCCATCTTCTAACTTAAAGGAGACTCTATTTATGATTTTTCCAGCAGCTGCAATGTCATTCATTAACAGTAAACATGTATCAGCATAATTATGTAATTATGACACAAAGAAGGAAACTATGTTCCTTTAAAGCTACAGAAAAAAGGCGTACATTAGATACAAATGAGGATTATTAGCAGGATCAAATGTTTTATATACATTTTAGAGTAAAAACAGATGATACCATAACACATCCTCACACATTTAATATATCACAACACGACTGGTCTTGAGTGAAACAATAACTAATCTCACAGTTTCCTATTTATTATCATGGCCTCTGGTGAAAAAATGCTTTCACTGGGTGAACATATCACCTTTCCTTTGTCTTTAAAGCAGAAAAGGGGGAATTACATCTAATTTAAAGCAACATTTATAGGCTAAATTTGGTGCTAACATTAAAAACCCAGGTTATCAAATGTGCATCTGTGCACAACACAACATGTATTGTCTCTTATCTTTATTTGCATATTAACTAAAAGTAATGTTACCTAAACACTGTGATACTAGGATCAGATTACAGACTCCATATTTTCCTGAGAATTTAGTAATTATATAGGAATACATTAAGATAAGTACCCTGACGACAACCACAGAAATCATCAGTTACAACAAAGCTAACCTATCGACGTGGCGTCTTTCCCTGTGCGCCCTGATCGCCACGCTGGATGTTGAGACGGTCCCTGGAGGTGAAGAGAAGGATCGGAGGGCTGTGATGTGTTTATTTATAGAGCACAATGAGCCTAATTGGTAAATTGGTCCGATGATTGATTCGCTATCGAGTTTGGTGTTGCCTGTCTCGACTCTGCGGTGAGGGATGTCTCGAAATAGCAGGGATGACAACAAAAGGGAAAGTGGAGCCAATACTTTTCCCCTGAGTGCACGATCCTCCTATTAACGGCCCCGAGTCTCCCCGAGAGTTCAGCCCACTGTAAGCAATTAGACGCATCAAGGTTACGGCTCAGTCTGGCTGCCACCGCGCCGAATTAAAGCCGCTCGTGGAGAAGGGTTTCAACCGCCCACTGGATCAGATCTGGATTTGATGTTTATTTCATTAACTTTGTTTTTGATCCATTAGCTCATCCAATAACTGATCCAAGGACGCTTCTTAAAAAGGTGGCGCGTAATGATGGGATGCTTCAATCTAGAGTCAGAGACGTGTATAAAGTGTACAGCCTCGGGGCCTGATGATCCCAACCTGTGCAGCAGGAAAGTGCAAATGAATCAGATCTATCAAAGCGTATCACGACGGCGCCCTGCTCCGATTTTCATGTCCGTGTAATTAAGCATGTCCCTCCATCCTCCGGAAGTTTCCTCTGCAGCTGGAGTCGCGTTAAACGCCCAAATTTAATAACAGTTTTTGTCTGCTGGTCACAGCAATCTCATTTTATTTATTTTTTTTCCCCCCACACAAGTGTTGTTTCAACAAATGGGGTTATTCCTCTCCATGGCAGAGAGCAGCCCATTACAAGATTTGATAGGCACAAATAAATCATGACTTTATGCATAACAGTGTTCCACCTCATGCAGAGGACTTAGCTCAGGGGCCTATCTGCTTCCTGGCTCCGGGTTTGAAATTCAATTACCCGCTGCCCTGGGTAGCCGCTCGCTGGAAGCAAATCATGGATCTGAGGTAAGGTTTAATGGATTTGAAATATAATTTAGCTCTGGCCTGGCTCCTTAGAGACAGGTCACCATTACCTATAACCACATTAGAGGTAATCAAAGATTCTCCTGAATTTGTTACCTCGGCTTCCAGCGAGCACCTTCAGCGTTCCATTTTTGTCATCCTCCCCCAATCCCCCCGTCTCTGATGCATTTAAAGGGCACGTTATGTTCGGGCATAAATCACCGATTCAATGTGGATTTATTGTGAAAAGGCATCTAACTGGAGCAGTGTCTCTCCTTTGCGGCCATTTACAATGAATGATCTATCGCCACGGCTGTATCAATAGACTGTATTTATTACAATCTGCTCACAATTTCGAACACTTTCATCGCAGAATCTCTCCACGAGAGATCGGGCCGATGTGACAAAGCAAACCCGCTCTCTCTTGCTTGAGGTTTTCGGTCGCTCCTTTGCTCTAATTGCACATTGTGGCTCACGCTTGGCCCTTTTCTTCCCGGGGAACGTTTCCCTTTCCTTCCCTCAGACACCTGTTATTAATTCTCTCCTGTTTAATCAGAGACCTGGGAGGTAGCAGTCGCTCCTCGGGCTGCGAGGATGACAAATGAATTGCCAGGTTAGAAAAATGGACTCAAATTCATCCTCTCCGAGAAATTTGTGTTCACATCCATGCATTGTTCTTCCTCAAGGATAATGGATGGCGTGTGGGGGGGTGGGGGGGGGATTTTGAAGGTGCAGCACAGAATTCCAATAAATAGTTAATGTTGCAACAAAAAAAAGTCACCCATTACGGCTCCGTGGCACTTTGGCGGTCTGGAAATAGCTTACTGCAGCTAACAGGGTGCAGTTAGTACGGTGGGGAAACAATGGAGAGATTGACTGCAAAGATAAACCGTCACTGTCGCGAAAATGCAGCTGAGGAGAAACGATATTGAAATAATGAATCGGGGGAATCTGTGGGCAAAATCAGTGGCCTTTTTAGGCTGTTTAAACCTCCCTTTGCATATAAATAGGAGCGATTCTAATAAGTTTTTAAATCCTTTAGCTGCGCTGTCTCTCCTCCGTCAGCGGAGGCACCTGGAAAATGTCACTGTCGCCGTCTTCCATACAAATATAATCCCCGCGCTGATCCATTGTGGAGCGAACGAGAAGAAGCAGGAGCTCACGTTTCAGACGTACCGCGCTGCAACGTTTCCACGAAAGGTTTCGCATTTAATTAATTTGGACTCAGGAAACACAAACTCTGATTCTTTTATTGCTCCATGACGAGAAAAGTGTCCCAACACGAGGTGGTGTTGCGTCCTGCCGTCTCTTCTGAATCATTTATATCGTGTTGCATCGCTTTTATTAATCCGTTAATTATTCATGAACGTGAATGTAATGAATATGCATTCAGACGGGGCTGAAAGGAAATTGTTCCAGTGGAATTTGGGGAGGAAAAAAAGTTTTCTTAGAGTGCAAAAGTATTTACTCAGCGTTGCGTCATCAAACGGGAGCGCCGGCCCGCTAAAGCCTCCAACGGCTGCTCTTTAAAGTGTCTGAGAAGGGGGAGGCCTGTTTTTCTCTTGTCAGCTGGCGTTCGATGCAGGCGAGAGAGGCGGTGACCTTGCTCGGGCCAGCTCAAGTCTTCAGAACTGTTCCCTGCTGCCTGCTGAAGCTTTGTGAGACGGCGTTCGCTACAGCTGCGGTTTGAAAAAAAAGGTTTGTTCGTCTTTGTGAACTGGAACTTTGTGTTGATGCAGTTTGTAGACAGTTAATTTGAAGCGGCCGTGTGTCTATTAGAGTGTCACGTTTAACCCAAGAGGGACTCAGATGCATGCAGACAAACAGGCAGGCTGGTTGAAAAAGGTAGCTCTAATGATGTTAGCTCTAATCCACAGTCCAAAATCCCCAAATCCTAAAAAACTGAAAGTCTGAAAAGCAAGCAATGAAACAACAAACACAGGCAGGAGCAAATCCACCCAAAAAAACAAAAGAAAAGAACAAAAACAGGGACACAAAGAACATATGAGCAGGCAAAGAGTAAAGGAACAACGCAGGCTTGAATACAAACTGAGATAACGAGGGGATCAGGTGGTGCAGGTGGAGAGATGCTGCAAACAGGGCGGTGCTAATGAGACAGTAGGCGTGTTTCCAATCAAGCATGTGCATGCATTTGCCTCGCATAACCGTGCATTCTGGGATTAAAAACGTCAGAAATGCTGGTGATAACTTCCCTTTGCGACATGTCACATGGCTTTAAAAACTCCCTCCGTTTGCTTTTCTGTGCAGATGGTCTCAAATAAGTGCGGACATGAGACACTCCCCTCAACGTCGCCCTAGTTGGTTAGAATTACCACGTGAGAAATGAAATAGCTCCTTCCAAAGAGGCGTGCCCTCTCCCAAACTATGCTTAAAAAAATTACGAGACTTTGTGAACTTTCACTTCGTCACCCAGTTTGTTATGAGGGAAAGAGGCTTCAGACTGTTTTCAATGAAACTACAGTTGGCAAACAAAATCCCCCTCAGCCTCCAGAAACAAGGGGAGTTCCAATGCCTCGAATTCGTCCGCGACTTGAAGTCTCAGTGCACTGCATAGGCGCAAATGCATGCGATGCAAAAACCGCAATGCATGAGGGGGAACCATCAGACTGGGGAGGAGCGCAAGAGAAACAGGAAACTGGGAACACTGGTGAGGAGGAAGTAACAAAAGGATATAGCTACAAAATAAAACAGGAAATCAACAAACTAAAAAACCCCAAACCATGTAAAGAACATGTGTTTGTAGAGTTAAACCCCTCAGTGACTGCAACAAAGCTCCAGTAAAGAATGAGCGCGTTTCAGAAACCGGATAATATATAACGGGATTACAGCGGCTGTCAAAAGATTATGACATCGCTTTTGTCATCACGATATCTCTGAGAGTTCAAACCAGATATTCACGGGTTGTTAAATCTAGACTCCTCTGATGGCGTCTGCATGAAAACGAAGCGAGCGATGTGCCACGTCTGCTTACAAAAAACACACTGATGATTTTCTGCTGGTGATTTTTTTTTTATTTTTGGGGGTTCAGAAGTGGAGATGTCGTGGTGTTTAGGAATCTAACAGTTATTGATATCGACAGAGAGCCCAGCATCCTCAGCTTGTGCTTTTTGTTGACTATTGTGTCTTATTACCGACTGCCTGATGGCTCGGCACCACACGCCGTCATGAATAAGGCAATGACCATTTAAACGGATGAAAACAAGGACAGTGTGTTCTGAATCCTACACGGATCGTGCTGTCTTAGAGTCCAAACAGCCGTCGTCTGGGGGATCACACTGTTTTTTTATATCCGCCGGCTCACTTATTGATAAAAAGGGTCTGACGGCGTTGAGCTGGACTTCCAGTTGTCATTCAGAGTCCTTGTACGAGTCCTTGCATTAATCGTTCAAAGACAGACTGCCGTCCGACGTCAAAGCACATAATACGATATATCAGCGAACATTAAACCGTAAGAGGATTTGTTTTTAAAAGTGATTGATATCAGCAGCGTGCAGACAAATGAGGTGTTCTCAGGTTGCAACCTGCAGACATAAGGGGATGTATTTCAAAAAACTGACAGGTCTGTCTGCTTCTGCACTTCCGGCACAGTCGTCCTGAGGAATTGGATTTCTCTCCTCGGAGTTATCAGCCTTTGATGTGACACAGTGACCGTATACGAGACGCTCGTCAGGTGTAAGAACGAACAGAAACCCTCAGATGCTGCAAATCCTAAAAAGGTCTTATTTCTCAGTGTGAGACTTCCAACGCGGCGCCCTGCTCGCGGCGCGAATCAAAGCACCACAACCCCTCATTCCGGAAAACTAATTCCTCTATCAGTGTAACTGAAGCTGATGGGAAGAAGAAAAAAAAAACAGCTAATTAATTGTTTTCTTCTTTTTAATAAGCTCAAGTGTTGAGTCACTTTTTAAGCATCTGGCTGAAACAAGATAACAGACCCTAATAGAAAGGAGCTTGACTTTTACTTTTTAATGAGACTAAAGGTCTGGAAACCTCATTTAACGAGCTATATCCAAGAACACAAATATTTGATGGAGGGGAAAAAGGATGAGGAGGATGAAAAAGCGTGGGATCCTCAGCGACTTCAAAGCCAAACGGAGCCGTCCGTATTGCGAGGAAGCAGCCCACGGTCAGGTGGTAATCAGGCTGCTCTGCGCCGCCTCTCCCAGGGTTTGTGGGTAATCACAATGGGCCGGTGGGCCGGGTGAAGATGGCCGGTGTGGCTGTCTGTCCTCCAGCTATTTGATCATTGTAGGAGGACAGCGGCGAGGCAGCGCGGGAGAAATAATCAATGCTACGAGGCTATAAACAAATAATAATGAGGACGGGGAAACATCTGACTTTCTGAGATTTGCAGGAGGGTCTGCCAAAGGGGCCGGATAAATAATGGAAATCACATCACTGTCTTTCCAGCCGTCGAGATCACAACTTTTTTTTTGTTGTAATAAGTTTTATCTCAAGGAAATTGAATCGAACGCAACTGGATTTGTTTTTTTTTGTCTTTGAAGACGTTTCACCTCTCATCCAAGTGGCTTCATCAGTTCCTGCTCGCTTGACTAGGCTGGACTAGGAGGACTAAGCCTCTTGGATGAGAGGTGAAACGTCTTCAAAGACCAAATCTAGTTGCGATGGCTGGGACTAGTCCTCGGACTAGTCCCAGCCTAGTCAAGCGAGCAGGAACTGATGAAGCCTCTTGGATGAGAGGTGAAACGTCTTCAAAGACAAAAAAAACAAATCCAGTTGTGTTCGATTCAATTTCCTTGAGATAACTATGACCTGGATGAATGAGAATATTCACAGACTTGTAATAAGTTTTGCAAGTCACTCAGTCCAGCGATCACATGGCTTTCACATGTGCCGCGGCTGATACATCTGTCGGTAAATCCTCCGCTGCATTTGGCAACCTTGAGAGAAACGGAGAGAACAAAGGGAAAAAAAAGGGAGGCTTTGCTGCACAACTGTTTAAACAGAGAACAGATCCTCGTCCAAGCCGCCGCGAGTGACACATTTCAAACACGCAGCGTCAAATCTATTGAGCTCGCCGCTGAAAACACGGCCTCGCACGGAGCTTCTCTCTCCAGTGTCCCTCTGCTCGGAGTGCAACAGGAGGTCTGGAGATCCAGAAACCTTAAATACAGTTTGAAAAGCCTGGCAGATTGAAGCAATTTATCCCCAGACATGTAGTGTTTCTATGAGGTCACCGTCTGGCCATGGATCTGTCTCCGCATTGATGGGGTCAGCGAGACATCGCGGCGAGCGAGCAGACAGGTGGACACACGAGCCAGCGAGCTTTTTACTGAGCAATTATGAGGTGTGATTATTTCTCACAGGAAAAATAATGAATAATGTTTGTAAAAAATGTGAATCTTCCAGCTGCATCAGGTGCTTCTGAGGAAAAAAACACCAGCAAACCTCAAACAGGACCGAATCATTAATTGATTTGCAGCTTTTTTAAGTTATAATCCTTAATTATTTCTTTAATAACACAATTTTCCATGCTGTTTGTGTTCCTGTTTCTTATGCAACACCCATTCAATGCATTTGCATATGGTAATTATCTCTCTAAAATAGTTTTTTGTTGGTAGTCGTGCAGTCTGTCAGTGTGCTGCACTACCTGAGCAGCAGGGGATTCACAGATAACAAGGCATGCGTGTAATCCGATGCAATTTTAAGAGGAGCGTCCTACTGTTTCCGCCAAACAATAAAAGTGTTCAACTCGAGAAACACAGGGTAGCTTTTATGTAAGGGATAATGCCCACTGAGGTGTCCATTATCAGGAATTAATGGGCGACTGGTCGGCTGGAACTGTCCGACGCGCAGTGGAGGACGGTCGCCTCCGTGGAGTCCGTTAACTCCGGATTATGAACACCTTGAAGGGTCGTTCTCGAGCCGTAACACAGTTGTCCTGGAACAATCATACCGTCCTGTACGGCTGTGACGCAACGGAAACATTATTTACTCCAGTAAACAGGATGAACCTTAGATTAAACTGGTTTGCTCGGCTCAGGGAACCCTTTGGCTTCGCTACAAGCTAGAAAAGCTAACGTTATGCTAGCTAAGATTCAAAGTCAATCACGAGGAGGAGCGTACTGCTGACTACAGGAAATACAGTTCCTGCTTCCAATTCCAGAGCTCCCGGCGATGGCTTGTAACACCAAACAGGCCGAGCAATGAAACACACTTAAAGAAAAGAAAGAGGCAAAGAGCCGCCTTGGAAAAAGAAAGGAGTCGTCCGGTCACGTAGAGACGAGGGAGGAGACCGACCATGACGGAGCTTACAGCAGCTTTAATAACAACAATACTAGTGTTAATATTAGCATAACAAAGACATATAAGCGCTTATAAGACACTTTTAACAGTTTCTAGATGACTTAAGAATGTAAATAAAAGCCTGATGAGTTTCTGAGATTCCAGAATTGTTCATCAAAACATTATTGAGTTTAAATAACGAACCTATTATGTTAATTGTTAAACTTTCACTCAGCTTTATTTAACCTCAACAAGGCTTTCCTCTCACTTTAGATCCAGTTGCTGCAGAAAGCAACGTTAACTGTTAATAAGTACATAGTGGACTGATAGTAAATGCATAATTAATCACATACACATCTTAATAAACAAAAAGATAGTGTGAGTCAAACTCAATAAAAGTGTTTGTAATGCTTTAATAAACAGTTATAAGAAACTAGCTAACATTAATAAAACATCATAAAGTTCATGAGTGCTTATTAATGTCTGTTGATCCAACAATTAACATGTATATGATACTATTAGTAATGCCTATATATTGTAATGTTACTTAGCATCTTATATGGACGTATAAAGGTCTTATTAACCATTTTAAGGACCTACTGACAGTTATTTTCTGATTTTTTTTCATCAGAAGTTCATTCTTAACTTTTCAATGAGTAAAGTAATCATACAAGGAAGAATATAGTATTTATAATATGATTATAGTGTTTTTTGGCAACTCCCAATCTTGGATTCAAGAGATTTAAAATCCTATCCAACGACCCGTCCACTGACAGATGTAAACTTATATATTTGTCTCTGATGAAAGTCGTGTCCAAACGTTTGTCTGTACTCAAAGAGACATAAAAATGAGGCTTGTTCGTATAAAAAAACAATACTGCAGCATATTAAAGTTTAATGCTATATCTTATTGTGTGTCCTCATCAGATCCTTCCATCAGGACTCCTGCTAACAGCCTTTAAATCAATTCAAAAGATTCGCTTTCATTAAAAAAAAAACCTGTATGAAGACACGAGTCTGTCACCAGCCATCGATCCCTCAACGCAAAGTACCGTACTCTGACATCAGCGGGCTGTACTCTGACCCACACATGCACAAGCCTGTGTGTGTGTGCAGAAGCATGGGAACACACACACACACACACACACACACACACAACCTGAATGACTGCATGAGGTTGGCTCATCAATGAGGTGGGACGGGTAAGAGCAGGATTATATTCAGGTCCGGCTGTGTGGCTCTGAGCCGTGGGAGGATGACCCTGATAAATCTCCACAGACTGTGAGGCAGCTTGGCCACAGTTTGCAGAGACAAGCTCGTGGTATGGGGTTCAATTTATGTGGAAAGACTGCTCCGGTTTGGGAGTGTGATATGGGAGCCAAGCAGGCGGACCGCGCCGCCGCCGCCCGCCCGCCTGTCTCCGCAGAGCAGCGGCGAAAACCAACGAGCCCGACGCCGCCTCTCATGTGACACAGTCATCTTGACAATACACTGGCAGTTGATGTGTCATGTCGCTCCCCCCTGTGAAAAATCAAAGACGGTGCAACGAATGCAGTAAACAAGCTCGGGGTGGGGGCGTGGGCGGGTGGAGGAGGAGCGGGGTTTTGAGGGGGAATTCAAACAGAAGGCTTCTGTGACTGGACACAGATCGGAGGAGGGCCCGTCCCCGCTGAGCTTCTGATTATCGTCTGATCTGAAACTAAATCACACAGCGAAGAAAAGCAGGAGGCTGCTTCAGCCGGCTTTCATACTCCACAGCGTGATGTGTACAAACTGCCGCCGCCCACGGAATTCCTGCTGCAGCCGCTGCTACGTCCATGACAAATCATTTTTTATAACAATTCCTCCTGCATGAGATAGGTTTGTAAAAAAAAAATGGGTTATTTAAGTTTGGGACAACATGTCTTAGCTCGCTCTGCTCAGTGTTTAAATGTCAATATTGAGCAGTTTTCTGACATAAATCATGTGTTTCTGGAGGCGTCAGCTGTCTCAGTCCGCCGCTGATGGCAGGAATTATTGGGTGTAACGATGTGAGATTGGTGCACGGCGCCACGCAGGTGTAGTTCTGATGAGTGGATGGGTTGAGTAGGATGGTTGTGGGAAATTATCGTGAGCCCTTCAGAGGCGTTATGTGTCGAAATCAATGGAGCATCTGTGGCAGGAGGAGCTCACTTCAACGCCCCAGTGACACATTCGCGTTCACCCAGTCCTCCTTCACAGGCTTTGACATAGATGCTCACCGAAATTGGCACGAGGATTGTTGATGGAACAGTGTATCACAGCCGTTACACATCACGTACATGGACACTAATCGTCTATTGTGACACGACGAGTTTAATTTGTGGAGGTTTTGTCTGAAGATTCAATTTTAGATAAAGTATTTTAAGAAATTATTTGTGCACAACTCAAGGTCGACAGGCGCGTAGGAGAAGACCGAAAGATCTGATGAAGGTCTAAGTACCGGAACGTTGTTGTCAGTAAACTAATTTGCAAGTGAAGTGGACAGTGTGCGAGAGTCTTTTTTCCTGAGAAATGATTTTTAGAAATCTATGTGAGGATTCTTTCTCCGGTGATAAGTCTGATCTTAATGGTTTTCTCTCGTGTGATTATGACTTGAGAACTGGAGGAAAAAAGGTTTCAGCAGGATAATCATCTCTAAAAACAAACAAACAAACAAAAGAAAATAACTCAGAAGAATTTTTTTTCTTGAGTGAAAAATGTTTCGTGTTCTGTAGATTATGCTTCGTGACAACTTTATGACCCGCCGTGATATTAAGTTGGTAATTTAAAGCCTCTGCCTTGAGTTATGGCTGAAGAAAAAGAAATATGTCTTTCATGCATCGGATGAGATCAAAAAGTCAATACAGAGCAAACAATATTTCCACAGCTGAGTTCAGAGACCTTGACACGGCGGTCAGAAGGTCTCGGCTCAAACGTTCCTCTGAGGGTGAGGCTAAGACAGCCGATACTCAGCGTCCTCATTACACGCATCTCAAGATCACTCTCGGCAAATCCAGATCATTACGTCAATAAATAAATAAATAACTGATGCTCATCGTGTCGGATTTAAAGAACAACATGTGATTAAACCCCGCAGAGCATTTTGATACTTCGAGACGGAGTGACGTTCTTCGCATACGGAGCGACTCGACCGACAGTTTTAAAGCCGTCTCTGAATTTCCATCGACAATATTCATTTTCCAGGGTTACTTTCATGTAGCTGCTCATAAACAGATTCATTACACGTCTTGTGCAACCGGCTCAAAATAGAAAACAATTCACACACACAAAAAAAAAAAAAATGTCCTCCTCCAGCAAGCCAAATTCCTCCAGGGGAAAAACAATAGCCTTGATATCTTCAAACAAATGCAAGTATGCAAGCTCGGCTGAAATGTTTTCTGCCATGCTGCACTGTGCATAGGGATGTACTTTGCATATCTATTATGCGCTCTCTCTGTGAACAAGCAACCTTGTGGAACTCATCCGAAATCTGCTTTATATTTTCTTTTGAAATCAATTTTCGGTTCATTGCTGTTTTCAAAGTCTGCCAGCGAGTCGCGGGGCTCTTTCAGGAGGAAGAGCCTCGCTGATGCCGAAAGGCTCGAAAGACGACGAGGGGCGACTGCACGTACCGTCGGCCAACTCAGCGCCACGTTTACTTTCAAGCGATTCCTGGGTGACTGTGTGGGAACATTTCAGAACAACGAGTCAACTGCTAGTTCGATTAGGCGTCGAGCTTGCTAAACACGAGGCTCTCAACGCTCGGGAAGATGCTCATTTAATCACTGGTATGTTTAGTTCAAGGTGAGGGTGGGAATAGAGATCGTTCTTACCTGTCAGGTGTCAGCAGAACGGATGATGGAACGGCCAGGCATGAAAAGAGACAAAGGAACAAAGAGGAAACAGTTAGTCACATGTTTTACACAAGTTTCTTTGTTAAATTAGTCTGACATTTAGGGAGAGTGAGACGAGAAGACTGATCCCACTATCACATATACTGTAGCTGGAGCGACATACGGTTAGCTTAGCTTAGCACAAAGACTGGAAACAGGGGAAACAACTAGCATCTCGTAGCCTAGCAGCACCTCTAAAGCTCAAGAAAGATGAGCTTAGCAGTTACAGTCTATATATAATGGACAGGAATGAGAGTCGTATCAATCTTCTCATCTAACTCGCTACCAAGAAGTGAGTAAGAGTAATTAACAAAATGTCAAATTAGACCCGGTGTTTCCTCTGTAATTGTCTTGCAGCAGCGGTGATGAGGGTCACATTTTGGTATTTCGTCCCTCTTGGTGTTATTTAAGAGGCTGCAGCAGTAACATTGTAATTATTAGTATTTTAGTTTTGTTATCTGGATTAAAATATTCAGTTTCCCTCGTGTCACCACTCCTGACTGAATGGAGAGGAAACACTCATTCATTTCTGTTTATCAAGTCGAGTCCAAGTGAAGCTGTGCAGCGAGAAGGTTTCAGGAGTAAATGAGTTTGCAGAGACAGTTATGTATGTTCAGTGATCGCCAGTGTTGCCACAGTTACTTTGAAAAACTAATCTGATTACTGACTACTGATTACTCCTTTAGAAAGTAACTTAGTTACTTTACTGATTACTTGATTTTAAAAGTAACTAAGTTAGATTACAAGTTACTTTCTAAAGGAGTAATCTCAGCACATCAACAAGTCCAAACAAATAAACAGGTTGATAATTCTTTGTCTCCACCAGCAGCACAAAGTGTACAACGAACCTTGATATTGTTGTTTTTAGCGCCAAGAAACACAAAATAATGACTGTATTTCCACTTTGAAAATGCGCTTTCCCTCTCCCCCCTCCATTGCTGTTTACGTTTCGTGTCGCACACGTGCGTTGTCCTCATGCTGAAAACTCTCCGTTTTCTCAGAGACAAAAATAAATCTCATAATATCTACTTTACTAAGGAAAATGATAAAAAAAAAAGTAACGTACAGTGACTTTGATTTAAGTAACTTTAATCTGACTACTGGTTTGGAAATAGTAACGCGTTAGATTAGTCGTTACTGAAAAAAGACGTCATATTAGTCAGATCACTGGTGATCGCTGTGTATTCTCATTACGATGCACATTTTCATCGTCCATTCACCAAATGTTAACATTCATTTACTATCTTGATACAATGTAACGATGTTCACATCACAGTTACGTCCTGGTTAGGAGGTTTTACTGATCTGCAGTCAGCTCTGTTTCACTGTTTGCAGCAGTGCGGTCTGTCTTCCTACACTACACTTTCCATCTGTGACTGCGTGTGAATGCATGCATACACGAGCCGAGGAAGACAAGTTTGAGGCGAACAGGAAAAATGCATTAGAGAGGCTTGCACAGAGAGAAACATATGGTATGCACAGCGCTCTCTCAGTGTCGGGCAGCTGGACGCAGCAGAACACGAGGAGCAGCTTAATCTGGCTCACCGTGAAACAGAGAAATCTCCGGGGCCCGTTCGAGACAATCTCAAGACGATCCCTGCAGACTATTTTTCCTCACTAAAAGCAATTTCTCACCCCCTCGACTTGCTAATTAATGCAAGACCCATGCCCCCGCGGTCTTCCATCGCCCCGTGTCTTTCGGCTCTTGCCCACAGCCATCAGCCCCGGGGCCTCGGCGAGGTCTGCCCTTGGCCCCCAGCTTCCTCCGGCGTGACTCCACAGCTTGGCTTTGAGGCCTCGCCCGAGGCAGCGTGGACCAAAATCAATGTGGGAACAGTGAGGGGGCGTTGGGATTATCAGATGAGGTGAGAGAAAATACAAATGACTGAGAAGTCAATTAAAATGGTCTGATTGTTCATTCCGGTCCGTGCAAAAATTGGTAAAAAAAAAACACGGCAGATTGAACACTATCAGTTCGGTGAGTAAGAAATGAATCTGGGTCATTGTTTTAGCACAGCTCTCGTGTCATTATCCTATTTAGTCTCGACAGCCTGTGTTGCTGTTTCATAATAAATTGCTGGTGATTTAATTAATTATACAGAGGTATTAAATAAAACATTAGGGAAATTATGTTTTATTGAATCAAGCGCTCACCTTTGCAATTAATCTACATTTAATACGGCCTGGCCCGCTTAAATTATGAAAATCACTGGTGGTGGCTGCACTTTAAAGCCCCCACACATACACATCCTTCCCTGAAATATTATGCAGATGACAGTGGATGTTTCCATAATTAACCTCTTCTGTTAGCGTCTTCGGAAACAGAACTATCGCTTAAAGTTTTTGGCGAGGCTATATACAGTGAGGGCTTCCAGCAAACGAGAGGCAGAGCTCAAGGGTAAAAACTATATTAAGAATGTTTTCAGAACACTGTCTCGTGCTATTAAAGTAACTCTGCTGACTGCGGCGCCGTTGCTCATTAGAGTTGCCTTTAATAACCTTCTGTATGTTTTTATAAACATCACGTTCCCCTTGTTTTTTTCAGTGTCACATGTCAAATAAAAAAAAGAGGCTTAAAAACCTGGTTGTCCTCTGGAACAACTACTTTATTACCATATGTGGAAAAAGTAGTATAAAGCCTTTTGTGGCTCCAGAGGAAGCTGCATGTGATTTGATAAACTGTCCCCAGTGATGTCGCTCAGTGGCTGAGTTGCATTGTGGGTAATGTAGGCAGCAGGTTTTGAAAAGCAGTCGACTGGTCTAACAGATGCCCCACCTTTTCAACCCCACATGTTGCTGTTCTTTTTGAAAAAACCTGTTGCCTACATTACCCAGAATGCAACGTAGCCACCGAGTCTGCTAGTGGCTATGTTGTCAGCATCATTGGAGAAGAGCAGCGGACTTCGAGAGCATCGCGGCCCACGGTGTCTTTAGACCAGGGTTTCCCAATCCCAGTCCTCGAGGACCACTGCCCTGCATGTTTTAGATGTGTCCCTCCTCCACCACACCTGATTCAAATGAGTGGCTCGTTATCAGGCCACTGCAGAGCTTGATGACGAGCTGATCATTTGAATCAGGTGTGGGAAACCCTGCTTTAGACCATCCGGCCTGACCGGGTGGACCACCCCAGGAAGGAAAAGGTGTTAAGAGCCACGCTAATCCAGCTTGCTGTAAGGCTGCTCCTGGTTTATGTCCAGTCGCAAGAAGAAAAAATGGACGTTGGATCGAGCTGTTGCGCTCAACGGAGACGGAGAGACGGACTCGGTGTTTGTAACATCGATGCTCGGTGCCCACACAGTAAAGGTCGATGGAGAGTTTGTCCCAGGTGTTGAACCTTTGATAAGAAGCTGGCTTCCACATTATCATCACCACCTTGTTGCTGCTGTTTACATTCACCCCGACAAGGAGTTTACACACTTTCATTTCATTATGCGAACCTGTGTTCTGTAATGGCAAATAAATGACTCTGTGCCTCTGCACCGTAGGTAATTTATCAGATTGCATGCAGCTTCCTCTGGAGCCACAAAAGGCTTATAAGAGACCTATAATTGTACCTTAATGTGTAAAATATGTGGCGTTACCCTTTAATACTGCAGATTCGTTTTATAGAACAAATGTTTTTATTGTTTAATTAACTTTAAATCCCACATTTGTCTGACGTTCCCTCAAAACTGAAACATAATGTCACTTGTTTCTTTAAGACTCTTAAGTCCTTGATTGTTTTTTATGATTAATAGGAACTCTACATGATAAAATATCTCGTAGCACGCATGAGAAAAACAACCTTGACTGACCTCGCACACTCGCAAATCATGGTATGGCAGCAAACGCCGGCAAATATAATTATCTTTTGAATTCATAATGATACAAAGCAGGCTGTCTGTCTTCTATAATTACCCTCAATTAATGGGGTTTGTCTTAAACAATTAATGTGATAGATATTAACGCGATAGTAATGGATTTCGTGTCTTAGACAAACAGAGCAGAGCTGGCTCAAATACTATTTGCGAACACTTATTAATGTTTGCTTTGACCTGTTGGGAGCCGTGCAGGTGGGACCGACGATTCAGATGGTGTCAGATAAGCTGTCCATCACGGAGCGGCGGGACTAAATTGAAATGCGAACCTGTAAGGCAGAATGGCGTGCAGTGATGTTGCTCTGGAGGCATTTTGGAATAAAAAGGTGTCCATCAAATTGCAAATGCTACGCTGAGCAGAAAAAGATTCCCACTTGTATAAAACCTGGGAAGAAGAATTACCATAATAGCCTACAGTGATGCGTTCAGGTCTAATAGGAGGATCATGCGCTGTAATTATCTAAAATGCAAACATGCTTGAGTTTTAATGTATAATTCATTTGAGCTACAACACGGTTAACAAGCTAAATGTATTTAGGCTGAAGTTCCCATTGATCCTGCAGCTCTCTGACACCGGTACCGTTTTACAAAATATCGACACACACGCACTTTATTTTGGCGAGGTTCGTCTCGTGGCGCTGTCTCTGGTGGCGTCTCGGATAGCTGTGATTCTGTCAGTGAGATGAATAAAGCGCCTGTTTGGACTGGAGAATGGAGGCAACAGTGGAATATAATATATATATAACTTACAGAGAGATAAGGAAAAGCCCCGTGTGATTTTATGGAGTAATACTGTTCAATTTCAAGTATAATATACATCATTTTTATGGTTTAGTATTCTGCCTACAAATGAACCGTCACAGAGAATTTGACCATCCCGCTGAATACCCCATTATTTATACTGCTGACGCTCGCTGATTCCAACAATCTACTAACTCACTGCAACGGATTCAGAAAATTTCTCACAGGCATCCCAGGCAGTGTGCTGTTACTGTTAATTAATTAGTGCCAACTCAGTTGCAGTTTATGCTCAACACAATTAGTCTGGCACCCTCAGCTTACTGCGCAAAAGGTAAAAATTGGCTGAGGGAGGAAGTGTTTTCTTGTAATGAACTTTAAGAAGTGATGAACTGGTGCACACACACACACACACACACTCAGACACGGCTAGTTTGCTTTGTTGTTGCTGCTGGACTCTCAGTTTTGTCTCACAGGTTGCAAAACTCTTGTTGCAGCTGCTGGACAGTGGAGCTGTAACCTGGTGTGTAACGCAGCTGATTAGCTGATTCAGGATTCTTTTTTCAGGAAAAACACAGGTGTCACTGATAATAACTATCGCTGGTTTCCTCATAGTGAAGCCAGTGAGCAAGCGAGCGAGCGAGCAGGCACAATACCAGGGCCCTGAAAGCTGCACACCAAAATGGAATGCAGCCATGACAGATGTTATTCACCACATATGAAAACACGTCTAGTTAGTGGTGACAGTCGATTGAATATCATTATTCACTTTTGTTGTTATTTTTGGACTTTGCATAAACCCTCTGCTTTCCTTCTTCCCCTGCACAAATCTATTCTGCTCACTAACTGATTCTTGTTGATGCTACTTTATACTATTGTACTTTTAACATTTATTTGACGGCTATCTGTAATCGCAGATCAAGATGCATGCTTATTAAACTACCCAACAATATAAAAAGAAGTAGGGAAGCCCTGATCTGAAATAATTTAGAAAAATAAGACGATATTGAAATTACCGATCATTGAGACGGGGTTCTTGGGGGTTCGGCCGTGACTTAATCAATGTAACAGCAGTTAAACAGACTCTGAATGATCTGATCCACTTAATAGGTCAGTATTGGAGCAGTTACCTGTCCGCTGGAGTGGATCAGTGCATCACCAATATCTCCGTATCACCTACCCACCTACAACACCACACTCTTAGAAATAAGGGTTCCAAAAGGGTTCTTCTACAAGGGCTGAGGTTCTACCTGGAACAATTTACTTCTGAAAAACCCTTTCCTGAAGAAACAGTTTTTCAAAGGTTTCTGGTAACACTAATGGTTCCAGTAAGAACCATTTTGATCCAGAGAACCCTTTAAAAACCCTTTCCTGAATAAAGGGTTTTTCAAGGGTTCTTGGTAACACTAACGGTTCCAGTAAGAACCATTTTGATCCAGAGAACCCATTAAAAACCCTTTCCTGAATAAAGGGTTTTAAAAGGGTTCTTGGTAACACTAACGGTTCCAGTAAGAACCATTCTGATCCAGAGAACCCTTTAAAAACCCTTTCCTGAATAAAGGGTTTTAAAAGGGTTCTTGGTAACACTAACGGTTCCAGTCAGAACCATTTTGATCCAGAGAACCCTTTAAAAACCCTTTCCTGAATAAAGGGTTTTAAAAGGGTTCTTGGTAACACTAACGGTTCCAGTAAGAACCATTTTGATCCAGAGAACCCTTTAAAAACCCTTTCCTGAATAAAGGGTTTTAAAAGGGTTCTTGGTAACACTAGCGGTTCCAGTGAGAACCATTTTGATCCAGAGAACCCTTTAAAAACCCTTTCCTGAATAAGGGGTTTTAAAAGGGTTCTTGGTAACACTAACGGTTCCAGTAAGAACCATTTTGAACCAGAGAACCCTTTTTTGGAGAAAAAGTTCTTCAGGGATTGTTGAAAGCATGGGTATAAGATCCTGTATGGGTTCTTTGTAGAACCTCTCATGGGGGGTTCTGGGTGGAACCTTACACACACAGTTCTAGGTATAACCCTTTATGTTGGGTTTTAGGTAGAACCCTCCACCTTTATAAAAGGTTCTACCTGGAGCCAAAAAGGGTTCTCCTATGAGGACAAGCCGAAGAACCTTATATGGTTCTACTTAGAACTTTTATTTCTAAGAGTGCACGACACTTAAATGCTGCTGAGTAGAAATCAGGGCCATATTAAGTAGACAGACAGACATTTCATTTTAATGTCTTTATTTACTCAGATGCAGAAAATGTACATTAACAGACGCTTTGTCCCGACTTTCACTGAGGTGAAACGGCTGAAATAGTTTGTCACGCAAATTGAGTACGTTTGAAAAAATACCCTGATCTTTCAACTTTATTTCAATGTATTTATTTTTTATAAATGTCATATTTTTTGAATGTATTTAAAACATGTCAAACATTATTTGATGTAGGCAGTTTAATATTCCTTTCCCCTCTCTGTCTGGGCCCTCTAGTGGCACAGAGGCCCGAGGCTGTGCATAGATCGTTCCTTAAAGAGCCCTTAAAAAGTATATTTTGTTGATTAAAATTATGAATGCACTTGTCGATTAGTTATTATTATCGTACTCGTATTGCTATTTTTACTAAAAGATCTCAGTACCATCACTGATTGCGCTCCGAGTGTCTTTTAGCTTGATGTGTTTTTTTTCTCCCGGTGCAAAAGGTGTCAATCAAATACAGCCTGTAGATGATAATCATTTTAAAACACCTGTGTGGGAGGCTGTCGGGAGCGAAGGGGCTTTGAAAAACTTTGAAAAATAGTTTATAGTTGTTTATTGTCTTCATGTGGCACCGTGTCCTCCCGGCAATGTTATAAAGCTGGTGCCGATCATTCTGTAGCTTTTGGAGTCTCCACTTTCACCACTTTTTCCTCCTTTTTTTGCAGGGAAGCTTAACAATCCAACCGGGAAGGAGCAGAAGTGCAGCTCATTATGTGAACGCTGCTAAGCTCAAGATCAGTCAGCAAAAATAATTAGGCGTTACATTACCGAGTGTCATATCTTTAGACGGACTGAAGCCATCCAGTTGGGATCGATTGCACTCACTTTGTGCCGGGAAGAGTAATAAACATAATTATGCTTTTTTTTTTCGCTGCTTTTTGAATCGAAAGCCACACAGTGTGACTGAATGGGGCTGTGTGTGCGCGCTCGAGCTGAACGCCGTGCCAATTACCACAAATCACAGTCAGCTGGTTTTCTACCTCCTTTAATAGGACTCAAAACTTGCGGCTTAGCATCGTTGAGCACGGGGGCTCCCATTCGAGCGCTTTCATCTAATGTCATGCTCATTAAAATATAAATTGGTTTATGATTACTACCTGCAACTCTGCAACTGGACCAACTGATAGCGATTTGACCAGCGGCAGAGATTAAAGAGGACACAGTGGTTAGTTATCGGTGTGCACACATCACAGTCGTAACGATGCAGCTGACTGACGACTGAGTTTTTCACCAGGTGCATTTTTTTGCACCTCCTCTGTCCACTAATGCGAATCAATAAACAAAATCAAACTCCGTCGATCCCTGTCATGCTCTTGAATGAAGCTGTTCATTTAAAGCTGCCTGTAAAAAAAAAACATCATGGCCAAACAAATACTGAGGCTCCATTAACAGCCGTGTCAAGGTGGGAATACCACTCAAACTAAAAGAGAAATCAACCAACAAAGCGATGCTACAAGACCAAACAAATGTGGCCGCAGGTGGTGTCTTTGGCAACTAATATGAGGGAAAAATCTGTCTGTCCTACCGACTCGTTCATGACATATTTCCCTGAGAAAACAGCGTCAGTCCCCGGCAGCAGTTGACTGGTGATCATGTGACGCGATTTTCCAGTAAAAAGCTTCTAACTCACAGCACCTTCTATAATTCTGTTGTTGTAGTTACTGTCTTTGGCCACTTATGCCGGTTTTCCACCGACAGTACCAGCTCGCCTCGCCTCGGCTTAGCGTGGCTCTACTTGGTTTGGTTTCAGACGCGTTGCGTTTCCATCTAGAATTAGTATCTCTTCAACGTGGGCGGGTCGTCATCAACGTGGGCGGGTCGTCATCAACGTGGGCGGGTCGTCATCAACGTGAGCGGGTCGTCATCAACGTGGGCGAGTCGTCATCAACGTGGGCGGGTCGTCATCAGTGACGTACTTATCCACGCGACACATAAACAGGGCTAGCTGTGGGCTACGCAAAACACGTACACCTTTTCATTTCTTGTCGCACCATCAAGCTCGTTCTGGATGCGTCTTCAGCGACGACACTCAGGAGCGTCTCCACCTCTGCCACGGTCCACGCCGTGTTCCTGCACGTTGTTCCTTCCATGTAATCGCTATGTTGACTGAACGCAGACGCTAGTTTTTAAAGGTAGCGGGTGTCGGGCTCGGACGTCGCGCTCGTCACGAGTCGTCAAGTGGCGTCGCTCTCTGTCCAATCAGAGGCCGGCTGCCAGCTTAAGTCACACAGAAGTTTAGCTCAGCTCGGTTGGAACTTATACGGAGGTGATACTAAAAAAGCACCACTTTAGCAGGTACCAGGTACCAGATTTCAGTAATGGGAACGCAAAAAAGGCGAGCTAAGTCGAGGCGAGGCGAGCTGGTACTGTCGGTGGAAAAACGGCATTATATAGGGAAAAAAATCACCAAATTCAATGTGGAAAAATCACCGCAACCCGGTCAGCCCTCCTGATGGCGATTATTTGATGTCATTTCAAGCAAAAAACCTCATCTTTGTCACTTTCTATGCTGCGTGGTGGGTCAGGATCTCAATCGCAGCACAATATAACAGCATCCATGTGATTATAAACAGCTTGCTGACATATGTTCAGATTCACAGGTGCTTTATGCCGCCGCTGCTTAGTTCAGTGTGAAGAAGCAACGGCGGTGTCAAGGACAGTCTTTGTGGAACCCCCCGTCTGAAAAGGGCTTAAGATAACTTATTGGTAGTGCTGACAATCCCTGTTTATTTCCATCACCATGAAGAGAGAAATGATTTCTGAATGTTTTCCAGTCTGCAGGCTTGATGTCTGATTTCAGTGTCGACACACAGATGTAATTTCATGCAGCTTGTTACATGATATACTGCAGGTATCTCATTTGCTCGTGACGCGCCTCATGTTGTGCTCATGTTTGTTGTTGCGTAGACTCTTTTTTTCACATTTCAAAGCGGTTCCTCTTTTGCGCTGAGATCCACACGCTGAGTGGCAGTGTGAGCAGACTGTAATTTGAAGCTCTGTTCACAAAGAATCAAAAAGTTAGCTGGGGGAAATCACGCGTTTGTTTTCCCTGGCGAGTTCCAGCCCTCGTTACGGACCCAATAAAGTTTGCAGCGCAGGGATCGGCTGTCACTTTCAATGAATTTCTAGTAAATATGACAGACTGATAAAGGAATATATTCGCATCAACAAGGACAACAGGGCGTTAAGTAGCCACAACAAATCCAGTTTTCCGGGCGGTGATTCACTGCTCCTAAGAATGATCGAAAGCTATTTTTCGACGGCGTGCGTCTGCTCTGGTGTCAAACACATGGAAACGCAGCTGTAGATCAGACAACAGACAGTCTGAGCCTTCAGACCTCCTCCCACTCGCACGCACGAGCAGCCAACATGTGACGGGGACGTGCTGATCCCCGTCACACGGCGGAGGATCCCGCTATATTAAAGCCTGATTGATTCCAATATCCTGCCACATACAGGGCTTGACATTTATATTGAATTAAAAAGTAGGACTTTAATTAATTCACGAACCCGCTCTGGTTAATAATACTCTCTCCCATCTTCAACACATTGAATTAAATCGAGCGTGACTCATTGGAAATGTGAAATGGATGTTTGGTTCAAATAAGCATTCTTACGGAGAACAATAAATCTGCCTAATGGACTTTAATACAACTGCCGGGCGTCTAATGTCTTATTTTTGCCTCTCTGTAAGGAAGTGGTTACTGACGCCTGTAACACAAAGGGGTCGGCAGTAACTAAGAATGAAATGGGTTTATGATAATCAAGCTGCAAATGATGCTAACAGTCATAAATTACAGTTACAGGAAGGAGAAAAAAACGAAGTAATTAGAATGCAAATACTTTGAACAGCTCACTTATTTATTTTGAATTGTTTAAAATTCACTTTCATTGAATGCATTATGAAGCTCAATGGATCCTTTTTTTTTTTTTAAAGGTTATGAACTCTATAATGCGTTCGAGTCACTGAAATCGAATCTGTGTCCTCTGGAGGAAAACCTGCATGTGAGTGAGTCCAGACTCCCTTTAAAAATCACAGATTTTTGTGAGATGTTGAGTTCAGGGAAACTTTGGAAAGGTTGTAAAACGATTTCTGCAACACATTCTTAATTATTTCTTCCCTCTTGAAGATTTGGCATTTGTAATACATTAAATTATTCCTTTCTTTGTATATAAAAACTTTGTGTCAGGTCGTCCTGAGGTGTAACATACAATCCATTTCTGGATAAATGTTTTTCAGTATCAGCCAAAATCTAATGTTTTTTTTTAATTTTTGCTAGTTTTAGTCAACATAAATTAAAGACATTTTAATTTTGGTCTCATTCTTTGACATCACTGCAGCTGTCGCCATCTTTGTTGTGTGCAGTTACCATGGATACAGGTATCATTCTCATCTATTGTTGGGTCAGAGGGGACAGACAGATGTTGACTTATTCACACAGACGGTGTCTTGGTGCCTCTGCAGTGAAGTAATACAACACACTGAGTCCACGTTTATACATAGCAGGGTATAAACGTGGTAGAAACGAATATTCCCCCCCTCCAATTTCAAAAATAACATTGTGCACACAACATCGTTTACAAAAAAGTTGTCATTTACATCAACCCGCATAAATACGCCGTCGAGCGTCATTATAACTCTGCCAAACCTCTGGGCGGCAGTGTAGGGAGAAGGATAAAGCCACGCAAGCCAATCAGAATCCTCAGAATCAACAACAACGAATAACACGAGCGACTTCCTGTTCCTTTCAAAACAACGCTTTCTGGCGCATAGCCTAATGAGCGTGAGAACCTAAAACCCAGTTTCTCCCAGCTGACACGACAACACATAACCGGAGTTTTCCAAATTCTCCACTTTGCCCCGAGTTTTTAGAAATAATTGTTTTCTGTGATAAAAACGGGGTTTTTGTGTAAATGAGAGGCCAAACCGCATGGAAATATCTGCGTTTTCCCTTCGTGTAAACGGGGCTAAACTCTTCTCAGGAAGTCAAGGTGTCATTTCAGAAACCGTGTTTGAACAAAGCCGCTCTCTCTGCCGTTGCTGCTCACCGGCATCACCACTGGTCACTAAAACACTGCTCACTGTCTGAGTTCAGCTTAAGAGGAGAGGCTAAAACGTCAGACATATTAACGTACCTCCAACATGACGACATGAGAGACTGATAGTAACACTAACGTGGCACCAACAGCGCTTGTTAATGTTATAACACATGATTATAGCTGTTGTGTTGCTGCTGCTTCTCATCGAACTCTCAGTGGAATATAAATGAACTTAGCTACCTCGTCTATTAATCTTTTTTTGAAATGGTAATTTCAGAAAACATCACTGAAATCCATTGAAGAGAGATTTCTTTGCAGATGCACGCAGGTTGATGAACATTTTGAGACTCAAATATGAATCAGTTCATCTGTTTATCGATTCATTCAACGTGATTGTTCCATTCTTTGATGATAAAAGTCATATATATCCTCATGGCTCTTCTTTCAGTGCTGCTTTTTATTTCATTGTAGTCGTCAACAAATGTTTTCACTGTTGTTGGCCGGACTAACACCGGCTGGCTGCCAGTGGAGAACAGCAGAGACTTTGTCTGAACTGGATGCTCACTCTACCAAAGTGGAATAACAGCAATACGAAGGTAACAAACTACACTCATAAATAAATACATAGATAAACAGGAAAGTGAGTCACTGATGTGAGATTGGGCTGTTGCACATCAAGGTTGGCACTCAGTTTTAAAAGGATGCCCACAACTCTTCTTCAGTAGCAGAAGTGACACTGAAAGAAACCTTGAGATTGTCGTCGACTCAGGCACTGACTCAAGTCTGTGTTTGCACGGAGAAAGACACTCTCGCCTCGATCCTGCTGAACTGATTGACTGGTTCATCCAGCTCATCCTGCACGTCAGTGCACTTTAGATACGTCTTAATTAAACCATGTCCACAGGACATTGTCACAACTGTGCTGTACGTCTGGAGTTTGTTCAGACGATCAGCGTTTATTGCGAGCCAAACACGTAGAATCAAGGTGATGTGGAGTTATGCAGATTTGCTGGATGAGTTAATCTTCAACACCGCTCATGGAGATTATTTAGTTTTTCTCTCAGGAGACACTGCATGCGGTTCTCCCATTAGTAAAGCATCATTAATGAAGTTTTTTGCAGCTTTTACAGCAAAATCAGCAAGAAAAATAAGAGCGACTACAAGAGAGGGAATAAAGGAAAACATTCTTGCGAGCGGTGGTTTTATAATAATCTGCCTTGTTCTTTCAGGCTGGTCCAGCGTCGCCTAAACGCTACTTGGCAAAATTTTAAAACTGCATACAGGCTGGCAGGCTGCACATCATAAGAAGTTGGTTGGGGAAATCTTTACAAGACGTTTTAAAAACAGCATACAAAGGCTTGGCAGTAATACGTAGGATTTAACCAGGTGTGTATAACGTGTGTGTGTGGCTAGAAGAGAAACAGCGGCTTACAGTCAGTGAGCATAATTAGAATTTCTCTCTACGGTGCATATTAATAAATTAACAGTATTTCTAAGTGACACTGACGCTGAGGCACAACGACAGGCCGTTTCAATGAGTCAGTCCAACACGTACAGACACAAGACTGCTGTAATAATACACTCAACATCTCCCCTGCACGGCATACTGTACGGTTCTGATGCCTCCGCAGCGGACGTGCACTAAGTTGCCAGGAGTGCAATAAGGTCCAGCAGACCGTGAGCAAGTTTGCCCGAATTAAATGGGTTGCATCAAACAGGCGATGCTGAACTATAAAGGAGAGCATCAACAACAACACAACCGCGTCGGAAAAGGACCACAGCCAGACAAACAAGACAACGTTTCACGGCCGTGTGCTGGAATTAATGATATTGCTCGTGTTTTCTTCTCCTTCTTTATTTGAAATGCCTGTCATAAAATAAACACGGCTCCTGGCTGCGCCTCGTAAAAACCTCCCCCGCGGTGACGGCGGACCTTTTGACAGAAATGCCCAATCAAAGCCGCAATGGGTCAATGTGGAGATGTTCCAGGAGTGTGAGTTATGGCTGGGTTCAGAGTGTTATTTTAATGGGGCTCCGAGCACCGGCTGTAAAAACCTTTGGCAGCTTGTTGGCTCTGCAGGCACCATTCATGTGTATCTCTTAGTTGACACAGGCCTTATATAAGCCCTGTGGCACGGGGACTATCTGTGTAACATAGTGTCCCAACTCTGGGGACTTTTTAATTCTGAAGCTGGATAATGACTTCAAGGTCTGCTACCGACGAACAGACCTGGCGGATCGTTGCATTAAAGCGATAGCACAAGATCATTTACATACATCCCGATGTCCGAATATGAGGATTATTGATTGGCGTCTGACAGCAGGATATGGCGTGATTTAACAACAACAACAACAACCCTGAAATGTCTCAAGGGCAGCTGGAAAAAGTCACACACCCAAACTGTTGTGCAGTTTTTGCTGTGAGGAAAAAAAAAGGCACATCATTTTCGCGTTTGATAAATCAGCTCCTTTCCCAGAGCTCCTCTCACACCCACAACATGCTGCTATGAATTATACTTGACATTTCTCCCCACATAATTTCTCTCCAGATGGCACCCTGCCCAACATTTTGGAAGTTAACAAATAAAAAAAAAAAAAGACGCAGACTTTTCACTCTTGAGTGGAATTGAAAGAGAGTGAGCGGGTAATACAGAAGTTGAGTTTGTATAATTAGTTTTCCCTGACCTCCGTGAAAACAACAGGCCATTATCCTCCCGGCTGTTTGCACCCCTGCAGCCTCCTTCCAAATTTACAACATAATCACTGGCCGGCGCTCAAAAACCTCTGTTCAGGAAAAGGCTCTCAGTATTCACAGGCGGTCCGACCAACATCTTCATCACGAGATAATGCGCTTCATGTTTATTCCGCCCAGCGCTAAACCCCGTTTGATAATAAATTTATCACCATCATGTTCTCGCACTGCTTCGTTCAGAGGCCTCATTTCATCATCGCGGAAAGCAGCAGAGAACTGGTTTGAAGGTTAAGAGAGAAACACACAGACGGCCTGCAACTGACCACACATGCAGCACTACATGCAACTACAATGAATAATCGAAGGAAAGGACACACACACACACGAACACATACATACCTGTCAATATTACCAACAGGGCACTACATTTCTCCACTTTCTAAGAGGGGACCACTGTTTCTGGTCATTTTGAAAAAACAAAATTGGAATAGAAAAGCTTCTTTTAAAAGGTCTTTTACCATAATATCACTTCAAATGTGTTCTTTTTTTTAAAGAAACACACGCACATACACACACACGAACACATACATACCTGTCAATATTACCAACAAGGCACTACATTTCTCCACTGTCTAAGAGGGGACCACTGTTTCTGGTCATTTTGAAAAAAATAAAAATGGAATAGAAAAGCTTCTTTTAAAAAGGTATTTTACCATAATATCACTTCAAATGTGTTCTTTAAATTTTTTTAAAAGAAATTGCACCGACACACACACACACACACACACACACACACACACCTCCCACTGACAAATCAAAGCATCTAAAGAACAATGGCTGCCTCCACACATGCACGTCTTTTCAGTCCTGTCAGCTTATTCATCACAGGAATGTCATCAAATCCTCCATTTTTTTGTGCGACACTGTTCATAAAGGATTTTCTTACAATATGAGGGGGGCTGTAATTACCATACACTGAGGATCTTTTATCAGACTTGCTGCGCTTTAATGAAACGGAGTACGCACTGGCACAGGGAGTGTAGATGTGTGTCAGTCTACTCAATAGCTGTTACTGTAATAGACTGGTAAATGAGAGGTATGTGTGTGTGTGTGTGTGTGTGTGTGTGTGTGTGTGTGGGGAGGGTGCACACTCCTGATTCATTTGACATGCAAATCAAATAAGTAGTAATAGCTGTCGACACCGAATTCACAGGGGATCACAATCTGCAATTCCATGATGGTAATAGAACCAATATCCGAACATACACTGCTATTAGTCTGTAGGCGAAACTGTAATTTGATGTGATTTCCCACACGGTTCTCCCACTTGTATCTCTCATTGAGGAAAATAAAATCGTATTCATTGATACGGGTCGTGCACGGGGTGGCATGTCTCCCTGATGGGTGTGTATTTGGCTGCACTTGTGGTTGTCCAGGCCCAAAATGATGAAAAAATAACGTGGGTGATATAGAAAATAAATAAATAATTTGTGTAGCAGTTAGATTTCAGAATATCAGCCTATCACAGATATATTAGTACTGGTCTATATGTGCCTGATATGCAGATATGAAAAAGATGCTGGAGATAATGAATAATTATCAATTACTCTGTGAAGATTACTGTTTTACTGCACTGATGTTATCTTAGACCAAAACATGTATTGTTAAACTGTAAAATATCCTGCCTCTGTTACAAGTGTTTGATAACCAGGTTTAAGGGATCACATGTGTATATCGGTAGATTTATCCCAAATCTTTGGGCTCTAGTTTATGCACATACGTAAATACAGTGTGAGTAAATATAACATCTTTTGACATTATTACTAAGGCTAATTCCTTTTGCATAAATAAACAGGAAAGTGAGCCACTGATGTAAGATTGGGCTGTTGCACCTTCAAGGTTGGTACTCAGTTTTAAAAGGATGCCTACAACTCTTCTTAAGTAGCAGAAGTGACACTGAGAGAAACCTTGAGATTTCCGTCTACTCAGGCATTTACACAAAGAAGGACACCCCGATCCTGTTGAACTGATTGACTAGTGTACAAGTTCATCCTTTGCATAACTAGCTTGAGGAGCGAACCAATGTTAACGTTCATAAATCAAATACATTTTATTTTCTAAGCCCAAAATCACAATCACATTGCCTCTCTCCTTAGACCCTCAATCCGAGTGAGGAAAAACTTTCCATATTGAGAAAAAAAGCCTTTAAACAAAGGAGGGGGAAAACAAAAATGGAATCTCAGGAGGATCCAAAGAGAATTGATCTTCCAGGACGGACAGACGCAGTAGATGCATGTACAAAACACAACACAAAAAAAATCACAATTTACAATCTACATTGACAGAATGTCAATAAATACGCTGTTTCTGTTCAGTACACTACATTTCACTCCCTAATCATAACACTTTATATAATGACGATGTCTATAATGACTTATAATGCATTATGAACGTATCTATAATGCACCTACAGAGCTTTATAGTATATAGTTATACGCACCTTTGCATATTCACAGTGCTTCATAACAATAGCAAAAACACCATTATGACGCCGGCGTCTATAATGCATTATAAACATACTTGATGTGTTATGGTGTGTCTGGTAGTTTTAAGCAATCATAAATATTAGAATGCTTTATAACAACAACCTTAACTCATTATAAAGTATTTCAAAAATACTTATAATGTCAAGTATCAAGCTTGTGAATATTCTCATTCATCCAGGTCATAGTTATCTCAAGGAAATTGAATCGAAAGCAACTGGATTTGGTTTTTGTCTTGAAGACGTTTCACCTCTCATCCGAGAGGCTTCATCAGTTCTTGCTCCCTTGACTAGGCTGAGACTAGTCTCAGCCTAGTCATTCAATTTCCTTGAGATAATGTCAAGTATCGATACTTCAGGATCGATAGTCATAATTCATGGTTCATAATTGTTATTTTTTTATTTTTATTTTTTTTACAAAACTTGAAGCCACCACTGTCTGCTTTAAGTTAAGTAATGACATCTCTGTGTTACAGGCAGATTTAATACACTAAATGCTGGTTAAAAGTCATTTTAAGTGGTGACTTTATGTAAAGTGAAGGGAAAAAAATGAGACTGAGTCAATACAAGGTCACAACACAAAATGTAACGTAACATTTCTTTGTTAACAATCCAATAATCCATTCATGTTTATAATGCATTTTAGACATCTGTTTGATAACGAGTCATGATAATTGTTATAATGCATTATGAATATGTCTATACAGCACTATAGGTGCATATATAATGCGTTGTAAAATATGTTCACGTGTGTTTTAATTCATTACAAACATGGGCTTCGTAGAAAGTGTTACCAAAAATCACATTTAACTTTTTTCCCCACATTAATAGATTCTCTTAAATAATGAGCTTCTTTCTCAGTATGTGGCCGGTAACTGATCAAATATCAGATTTTTAAAGCAAAAGAGAAAAACGAGGTATTAACTGTAATTGTGTGTCTCTTCTTCTTCATGTGTGCAAAACCGCAGCATGTAAAATACCAGAATGCAAAACACAGTCTGTCGTCAAGTGATTCAATGTTTGCATCATGCATAAAACATGCGACAAAGATGCCACACTACTCTGTAATGACCACATTTACATCATCCGTGTCCATTTGTGTCAACTATTTACCAACATGTAGATCAAATCCCATCAGGGCAACATAAGCTGGATGATAAATAAGTGACTGAGTCAGAAACACGACCATCGTCGGTTTCAGCCCCTCTGAGTCATGAAAGCCTTTTTACCAACATTTCCAATGAAAGTCGAAGCACCTTTGTTTTCACACCTCAGGACTGCAGGTACAGACAATGCTGCACAGGTTCAGGTGCACATGGGAACATAAGAGAGTCCCTGTAACCATAGAAACTCACCGCTGACAGGCTGGCACAGGAACATTTAGAGCAGCAGAGAGGGCTATGAGCCGGTGTTTGCACAGTATATTAGGAATTAATGATTCATGGACAAATAAATCACACATTTCTTATTTATAAAGCATGTGTTTATTACACTGTGGGACACTTGTCTTGTGCTTCAGGATGCAGGAGAGATAATCTAAGAGCAGGAATATTTTATACAGATTTTGACCTTTGGACGCCCTGTAGGTTTATAAATGTTTGATGCCATATCGGCAGCTTCTGGAAAAATCCAAATTTGGGCGAACACACGGGGAGCACGGATGCAGCTGAGGCGAGATGAGCAATGTGCAAAGACTGTGAGTGAGTGATGACCTGAGACTCCAGTCACACGGTAACTCCAGCAATTTTACACATTAAAGTGGTTTACAGGCGCATATATGGGGGAAAAAAGTCCTCTAGTTATGTCACTCAGTGGCAAAGTTGCATTGTGGGAAATGTAGGCAACAGGTTTTGAATAAAAAAAGGTGATATCTGTGATCTAAGCTGTCAATAATGAATCAAACAGTATTATAGGAGTGCAAAAACATGGCACCTACATTACCCACAATGCAACTTAGCCAATGAGTGACATCACATGTCGTTTCCTCTGAAGTAACAAAAGGCTTTATACTACTTTTTTCACATGTGGTAATAAAGTAGTTATCCCCAAAAATATAAACCAAAAACATGTAAATCTTGAGTGGATGCCCAATGTCAGCTACTTGGACAATAAACCAATAAAGAAATGTGCTCCTACAAGCCCCAGGGAAATAAAATGTTAAAACTGAAGGTGTATAGTTGCTTTGGGTTTCAAAGGGTTCAGTTAAGATAATATGGAATTCAAAATAAACATTGCCATTTGCAAGGCAAGCTACATTTGCACAAATATGGACGTGCCTGGTGACTTTGTGGTTGTGGCTCAAGAATAAACACAATTTCCCTCAACTAGAATAAAAATGGGGCAGCCAAGAAATCACGACGGGGGCCTGGACAGATTCAGATGATGAGAGTGGGAGCCACCTGGGTGCCATCCCCCACCTCTTCTTAAGCCTTCACTAAAAGGGCATCGTCACACCCTGATTATCTGGGAGGGGGAACGCTCCAAGCTGCTTCCACTCATTGATTAGGAGTCGGTCTCCAACACCCTGCACACAGGACATCTGAATCCACTGCAATCAGCCCAGAGGGATTTTAAAAAATCAGCTCAAAACAAAGAATGACGGCTACAGTGCTCCACGTGACCTATAAATACTTTTTGATATATAAAATTGGTGGAGATGCAGCATTTAACTTTATGTCTCCACCACCATAGCACTCTCTCCTCACTCACTGCTGATAGCCAATCATGGTGTTCCTCGTATACAACATTTATGCACACAAGGACGGATAACGTTATTCACTCCATTAAAAGTGGGTTAAACGAGACCGAGTTAGAAATCATGAGTTATGTTCCATCACACTAGCTTTGGTTAAAGTACATGTACTACAAACGGTCTAAGATTTTTCCCAGCACCCTTGGGCCAACACTTCACTCCCCCCTCGCTCTCTCTATAACACCGGCTTCTGCTTTGGCTCGCTGCAGCTCTTTTCCACGGAGCTCCTCTCTGTTCATGCTCTCTCTGAGGCCTCACTGGGGAGCTCTCACTCAGACAACATCATACAGCTGTCAAGATAAAGTTAGAGACACGGGGATGGAAGGCGAGGGGCTATTTAGAGCCACTGAAGCCCTGTTTCATCAGATGAGGTGACGTTACTTATGGCAACACTGGACGACGCGGTGAAAAGGTGACTTTGGTGTCGCCACCACTTGTGGGTTATTTATGCAAAGAACACAGCTGCTCAGGTTAATTAAAATCTGAATGTATCTAAAAAAAATCTCATTGAACAATCTGCAGATGCAGCGCTGTGAATCACCCGCGCAGCGCTGAGTTATGTGAATATTTATTCCTATCGAGATCAATGGAACTTTTTAGCCTAATTAAATGTGGCATTTGATTGAGTGGATAATAAACTCACGACAAGTTGGGAGTGAATGTTTACCAATTTGTTAAAAAATGTTTTTTAAAAAATAGAGCGCCGACCTTGTCAGCCTCCCCCCCGAGAATCTCCTTTAGCGCGCTAGTTAAAAAGATAAATGCACGGCACAAATATAACGCAGGCGTTTACATAAATCACCAGCGAGAAGGTTTCTTTAAGTCGGTAAAATACTCAGCAGATTGGTGAATGAATGCAGCCTGATCAATGTATTCAAAACAGCTTCGTACGAAGTCACCTCGGGGTTACCGCTAATGTAACCAGCTGTGAATCCCCCGGGCTCGTATTTGCTAATCCAGAAAGAAAAATAAGTTTGTCTTGTTAGTCGTGGATGATTTGATTAATGGCCACCCTTCCCGGTGTGCCTCTCCCATGATGCATGTCAACCTGGAGGGGATTCTCGCTCGTCTCATAACGTGTTGCTTGGAAATCGTAGGTGTGTGTGCAAAACTGATATTTATATTAGCATACTAACAAGCAGCATTACTGTGCTTATATCTTTTCTCGCCTGGCGCAAATAGCGAGGCAGGACATGCTTTTTTTTTTTTGCTGAATCCGGGAGATGAGGGTAATGAATTGCGTTCTGCATATGGCACATTGATAAACTCGCTTCATGCCATTAATCAGCAGCAGAGGGAAATGGGAGAGTCTTGGGAACATGCCGTGATTGACAGGCTAATTTAGTGAGAGGAACAGCTTTTCTCGCTGTGAATATGACTCTGCCTACATCGGCTGATTAAAGGTGGCCACTGTGCGGGGGAGACTTTGCCGCGGGATTTGTGCAGTGGGATCAGTTTTTGGTAGGATCAGGTTTGTGTGGTACAGGGAGCGAGACAAAGGAGATGAAAGGGGCTGCAGTACCGTCTGTGGCTTTCCAGAGACACGGGTCAGAGGGCTGGTGCGGGCCGGCTGGATGGCTACAAGCATGTCAACACTGGAATTGTGTGGATAGGAGGGGGATTATTGCTGTTATGATTGCCCACATAAAGAGCCGATCGCGCTGTGTGATTATCTTACTCTGCGTCTCATCCTCCTCTAACAGCGGCGGAGCTGAGATGGCATTAGACATCAGCCTTGCCCTCAGTCTCAAAATATCTTGTATGCGTTGCCTCCCCTTTGAATTTCGTCCGAGGGCAATTCTCCTTTTCTATTAGCATCTCATCTGGCCTTACACATTGAATTTTCTCACTTTACATTTGTGTGCCAAGCAGCGCTTCTGCTTGAATAGCAGAATAATCCAATCAGCTGGGAGCGCCTCAGAACCAAGACATCTGACCTCTACTGAGGATGGGATCTTGTCAAAGAGCCTCTTATTTCAGATAATAATTCTGCTGCTTTGTTTGCGGGGCCTCATTTCTGCTCTTTGCTACAAGCCAATTTGGTTTTTCAGTAGCAATGTGTAAGACATTGGAGAAATGTCACCAAATATTTATTGCAAGAGGGACGATAGTAAACATTAAACATCTAGGAGGTAGAAACTGCTGTCACGTTGTTTGTCTGCATTCTCCTGGAGTCACGGACGACTTCCTCATCATTAAGAGTAGATTTAACCAAGCGTCACTTTTAAAATCAAACTGTATCAGTATTATTCTGCTGTGGTCCAGAGCTCAGCGATACTTAACTCTTGAGATTCAAAATTGTATTCATCTTCACTCCTGTTTATCAACCCGACTGCAGCAGCGATCCACGGAGGCGACCTCCTGTTGTCGGGTGTTTACGTTCCGTAATGGTGACTTCTGACTCGAGCTACTTTTATTTCATGGACGCAACGTTACAGAGAAATCAAAGACAGAGAACCAGAGTCTCCGGTGCTTAATTGGTGTATTCTGTTGCTCCCTAACTTTAGCTTACAGCTAATGTTTGTTACAGTCAAGTAATTTGGCTGTTTCGGGCGGATAAACACTGTGTGGGCGGATGAACACCAATGATTGCTTCTATTGTGGTAAATAAACCATTAAAAAAAACACCACTGCTAATAAAAGTCTATCTGATGTGACTAAGCCACAGATGTTCACAGGCAGTAATCTTTTAAAGTTTGATCCACGGTAAATTGCTTTCCTATCCTGGAAAAAGTTTCAGGCGACCAAATGCAACCATGTGGATTTTGCTGGGTTAGAACATCTTTGGAAACATTTGGGATAATGGAAGTATACACAACTGAACAAATTATTTATTAAAGGTCTTGACATTTTCAGAAATTTTAATGTGGAATAACTATTCATCATATTGGGCGGCTGTAGCCCAGGAGGTCGTCTAGTAATTAAAAGTTGCTGCAAGACACCGATCCCCAAATTGGTCCTGATGAGCAGATGGCACCTTGCATGCAGCTTCTGCCATGACTGTATGAATGAATGGGTGAATGTGACAAGTGTTGTAAAGCACTTTGAGCGGTCAGTAGACTGGAAAAGCGCTATAGAAATGCAAGTGCATATCTTTAAAACAAATCCTTCTATGGATGAACCATGAAAAGATCACCTAACAACCAGCACACTGACTTCAATTGTCATTACAACACACAGAAAGTGTTCTTCATCTAGATGTCGTGCAAATCAGCCCTCCATTGTTCGTTTACCAAATTATCATAATGAGTCCTTTGCTCCAAGGTGTCCAAAAATATAGTCCAGTGCTCAGCAGAAATACATCCTCCATGGAGTCCCTTTAGTCCGTGTAAAAAGCTGCAGTTAATGTATGAGATTAGCCTAATTCAATTCCCTCACAACCAGGCACAAACTGGAGAAATGCATATAAACTGGATAAATATATATTCAGCTAAAGAAGAGAGGGCTAGCAGGAGCATCATGGGATGTCCAGGTGTCTAAATGAAGCAAACAGCCCAGAGGAACAGCTGCAGGAGGACTAAATGACAGAAACAAGGTCAGTTGCTGAGAGTCCAGTTTACAGTAATAGCCCGGGCGAAGGCTGTCTGTATTACATCATGTGACATGTCGAGGCTCTGAGACGTAATCTCAGGAAACCCTCTGCCTCGGCAAGTAGTTCGGCTCCTCTGACAGACTATCCAACAGCTGTCCACTGTTGTTTGCCTTGCTGCTGTCTTCCATGTTCTTCTGCCGTGAGGCCAATCACCGAACCTGTCGACGCAGGAGGAGCGTGCACGGCTCGTCCTCCTGCACTGACTCAGAGTCAGATACCAAGCAGTGAGTCTTTATATTAAAGTCCTTGTGATTACCATTAGTTAATAGGTAATAATACGTGTTTATTGAGTTAAGTTGTTTATTGTTAATATTCAAGACAGTTGTAGAACCCTGATAGACTTCTTAAGAATATCAATGAAAGCCTAGAGTTTCTGAAAATTGTTTGTTTAAAGCTGCTATAAGCGTAATTAGATTATAATAAACTCATAAGGTTTGTATCGATGTTCTTAAAGGTGCAATATGTAACTGTTAACTGCTAACTATAGCTAATGTTAGCTAGTTAGCTTGGTTAGCCATGCATCTGTTGATCTGGACTGGGAGTGCGGAAACAATGGAGGAGTGTTGGTGTTTCCACCGTTAGCACAGCAGCGTTTTTAGCTAGCTGGTTAGCATGCTAACATACCTCTACAACACAATACAAAGACATCATGATGTAAACATGTAGTTTTTCCACGTTCTGTCGATAATTTTAACATTTAACAGGTCTATAAACTGTAAACACGTTTATTTTAGGTGCTATATAATCTTACAATGTTTCTGATGCTATTATTAACACGTATATAGATTTTCTGAAGTGAATAAGAATCTCATAAGGACTTTTAATTGATTAACTAAGATTAATTACAAGGACCTTAATGTCACGCTGTGGGTACAACGTATTGATGAGTTTGTGTGCATACGTAAGCTGATAGCACGGCCTCGACTGTGTATGAGGTTACACTCGTCTCTCGAGCAGCTATAAACAGTCACTTCCCACCTTTGCCTGAGGAGGTACTTCAAAGTAGCAACTGAGCGTTTGCAACCCTTCAAAGAGGAGCCATAGAGGTGGCTGCGGAGCCGTGTCTTTGATTGTTAAATCACATTAGGCCTGTGAAACATTATTTAGGGGGCTGTTTATCAGCAGTAGCAAAGGAATCTGTGTCGTGAACTGACGTCCTCTGTTGTTAAGTCACATTATGCCTGTGAAAAATTATGCAAGTAGTCCAAAGTAATGGTTGAATATTAATGAGGTGTAATTTTTGACTGCTGGTGAGGACACTGGAACGCTCAGTGGAGAAAAAAAAGCTAATTAGAAGAACATGATAAGTTATGGTTTGATGGGTTTTCAGCCCCCACAGTGCTCGCAGTATAAATCTTATTTACCAGTCTTCTCCAGATGCATGCACGTCTTTCGGCTCTGAATTTATACTTGTCAACGTGCCAACCGCCATCGCACAACATGCTCCGTCTGTTACACATGTAGGGTCCCGTCGTGTCGTGCCTTTCTTGTATGTTGTCAGTCCTCTATTGTGTAGCCGCCTTGTGACGTGTCAGCAACGACCACTTTCCTATTTTATGTGACAAATTAGACCGATTCTGCCGAAGTCAAAGACCTGCGACTGAGGAGGAAGACAGAGGCAGAGAGAGACTCTGCAATATTCATAGCGCTCGACATCACTGACTAGCACGTGGGGAACCTCTGCCATAGTAACATAATCCTCATCCAAGGCCTTGAGATTTAGTAAAAGGACATGGAGCCTGAATCTTTCATTAAATGAAGGCTTATTTCATTATTTAGAAGGTGTTATTTTCTGCCTCAGTTCACAGGCTAAATGCCAACTGGCAACTCCAAGGCCTATTTAAATGAGTCAGATTCTGGTCCCATCTGCCCCGCTGGTTCCTTCTCTCTTCCCTGCGAGTGGGTGGGCAGACTGGATAATGCAGTCAGCCTGCGAGATGCAGACTGGCTTCTGCTGTGTCATCTGTCTTCCCACTAAGCATCCCACTCACCTGTGCCAAAGTCATGGTCTCAGCAACGCGCAGACCTCGAAGCCACAGGTAGGAATCTTTTTTCAGCCGGAGCACTTCATCTGCTATACTGCGCACGGTACCGGATCACTACTGTACGTCGTTTGAGAGACGTTTCATTAATAACATAAGCCTTGACTATGGTAGTGCTGGCCCTTTAACGACTTAGTCATGCAGCGACCACAAGGTTAAAAACACTGAGGGTGTCTCAATCAAAATAATGAAAACAAAATACATAGTCTGACGTTATCCTGCAGTTGCGTGGGATCGTGGGATTTGATTTGCCTCGATGACGTGACTCAAGACGAAACAGGTTTTCATTCCCAGCTCGTCAAATTCGGCAGCTTGGTCAGAGGCTGAAAGCTTCAAACCACGATGCTCTACAGTACCTAACCCTCAAGCATCAACCGGTTAGACTTTCAAAATAAAGGCTCCGCGGTCAAGTTACCAACAATACATGTACACAACGTCTATTTTCAGAGTAAAGCTTGCTGACGAACATTGAATGGCATACAGCTCAAGTAAAAAATGAAATCATTGTAATCATCATCAGTTACACCATTTATGTACTTTCACTTACTCACATAACATAAATTAAAATGAAATTAGTCTTTACTTTACTGTGAATGACCCACAGCCGCCACCTCCTGACTTCTCCTGTTCTTTCTACTACGGCACAAGATGGTAACGCTGGTAGTGTTTGACGTGTTGGCAGCGAGAAGAACAAATGTTCATGGACGATCTAAAGACATTCGCCGACTACCTCCCTCACTCCCTGAGCGATCATCTGACGTTTCCTCAGAAGTTAAACACTCTTAGAAATAAGGGTTCCAAAAGGGTTCTTCTACAAGGGCTGAGGTTCTACCTGGAACCATTTGCTTCTGAAAAACCCTTTCCCGAATAAAGGGTTTTTCAAGGGTTCTTGGTAACACTAACAGTTCCAGTAAGAACCATTTTTATCCAGAGAACCCTTTAAAAACCCTTTCCTGAATAAAGGGTTTTAAAAGGGTTCTTGGTAACACTAACGGTTCCAGTAAGAACCATTTTGATCCAGAGAACCCTTTAAAAACCCTGTCCTGAATAAAGGGTTCTAAAAGGGTTCTTGGTAACACTAACGGTTCCAGTAAGAACCATTTTTATTCAGAGAACCCTTTAAAAACCCTTTCCTGAATAAAGGGTTTTAAAAGGGTTCTTGGTAACACTAACGGTTCCAGAAAGAACCATTTTGATCCAGAGAACCCTTTAAAAACCCTTTCCTGAATAAAGGGTTTTAAAAGGGTTCTTGGTAACACTAACGGTTCCAGTAAGAACCATTTTGATCCAGAGAACCCTTTAAAAACCCTTTCCTGAATAAAGGGTTTTAAAAGGGTTCTTTGGATCAAAATGGTTCTTACTGGAACCCCTTTCCTGAATAAAGGGTTTTAAAAGGGTTCTTGGTAACACTAACGGTTCCAGTAAGAACCATTTTGATCCAGAGAACCCTTTTTTGGAGAAAGAGTTCTTCAGGGATTGTTGAAAGCATGGGTATAAGATCCTGTATGGGTTCTTTGTAGAACCTCTCATGGGGGGTTCTGGGTGGAACCTTACACACACAGTTCTAGGTATAACCCTTTATGTTGGGTTCTAGGTAGAACCCTCCACCTTTATAAAAGGTTCTACCTGGAGCCAAAAAGGGTTCTCCTATGAGGACAAGCTGAAGAACCTTATATGGTTCTACTTAGAACTTTTATTTCTAAGAGTGTACTACGACCAAATGAAACAAAGTATCTTTACACATCAACACGCCACATACTGTATCAAACCAGGCCACCGACAAGCTCTCCTCGTAGAGTTTCTGCTGCACACAGAGGCGCGTTATGTGAAGAATAACTGCTTTACTTACAGCAAAGACCAGCAGGGTGACTGATAAACTCTCTGTAATATACACTCATCACCCGGCTGCTGGGGAGACATGCTATCTGCTCTGCGGCTCTCGTAATCTTCGGCGCTGCGTATGTACTATCGGCTCTGATATTAGAGTTTCTCACATTGTTCTCCCATGTAATTTCATTAACTTAGTCTGCACTGGAGTCACCATATGAAATCCATGTATATTAACTGCACTGTAGTCTTTTCATATGAGCCATGCGGAGAGCACCCTCTCGTCCTCTCCCGGGGACACGGGAGGCATGCATAATCACGCCGTGTACTTCTGGATTTCGCGCGCCCTGAGAACGAACGGCTGCAGCTTCACAGACTGTCAAATAGAGAGCATCATTACACACAGCTCTGACTGCTGAGGGATCATTTGAATATTATAGTTACATTATTATCTGTTCCATTCATTATTGGCTGGTAGAGTGGTTCTGTTGCTATTACGGAGGGATAACACTTCACTGTACGAAACATTTAATTTACTGAGCTGGGTTTGGCATAATGCTGTGTGCCGTCTCCAAGGAGGAAACCATTATCTGTTCCGCAGAAATCCTCTCTCCATGGAAAGTCTTGAGCCTCAGAACAAACAAAAACTGGCTTTTTTTCCCCCCTTTTACTTAATTTTCCAAATGACTTAGTAAATAACTCTCCGCTGAAGGAATGAGGCAGCTTCCATTGCTACTTATCAGGGGATTTGTGTAGCTTTGAGTGCTAAACAAGAAACAAAGCCAGAGGAAATAAAAGAGGCAGCACGGGCCCACAACATAACATCTGTTGACATCTGCCGTTAAGTGAAATATGACCACGGTGAGCGCTTTAATTTAAAAAAGAAAAAGGACACAGTTTTAGTTGTTTGTGGTCCAAGCGGCTAATCTGCAGAGCTTTTTCATGGCAAGATGGAAATCTCTGAATTAATTAGAAGATTTGGCACCCAGCAGTCTTGTTTCCCCAGAGAGCAATGTGCTCTCTTGTTACAGTGATGCACAAAATAATTTCCCATTTTGCCAGATGTCCCGTTATCGAGAGCTGCGAGTTTATTACCCTGTGAAACTGCAAAAGGGGGGATATTGTGACGTGCAAAAGCTCCGTCATCTATATTCCCTCGCAAATGACATTCCTGATATTGGAGGAATGTCAAAATGGATGTGTAAAAGTGAGAAATATCTTAACTTATTCTCCTCTGTGATACTTCATTGATCGCCTCCACTTCCAGTGAAGCCAGAGCAGGGGGTCAACCGCAGGGCAGGGCCCCCGGAGTTGGTTTTGTCTTCACTTTACTCAGCTCAAGGTCAATACCGTATGGATATGTGCCACACGATCCATTATATAAATGGAAGTTTTGCACAAGCAATTGTTGGCGGTGGAATGCATTCAGGATCGGTGTCAATATTGTCATGAATTACCTCCACATGCAGGTCTGCAGTGGGGTGCAGAGTGGAAATGAAATCAGGCACCGTGAGGGGTGATGTTGGTGGTTCATAGAAGAAATGCAAGGTATGTTTTATGTTATACAAATAAAAAAACATGTCGACTTTTCTCATGCATTATTCACGTGCTAGCTCGCGTGCTCGTGAAGCGAATGTCGATGTAGAGTAACATCGCAGCACTGTTGGCAATTACATAATGACTCTTAACTTAACAGACGTTCAGAAAATTGAGTTTGGAGGTTGTTCTCTTTATTTGAGGAAAATAAAATCGGACTCAGCCTGAATGGAACCTAATTTTACACCTGAACACTATTACAACTACTGTTTAGAAATCCCTACAGCCTGTCTGTATTGTTGTATTCATTTCTTGTTGTATGCTAATTCTCAGAGCAATTGATGTTTTTAAAAAGTAAAGACCAGTCGGCCAATTAAAAAAAGTGGTGGGGAAATGTCTCATGTCTCATCTCGGATCAGTCCAGCACCACTAATGTTTCTTGAGGGCACCATATATTTCTTATTAAAGGGTAACGATTTAATCTCTTTTTAATGTGATTGTCACATGACTTGTCTCTCGATGATTTGCTTAAGCCGTTTAATGCTGCTGGACCCTGGATTTCTTCTCGAAGGACTCGGGTCGCACGTTCTCGATTGCCTCGTCTCCACTCCGATAACAACAGCAGCTAACATTAGTTTAGAAATTGAATCCACCACCATTAAGTAACGACCGGCTTCCAGCACAACGGAGCCCCTTTAAAGTTCCTCAGAGCCCCTTTAATGTTTTTTAATGGACGGATGAATCAAAACAACGAGCGAGCCCACGGAACGCCTCGACACGCTGCAGGTTTTTTATAATTCAAAAATCTTTCGGTTCTGTTTTGTCCCCAGTTTCCAACAAAAGCTTCTTAGGTTTTTTACGAGTTTTACTTAAATCTTGTTGCGTGCATTAGTTTGTTTCCCACCGGCTTGTTCTCAGGAAGTAATCAGAGAGTAAAGCCGCAGAAAAGAATCAGCAGTATAATTAGAGTAATTAAGAAAGCACCAGGCAGGCGGTGTTTTGGATGCCATGAACCGCTAAGCGCAGTCCCTGGGTGCTAATTACATGTATCCACTCCCACCCTGAGCTTTGTTCAAGGTTTTTGTGCTACACTGGCCTTGGATTGTATAAGAGCGGCTGGTGCGTGCAGGAGGACATAATTGTTCTGCGGAAACGCAAACATGATCTTGAACCGTCATTGTCTTGTAATACAGAATGGTGGGGAGATAATCAGGAAGGCAGCGCTCACTCAGGGCAATTACTGCTCCGCGTGCCTCAAACGGAGCAACAACAATCACTAACCTGTGTGGAAGGTCATGATAATATATAACTTGTAATTCACATGTATCACTGTGAAGGACGGATTTTGTTTCCCACATCAGCTGTGAATGAGTTAAGAAATGTTTTTTTTTCTTTTGCCCCGAACATAAAAGGTGAATGTAGATATCTTTGTATCTACTGGACGTGACATTTTGAAGGTTCACATTTCACCGCATGGGCTAGATTTCATCAAAATGACCTTGCTGCATGGTTTCATCGGTGATACTCCTCTCCGGTCTGATTGTACCTGTCCCGCTCTCTCTCTCTCTCGCTCTGACACGACGCTCACGGCTCACGGTGTCGCCTCACAATCGCGGCATTGTGCGAGGAGAACTCCGTGTTTCTCACCCCACTGTGAACCCCTCTCCACCGGGAACACAATCTATCAGGGGTACACCTGGGGAGGAGACCTGGCGCGATGCTGATAAGATTTGTTTTCCAGATCTCTGCTCTCTCCGCTGATGCACTTGTATCTCGCCGAGGAGACACGATGTTCAAATCATTTACATTTCACACCACCGGCCTGGCCTATCGCACGGATCATCTCCAAAGAGGAACCTAAAAAATCACGTATTGGTTATCCATCCCATCACTGTCAATTAAAACGGCCGGCCTTGGCAGCGAGAGTCAGACCTGTGACACACATCAAATTTAAGTGCGGCTCTCACAAAGTTAATGGTGGACATTAAATATTACAAATAGTCTCTGAGATACTTTTGAAAAGCTTTGATGGGATGAGGTTAAAAAGTCAGTTCTTGTTTCTCAGTGTGGATTTATATCCGTTGTAATGAATAAAAGATACTGTAACTGTTGAGTTCAAGCTCTTCCTCGGCGGTTCATAAAGTACACGTCTACTTCTCATACAATATTCCTCATCGCCTTGCCAACGAGTCCGCGCTGCACTTTTTGTTCCCGAGTCAAAAAATATCTGAATGTGGGCTTTTTCACAGAGAGAAAATGCAGTTTTTCTAACGTGTCCTCGTCTGTTTATAACTCATTTCATATGATAAGTCACCAGGATACAATGTTAGCATGTTAGCAACATTTCTGTAAAGCTCCACGTTAGTATCATACACTGAAAAAAGTGAATATAAGAATATGTATTTGTAACATAATTAAGCCTGTGATAATAACAATAAAAAACAAAGTTTGTCTCTTGACATTAATATATCAAGTTGTGAATTAGTCTACATTTGTTCAAAACACAAGTCATTTTGATTTTTTTCCCTAACAAGCTGTATGTAAGTGGCTCAACAAATTTTCTTATGCAGATCCACACAACACACTATTTGCTTGTTGTATTTACTCTGCTCCAACTGACGCCCCGCCCCGTGTGGTGCATTCTGGGTACTTCTGGGTATTATGCCTTATTATAACCTTTCCTCTAGTGCAACTCTCACACAATTTGCTGAGTGTACTTATGGTTTCCAGGGAATTCACCCTCTTAATTTTGTTGTTGTCATTTTTGTTTCTAGCACCATGAGGCAAAAATGTCATGTAATTTTTACATTGGACAGATTGACCAACAGGTAGATCACATACTCGATTTAAGTGGCTCACCGTGACAAAAATATAATGTATTTTATCTACTGAGAAAAAGTAAGGCAACTTTTTGCATCATTTTATCATGTAGATCAAACAAGAGTTGCCTTTGTATGTACAACATTAATCTTGCAAGTCATGTTAACTTACTTTTGCAAGTAAATTCAACTTAACACAACCGAGTTGACTTTGTTTGTAAAAGTAAGTTGACTTTACTTGCAAAATGAGTGTTGTACAAACAGAGACTACTCTTGTTTGATCTACGGGATAAAATGATGCAAAAAGTAGCCTTACTTTTTTTAAGTAGATCAAGCCCCGTATTTTTATCAGTGTAAGTAACAGGCTACGTACCATATTGATTGACAAAACCTGCCTTATCACATTCACATTATCAATTTATTAGCTGACTTTTGCATTGGGAGGTGAGCAAAGTTCGAGACTGCGTTGTGGCATTTAGGTGACACCTCTGGATATTTTTAAGGAGACCAGGGGACCTTCCAGCCTTGTTTGTAATGAGAAAACTGAGTGTTTTTAAGGAGACCTTGAGATATTTTGAGCCGTTTTTGTGCCGACCAAAACCGGTATTTTAAGCCCAAACTGTGATGTTTTTTTTTTTTCTGAACCATAACCAAGAGGTTTTTGGACCTTTTGTACAGCATTGTGACCAGAGAGAGAAAGAAAATTCAACCTAAACTAAAACTAAAGTTGCAACATAAAGAAAAGTACAGTTCGAACTTATCTGTGGTTTTGCAGAAATGTACTTAGCGAACGTTTATTTTGACAGTTGGTTTTGTAAGAGGGATTTTTACGGCTCAGACAAAATCTATTAGCTGACTTTTGCATTGGGAGGTGGAGGAGGCAGAGTCAGAGTTACAGGCATCGACGCTGACGAACGGGCGAGCGAAGTTCGAGACTGCGTTGCGGCATTTAGGTGACACCACTGGATATTTTTAAGGAGACCAGGGGACCTTCCAGCCTTGTTTGTAACGAGAAAACTGAGTTTTTTAAGGAGACCTTGAGATATTTCTGAACCCGTTTTTAAGCCCACGCTGTGATGTTTTTTTTTCTGAACCATAACCAAGAGGTTTCTGGACCTTTTGTACAGCGCTGTGACCAGAGAGAAAAAGAAAATTCAACCTAAAAAAAAGTTGCAACATAAAGAAATGTACAGTTCGAACGTACTTAGCGAACGTTTATTTTGACATTTGGTTTTGTAAGAGGGATTTTTACTGCTCAGACAAATTATTATGCAAATCTGTGTTCCTGTCTGCAAAGGAAAGGGTTAATCAGAAGGCAGCAAGTGTCGGGCCACCTCGATGTCATAATGCCATGTTTGCTTTAATAATGTTTTTAGAGTAAGAGACACGGAGAGACAGCGAGTATGTAACGCATATTCTAATGCATGTTCTCCATTAAGGGTCAAATTAATTTATGCACGACTTCACAGAGGGGTTTCGCTAATGTAGTATTATGTTTTCTTAGCAAAACAAACCTCTGATTAGAAGGTGTTGCCAAGTTACATATAATGAGGCTTTTCATTAAAAAGCGATAAAACAATGAAAGTCTTTCTTCTTTGAGTCAAACGGGCGCCAGTGGCTCTACAGCGCGCCGTAATAGCAGCTCTCACCAGCCGATGTTCTTAAATATTACCTCGAGAAATCTCATTAATTCCCACTTAATTATCATCACATTCCATTCGGCGGATGACTCGGGGAGGGCTGTGATACGGGGGACATGGTATCAATACTTGCAATTGCATTCTGACAGCCTCCTCGTTCAACTTAACAAGAGAAGGATCCCAATGCATTCCAGATACTGTAATTAATCATTTACATACACCGAGTGTCACCTGATAGGTCGTCCGGCCTCGCCGTCCCCGGTGCTCCTCTCATTAAAATGCTAATCTAAACTGCTGACCCACCCCGCTGCTGAGGAAGACTACTCATAATGACTCGCTCTCCTCTCGCCTCCTCGCGGCCCCCTAAGACCTCCAAAACAGGAGGCGCCACGGGCCCGAAAAACAGGCAACTTTCCCTCCGTACGGGAGCACTCCAAGCACGCGGAAATTCATTTATTCCGCCGTCCTCCTCCTCCTCCCCGGTGCTGCTGCTGTGGAAAAACGCAGGGCTCATTAACCAAATGTGATTTTTAAAATAGCTATTTCCCCTCGCTTCACCTAGTTAATATACTATACACCATACGTGACTGATATTCATTGAGAAGGTGTAGCCTAAGAGATTATAAACTCCCCGAGACTCATCTGTCTGTCACAGGCAGGATGATCGTGAAGTGAGGAGCGGGCTCGGGCTTCCACGAGATAATGTGATGACTCAATGATTCAACCATCAAATACCCGGGAAGCTTCATAAACTCTACAGCTGAGGAAATTGTTAAAAGAAAAAGAGAATTTGTGGAGCAGTGAAGTGAACCTTGAAATAGACTGAACAGCGGGAGGAGGAGGGGCAGGTGAAAGCAAGTCAGCACATCGCAGCGGAGATGTTTTGTTGAACCTTTTGCAATTGGAAGAGGCGTCCTGGAACCGAACTCCAGCCAACACCTGCTGTCCTCACCAATCAGACCCGCTGTACACCCATCAACACCCAGCGCTGCACACACACTTATTTTCTCCATTAAGCATTTGATTCAGGGCAAAACATACAGCAGGGAACATTGTTTGAATACCTTACATACAGGGGAGCGTGTCTATGTTCCCCTCTTTGTATGAGACCAGGGAACATAGGACCCTTTTTTAAAAAAAGGGTCCTATGTTCCCGCTTTTCCCAAAAAGGGACCCATGTTCCCTTCTTTGTATGAGACTGGGGAACATCAAAAAAGGGGTCCTATGTTCCCCGGTCTGTTACTTTTTCCACCATTACTGAAAAATTCCATGGCAAATAGACCTATGTAGGCCTATGGGCTAACCCTAACCCTACCCTACCCTACCCTAACAGTAACCCTAACCTAGGGCCCTTTTTCAGAAAAAGGGTCCTATGCTCCCCGGTATGTATTGCTACAGGGGAACATAGGTTCCTTTTTTAAAAAAAGGGTCCTATGTTTCCCGGTATGTTACTTTTTCCACCATTACTGAAAAATTCCATGGCAAATAGGCCTATGTAGGCCTACGGGCTAACCCCTAACCCTAACCTATGCTCCCCGGTATGTATTGCTACAGGGGAACATAAGACCTTTTTTCTAAAAAAGGGTCCTATGTTCCCCAAGCGAGGAACATAGGACCCGGGGAACATAGGGATGACCCCAGTTTGGGACCTGAAGGGGTCGGCGGTCAAGTTAGCAACAATACGTCATATACAACGTCTTTCAAAATAAAGCATGCTGACAGTTCACTTTGCTGTCAAGCAAGAAAGGTTCAAGCAAAAGAATAAATAAATAAATAACTGCTTGGTTAGGTTAAGGCAAACAATCTACTTGGTTAGGTTTAGGTAAAAAAAAATAGCTTGGTTAAGTTTAGGAGAGAAAACTACTTGGTAAGGTTTAGGGTTGAAATAACTCATGTCACGTAACGTATGTGACGTCACTCAGGGATTGTATATTGTAAATAAAGCATGCTGACAGTTCACTTCACTGTCAAGCAAGAAAGGTACAAGCAAAAGAATAAATAAATAAATAACTGCTTGGTTAGGGTTAAAATAACTAATGTAAGTGATGTAACTCATGTCACGTAACGTATGTGGCGTCACTCAGGGATTGTACGTGGCATCAGTTACATAATTTATGTACGTTCGCTTACTTACGTTACATAAATTAAAAACAAATCACTCTTGACTCTCACAAACAGGATGTGAACCCCAGTCTCCAGAGGGGAAACTCCTGCGATTAACCACCCGACCGCCCTCTGCCTTAGATTCTTTAGCTTTTTATGCTACTACACAAGAGGTGCACCTGAAGAAGTGACACTAGAGGGGGTACCTACTAACCTGACTCTCGCCAGATGAATTTCGTTCCGCCTCGCTCCACTCATCCATCTGGGATCGCTCCATTGGAGATATGTTTCAGAAGGCTGGGCCTTATCAAAAATCCTTGCATATGATTGGATAAACCACTTGTCTGTCATCTTTACTGACGTGCTACTTCAACCACTCACATCGAAACCAACCTGTGACGTCGATGAGAGCGACGTTCTTTTAACGAAAAATATTGGGTAGATTGGACAACACGGATGAAATAGCAGCATCAATGTTGACGCTTGCTTCCTCGATGCGAGCCGCCATTGTTGTCTGAATCAAAACAGTCGCTTCTCCGCTACGTCACATCTATGAAACTCCCGCCCGGCGGTCCTGATTGGCTCTACCATAAAATCTGGTGCCGAAATCTCTCCCAACGGGAGCGATCCCAGATGGATGTGAGTGAAGCTAGGCAGAGGTAGGCGGAAGGAAATGCATCTGGCGAGAGTCAGGTTAGGTACGTACAGCGTCTAACGTCAAAATGCAGGCCATTGACCAGCCAGGCTGTTGTATTTCACGGATCACGGCTAAAAAAGATCTTTGATTGTGGTATTGTCTGACATTTCAAACATGACAATGACAGCTTACAGTTCTGAGCACTTAACAATAGTCATTTATATATCATCTGTTCCATATTACATTCTGCTTCCTTCTGTATGTAAGTGTTTTTTCTCTATCTGACGTGTAGGAAGCCTGAAGTGTTTCCTCCTGCTAGCTGTCAGTCTGAAAATGATTATAAAACACACTTCTTTTGACTAAGCACTGCCAGTAAACAGGGCATATAAGAACACACATGAACGGGCGGCTGCACAGCAAACCATGCATGCCGGCATCACAAGCCAGAGGAAGGCCGCCGTCGACTGGTGCGGACGCGACTATATGGACTAAAAATACACCATCCTCACACTCCGGTGCATGGCAGTGAACCGGGGGGATCACAACGTGGCGCTTTCTCAGATTAAAATTTAAATGTATTTAAATGTTGGAGCGTTTAACATGAATAAATAAAGCACATGCTAATTAACATCATGTTGTTGGGTTTGTTGATTGAACAGTGTCTGCAGCAGCACACAGTCAGACATCAGATCTCCAAGTGTGTCGCTTCAGACTGCGGGAGCCTCTTAAACGGATTAGTTAAACATTTTAGAAAACATGCTTATTGGTTTTCTGGCTGAGAGGATTGATGTCACTTTCATATCTGTCAGTTTAAATGTAAGGCTAACAGCCTGCAGCCTGCTAGCTTAGCTTAGCTTAGCACAGTGACTGGAAGGGAGGGAACTTGCCTCCAAGCGACTCTGAAGCTAACAACATGACACACATGACTCGTCAAATCCATTAAAAAACTTGTAAAAAATACAATTCACATTATCTTTGCTGGGAGCAGAAACCAACTGCAGGCGCTGCTGTTTGCCCAGAAAAAAAGGATTGTATTTTTTATTTTAATCTGCTTTTTGTATCGGTTCTTCCTTATGTGACGTATAAAGATGGGCTAATGCTTACACTCATGCTCACTGTCTCAAAGTTTTTCAAAATGTTATCATCATATTTATATTGTTGAAGATAATTATGCAAAATTGTGTTTCCTGCCTGACTGACAAGGATCCCAAAAATAGCGGGATGACTGATGACAGTGACGAACACGACGACAGACATCCCGCTGATGGGTCCGGCTGATCACTCTGGTTAAGGGAGCTGATAAATGGTGTGTTTATGTCATGTCAAGTTGAATAATGTGTCCAGCTCCTTGTAGACACACTAAACTGATTGTGCCATTTACTTCAGATGTGACAACTGAAGTAGAATTTTAAATATTTGGAAATTTGATATTTTTTTCTTTCTATTTTTCATATCTTTGCCTGTTTCAAGTCGCTGTAATCAGGTAACATTTTACCCCAAATCTTCCTCTAATCCTTCTGTTGGGAACACTTCTTGTTGTTGTGTTTATAACACGTACGTACAACTGTGGTTGTGCGTGAGTATTTAATTATCGTGGGAAACTCCTCGGTCTCGCAACTCCGGCCGTCTGGCAGTGCTGCGCTGTGCTGCACTCGCAGCCGGTGGAGGTTGACGGACGACGGAGCAGAACCTTACCGGCATCCAGTGGAAGTCCTGAGTTAGGCGATGAAATCATTTAGATGATGTAACAGAACACGTGCCTCAAAACTAGTAGCATTAGCCCACGTTTATACATAGCAGGGTATTTAGAGAAACGAATATTCCCCCCCTCCGTTTTCAAAAATAACATCGTGCACACAACATCGTTTTCAAAAAAGTTGTCATTTACATCAACCCGCATAAATACGCCGTCGAGCGCCATTATAACTCTGCCAAACCTCTGGGCGGCAGTGTAGGGAGAAGGATGAAGCCATGCAAGCCAATCAGAATCCTCAGAATCAACAACAACGAATAACACGAGCGACTTCCTGTTCCTTTCAAAACAACGCTCACATGACGTTAAGCATTTTCTGACACATAGCCTAATGAGCGTGAGAAGCTAAAACCCCGTTTCTCCCAGCTGACACGACAACACATAACCGGAGTTTTCCAAATTCTCCACTTTGCCCGGAGTTTTTAGAAATAATCGTTTTCTGTGATAAAAACGGGGTTTTCCTGTAAATGAGAGGCCAAACCGCCTGGAAATATCTGCGTTTTCCCTTCGTGTAAACGGGGCTTTAGTCACGACTCAACTCTGTACATCTGCATTGATTAACATGCTTTACTGCCGTCACTATTACTATCAACAGCAGCAGTGGTGTTATTACAGATCGGGTGGATCAGCTGTTTTTGCTGCGTTAGCATTAAAAGTATGCTGCTAACAGGTGTGGGTGCTTCAGCTCCATGGCTAAAGATATTCTTACAGGATTTTTTGGTGCTGCAGTGCCACCAGTTTGTTTAAAACGCTGCCCCGGGCGTGTTGAGTTCACATCCTCCCGTACACACTGCGACAACTGCAGATCTCCGTCTGCTGCTTCCTGAATCCAGCCAGCAAAACTGCTGCAGTGGAAAAACTGCATTTGTCTTTGTTTTATTTTATTTCTTTAAATTGTACATCGTAAAGATGGGTGTCGGGTTGCTTTCTAAGACAATCACACACACACAGAGAGAGAGAGTGTCACTGTTTCTGGAGATCACACATAATGATTACTTTTCCGAACAATAGCTGGAGAAAACCCAAACAGCAGGATGGTAATTAATAAGTTTCTCTGTATTTCCGTCTCATTAAGTCTCAGAAGGCGCGCTGCAGTGTCGTCGGAGACAGCCCGAGTGAACAGACGAAATTACTCCGTGTGCCGAGGAATTAATGTGCAGGAGGTTTGAGGAGTGGTCCGGATCGATGTCACACACACACACACACACACAGGTACAGGCATTGACGTACGTATCCGTCGTCATACTGTCGGACATATGCAAAGCCTAAACATCAGAGCATCAGAGGAAGATACAATCAGACACAGACTACAAAAACAAACAGAGATCTGCAGAGGAATTAGTGCAAAAAAGTCATAAAATAATCATGTGAAAACTCTCCGTGTCGTATTTGATCCACAAAGCCGGAGCTCTCAATTTATTTTTTGCCCGAGCGGAAGCTCTGCTTTTGTCTGGGGTTTAAAAATAGACTTTTATTAATACTGTCCCTGACAATATTAATCACGTCAAAACCTCCAACGGAGTGGAGGCGAGGATTGAAGCAGCCTGTCGTATTTCAGAAAAACATATTCTACTGTAGCTGCTCTTCGATAAAGCCTCTCTCCACCAAACAAATGGCTGCAATAACTCCAGGCCTCAAACACAATGGGCTCTTTCCAGGGAGAGGAATCAAATAAATGGAACAAACTGGCTGGAAGTGATATGTCAGTATATTAGATGCCTCTGTGCCAATATTAGATGCTACTATACCCACTGTAGCCTCTGGGTCCGGTTTAGACAGTGTTGGGGTTAAATGTGTCTCTACGTCATACTGAGATACTTGAACCAAAGAGATGGTATCCAGGCCGTCTGACTGTCAGGGTTTGTTTTTCTCTAATGTGATACTGTGGAAGCAAACCGCATGTGAAATGGCTTTCAACTTTCAAGGTTTCCTGGAAGAAGAACAATCTCGGATGAAATCGGTTGAGAGGAAGCAGAAGCAGCCTTTTGAGTATTTCCGTTTACGTCCCCTTTGACGCAACACGCTACATTTATCCATCCTCTTCCTCCTCCTCTTCAAAGATCAGACGCTAATTGACGATCCCCTTCGATAAGCAGAATCAATTCCTCGGATTAAACTGAACCCAAACACAGTTCATTTCACGTGAAGATCTGCGGCGATGTAAATTTCACCCCGAGATAAAAAAAAATCGCGCCCTTTTCATTGATACGCTGCCGGGGGGGGAGGGGGACATGTACGATTTGAAGCAGCCATAAGGTACAAATCAGACAGAGATTGGATCCAATTAGAAAAACCTAAGCCGAAGCGGTACAAAAGGAAGAGAATCAATAATACAGATGTCAAGATAGAGCAAAGCGGATCCAAAAAATCCCCTCCATCTCCCATGGAAAGGATGAGTATTTATCACTGTCTCCGTGGCACCTAACTTATCGTCCTCTTCACTTCAGCCGGACTGATAATGCGGGCGTGATTTATCGCTGGTCAGCAGAGAGGCTACTGATCCCTGGAACGGGTTTGCATTTATGCATTATTCAAAACTTTTATTTTAATCTGCCACTCTTGGATTAGAGGGAGGAAACGCTTAGTTCTTTTCAAAAAAGGCTTACTACAAAATGTGCCTGCTGCTTTAGTCGGACCGTTTTATTGCATGTGAATCAAAATGACACTGAATGATCTTTTAAGTGTATCAGTACACATTTCATCCCATCATCTGTCTGCTTTTTGTCCAAAATTAGAGCCAGATATTTTTGATTCGAGCGTATTAACGACAGATGCCGCGGATCCCGTCTCGACGTCCCCGAGCTTCCCTCCCCTGTCATCGTTTTCATCGCGCCAATAATGTTAACAGCTGCAACGAGAGCGAGTCCAATCGATCGGGCCGTGTTATGAGAGGCTCGCTTCAGTTGCTGGAGAGCGTCCATCGAGCCGCGATAGAGCGAGAGGAGCCTCGTGTTAATGAGGTGAGTAATTAAAGGAGGGGGGGGGTATTGAGCCCGCTGACCCCTCTGGTCCTGTTCAGCGGGGGGACCGGAGAGAGACGGACCATGAGGGCCAAATTACGCTAAGACGACTCATTAGACGAGCTCGGCTGCTCGGGGAGGCCTCGCCCCGTCTTCACGCTCTCTCTGGCCTACATCTTTCACTGACCTGCACGGATCGACACAATCATTCCCTTTTTTTTTAAAGGGTAACCGTGCGTTTCATTTTTGGAAAGCGGCGCCCAAGAGAAGGTTGAGAAGATTTGGGCGACATATGCCACGAAGAGGAGGAGATGGGACGCTGGAATACCTTTATTTGCAATAAATTAGTACACTGAAAAAAGTGAATATAAGAATATGTATTTGTAACATAATTAAGCCTGTGATAATAACAATAAAAAACAAAGTTTTAATATTTTGACTTTATTCTCGTAATATTTTGATTTAAATCTCGTAATATTTTGACTTTAATCTCGTAATATTATGACTTTAATCTCGTAATATTATTACTTTTTCTCGTAATATTTTGACTTTATTCCCGTAATATTTTGACTTTAATCTCGTAATATTATGACTTTATTCTCGTAATATTTTGACTTTAATCTCGTAATATTATGACTTTATTCTCGTAATATTTTGACTTTATTCTCGTAATATTTTGACTTTATTCTCGTAATATTTTGAATTTATTCTCGTAATATTTTGACTTTATTCTCGTAATATTTTGACTTTATTCTCGTAATAATTTGACTTTAATCTCGTAATATTGTGACTTTTTTCTCGTAATATTTTTACTTTATTCTCGTAATATTATGACTTTATTCTCGTAATATTTTGACTTTATTCTCGTAATATTTTTACTTTATTCTCGTAATATTATGACTTTATTCTCGTAATATTTTGACTTTATTCTCGTAATATTTTGACTTTAATCTCGTAATATTATGACTTTTTTCCCATAATATTTTGACTTTTTTCTCGTTATATTATGACTTTTTTCTTGTAATATTATGACTTTTTTCTCGTAATATTTTGACTTTATTCTCGTAATATTTTGACTTTAATCTCGTTATATTATGACTTTATTCTCGTAATATTATTGACTTTATTCTCGTAATATTTTGACTTTATTCTCGTAATATTTTGACTTTATTCTCGTAATATTATGACTTTTTTCTCGTAATATTATGACTTTATTCTCGTAATGTTACGACTTTATTCTCGTAAACCTAATATTATGACTTTATTCTCGTAAACCTAATATTATGACTTTATTCTCGTAATTTGCCCTCCAAAATATTTTTTTTCTCTTAATCTGGCCCTAATACTCCGTCGTAGTATGTAAGTGGCTCAACACATTTTCTTATGCAGAGCCACACAACACACTATTTGCTTGTTGTATTTACTCTGCTCCAACTAAGCCCCGCCCCGTTTGGTGCATTCTGGGTATTATGGCTTATTATAACCTCTCCTCTAGTGCAACTCTCACACAATTTGCTGAGTGTACTTACGGTTTCCAGGGAATTCACCCTCTTAATTTTGTTGTTATCATTTTTTTTCTAGCACCATGAGGCAAAAATGTCATGTAATTTTTGTATTGGACAGATTGACCGACACGTAGATCACACACTTGATTTAAGTGGCTCACCGTGACCGTGAAAAATATAATGTGTTTTATCTACTGAGAGAAAAGTAAGGCAACTTTTTGCATCATTTTATCAACTTACTTTTGCAAGTAAATTCAACTTAACACAACCGAGTTTACTTTGTTTGTAAAAGTAAGTTGACTTTACTTGCAAAATGAATGTTGTACAAACAAAGACTACTCTTGTTTGATCTACGGGATAAAATGATGCAAAAAGTTGCCTTACTTTTTTTAAGTAGATCAAGCCCTGTATTTTTATCAGTGTATTAAAATTGTAGCCATCGGAAGGTTGCTGGTTCGATTCCCCTGGTCTGCATGTTGAAGTGTCCTTTGGCAAGACACTGAACCCCAGACTGCTCCTGGTGTGCTGGTCGGCACCTTGCATGGCAGCCACCGCCATCAGTGTATGAATGAAAGTCGGCTAAATGCCCTAAAATGTAAAATGTGGCCGTGGCTAGATAGCAAATTAGCTCCCGGAACTACAACTTGTCACGTCCTGTGTTTTTGTCTCGTCAAGTTTCATGTTTTTAGTTCTGGTCACTTCCTGTTTTATTTTGTAGTCTTGTCTCATGTCTCGTCTTCCCCGGTTCTGTTCTGATTACGTGCACCTGCCCTCTCGTGTCTCACCTGTTTCTCGTTCCCTCATTTGTCATGTATTTAAGTCCTGGTTTTTGTTCAGTCTGTGTCTCATCATTATTCGTCATCATTGTAATTGTTTCACGTCATGTCCATGTCATGTTCATGTTTTTTTTGACTTGGTAAGGAAATTAAAATTCCATTTTTTGAACCCGCAACTTTGATCTCGCTTCCCGTCTGTGCATCTGGGTCCTTCTCCACGTCCGCTACCAGCCCTTCTGACACAACTGAATTTTTAATGCTTGTTATAACAACAAAAACAAAAACACAATACATAACAGAGTTCTTATATCTCTGGGTTGTGTGTCTCTGAAAGCTCACGACTCTGGACACACCACTCTAAGCGTCAGGGGGCAAAAAGGGTGTTTTGGGATTGGGCCTTGATCCCGGTACAAACCGAGGACTTGCACTTTCAGTCAGAGAGGGATTCCTCGGACGGCCCGGTGTGCATTAGGCGCCAAGAGAGAACAGTAACGTGATATAAGAGGACAGAGGAGACGCAGGGGAACGTGATGCGAGGGGAGAAGTGGAACTTTGGTCACCACGGATGTCTACAAAGAATGATGGTGCTTATTGTGTCAGTGTAAAGGAGTTATTATGCAGAAAATGAAATATTGATAACATAACGTAAGTTTGGGATGTTTCATTTTGTTCTATTACGTCATCAGAATATACATTTTCAGCTCAAATCAATGTTTTAATTGCACATAATGTGTATGCAGAAAGAAATCACTGAAGCGTCGGAAGATCACGTCATGCTTCCTTTGTTTTAACGAGGCAGGTTATCACATTAAGAGCTTTTTATTGAATTTGTAATAATATTATGCACAATTATCACATCACGACCTGCTGCATGGTAATTTTACATAATCACTGAGAAATTAAAGCAGTAATTTGCCGAACCACTTGTCACCGGGGGGGAAAAAATAACGTAGTTGAAATGTCACGAGAGCTGAACTCCGTCGCTCCGCCAGGCAGCGACCTATCAGCCGCGTCATCTCCGGGCGCGAAGTTAGACACGAGCAAATGAAAGATTTTCTCCAGGTATTCGGGTTTTGGCATCGCAGCGAGACAGAGAAGCCAGAGAAGCGATAGATTAATCCTCCAGTCGCAGATAACTTTGTCTCCCCGCGGACAGTGACAAATACGATGAGGTAAGGCTCAATAACACAGAGCGCCGTATTGTTCAGGTGGCACCCGAGCGAGCTGATGAAATACATTTGATTTTTTTGCCTTAATTAATTCAGAGCTATATTTTGTTGCAACACATTCATCAGGTGACTTTTGAAACACTTTGATGCAACATCCAACGTCGTTTCAAGCACAAAATAAATCCCTCAAACAACATTTATTCCGTGAGCCGGCACCATGTCAGTCGCTTTAACCCTGAGAAATACTTTTTTTTATAAATGATGGCTCCGTTTCTTCAGGGCGCTTTACCTCCTCAAGGTGATTACTAAGAGAGGCCGGAGCGGGCGGCGAGTCTCTGCACATTTCATCCCATGGTCATCACCTGTATTACAGGACGGCGCCGTCCTCCCAATTAAAGCGTGTGTAAACAGCAAAGCCCACAATCGGCTGTTCAAATTTGGACGCGGTAATCATCCCTCTGATGTGGCGATTGGCACGGAGTCACTCCAAACACGACAGGTGCAGGACGGAGAAAAAAGGAAGCCAGAGAAAACCTCTCTCTTTGAACCCGTTGTTAATTTATGGCCGTCCAGGAAACAAGCTCCCTCTCCTTATTGACAGATCTACTTCAAATATTAGAGAATACAAATTAGGGAATCTATAACGGCATCTGGCAGCTACTTATTTTCTGCAGTGTCATTCCTCTCGAATGCACTGAGCCCGAACATCCCGGATAATCATGAAAATGTCTGTGAGCTTAAATCTCACTCTCCGGTGTGGCAGGCTGCAAATGTTCCCGTCGATGCCTAAAAAGGCAAAAAAAATACATTTTCATAGAGCAAATCTATGAATAACAAAGTGTGAATACCCCGTCTCCTCCCCGTGTGACTCCATCAGTTGTTAGTCAGAAGGAAAAAAATAAATAAAATGCATTAACACCTCTGTGCTGACAACACAAAAGGAATCAATGCGCAGCTTCCTCGCCCACGCTCGCACTATTTCCGTTAAAGGTAGATAATCCATACGATGGGCGCGCACCGTGGTTTAAGACGATGTTTTCCTCATTCCACCGACGCCTTTTTTGTGATGAGCAGTCAGCGCTGCTTTACGCTGATTCTCCAGCAGTTGTGGTTTGATGGGACCGGACCGACAGCTGCTCCAGAACCGACAAACAAGCGAGCCGGTCTGATCTGATCTACTGCAGTTTGCACACTAAATACACGTTTTATATGATGTGTTACCTGTTTGTTACCACTTTTCTTTTACATGACTACTGTTGTGTCAACTATTTCTTTTAAATAATAGTAACTATGTACCTCAGGTTGTTGTGTACCCATGGAAATTAGAGTTATCTCTAAATGATGATGGTTTCAGAACAATGACCAATGCTACGTTCAGACAGCAGGGCTTAATGCTCAATTCGGATTTTTTTGTGGACTCCGATTTTTTTGCAAGGTCGTTCACATTTCCAATTAAATGCGACTTGTATGTGAACTTTAAACGTAACAAAAGTGTCCCGCATGCACATTGGAGGACACGACGACGTCACACGCAGCGAGCGTGCTCAGTGTTTACGGAAGTAGATGTAGATGAAGATGTATTTGGCGATTTTCTTCCTGTGTATTATCCATGCTTCCGCCTACCTCAGCGCAGAATAGTGACGTTTGTCGCTTGTTGATGACGTGTAGGTCGGATGAATGCGACCTGGCCGTTCAGACTGGAGTCGCATGTCAAAAGATCAGATATGTATCGGTTTTAGGATCCACATATCCAAGTGGCCTGGATCGCATTTGAAAAAATCGGATCTGTGTCGTTCAGACTGTCATTAAAAGATCAGATGCAGGTCGCATAGGGGCGAAAAAATCGGATTTGGGTCACTTCAGGCTGCAGTCTGAACGTAGCACAAGTCCCCCGTTGCCCCAAGCAAGGGGGTAAACTGAGCCCTCTAGGGGTAAACAGCCACTATTAAATATTAATATATAGATCGCAACTTTATTAATGCCACCAATTTAACAAAGGCAAATAAAACCACATGTTTATGTGCGCTTGTTAAAGTTTAAACTGTAATCTTTGTGTATTAGCTTCAGAGAGACATATATCTTTGTGGCTTAAACTTAACATGAGTCAACAATTAGGTATTTATTACATCTACATTGTGAGACAGTCATGAAACATTAACATGAACTGTGACCAAACGGTTTCACACAGTGGCTCAGACCCACAATTTATGTTGCACTGCCTTAAATTAACATGTAATAATTTCCAAAACAAATCCATCTCATTTTAGAGATAGGACTTTGGGAACATGATGAATTTACTTGGCATGACAACAGTCTTTATTTTTTGCTCGCCTCTCTCTCCGTGTGCTTCAGTCCAGCATGAATTGATAAATGTCAGATGTCTTCAGTTACCTACAGTAGATTCAGGCTCATTTTACCCACCGTTCTCTCCTGCACGTGTTACATTTGGTAGCAGCGGGACAAAGATGAAGCGAGTTGTTATAAAGAACATTTCTTCTCGCATTTCTTTACACCTGCAGGTTTGCTGCTGTCTGATCAAGCCTGGACTCACATGTGGATGATGGACCATCAAACAGTTTCCTTTTGGCTCATATTCAAGCCGTCAGTCTGTTCTATAAATAACAGCCAACTTTTTGTTCCTAAAAAGAGGAACTCATCACTTTCCATATTTCAGGTTTTATATTTATTTCATTATATATATTTTTTTACCAGGGACGGCGACATTGATGTTTTGTTTTTATTGCTTTCATCTGAGTGATTTCTTCATCTCTTTTATGTTACTGTACGAAGCAGCTGTTGATTTATCTGTAAAAAAAAAATGATGCATTTGCAACGCGACGAGGGATTCTTCCCCCGGAAAGATCCGCACGCTGCAGGCAGCAGATGTTCAGAAGAACAGCCACTGTTACAACAGCAATTATACAGTCAGACAGTTGCCAAATAAATCCCTAATAAATATACATTTAAAAAGTTGGACTTAATTACAGTAACTGTCTGACGCACCGATGGAAGTACAGCAGTAATGATGTTCGGTGTCGGATCTCTCCGCACAGCCGTTCGTCATGTGTCATCTACGTGTGTCAGTGTGGCGGCGAGCTCCCAGGGCGTTGCTGTGGAGATGATGGCGGCAGAAGCTAGGTGTCCAGATGGAGCAGCTGTTGGGGTTTTTCCTGATCTGAGTGGCTCTGATGCCACAAATGAAGCTGATGATGCCTTTGAACTTCACACAGTCAACACCTCCCTCTTGTTCCCGCTAAGCACAGCGCCGCTCCATCAAACCCCCACACACACAAACACTGCCAACGTTAGGATCTGCCTTCCTTTCCTTCCCCGCCGCATCCTCCGAGTTTTCCAAAAAGATGAGACGGGAGCGAGCTCAAAACCAGGAGATGCTGCTGCACGGCAGGTCTCTTTCCTCAGACATCCCACGCTCGTCTCCACGCAGAGATGGCCTAAAACTGACACCGACAACCGGAGCCTCATTAATCTTTATAGCAGCTTGAGTCAGAGTTTCCCTCTTCTCCTCTGCCTGTCTGCTAGGTGGCACATCCTCTCGAGAGCGCTATTCAACATCTTGGACGCGCCGCTCGTTGTCAGGGAGGAAGATTGAGTGTGTGGCGGGGAGCGGATGAAAGGCAAACAGGGCGTGTATTTGAATATAACCTGCGCCGAGGCATTTACAGAATTAACAGCTTAAGCAGCGCTGAAATCTCCTCTTTATATTTCCCACACCTGCGCTCGTGACCCTGCATACGCCGCCGCAGCTTAGACTGTCGAGAGTCTGCGTCCTCAGCCTGCCGTCAGCACGGAGACGTAACGTATGCATGCATGCACCCACGAGGGCCGGCCTCATGTGTGTAGACGGGCTGTACATGAGCAGCAGAGAGGAGAAAAAAAAAGGTTGTATTTATTATCATCATCGTTTTTAGTGCAGTGAAACCTGTCTTGTTCCAAAGATATTAAACACACACAAAAGGGCACTGAGAAGGTATAATGGAGGCGATGCCCCAATTCTGTCAAAATGTTCCCTCGCTGAGTCCTCCTGCTTCTTCCCGCGCTGCTTTGTTGCACGGCTCGCCTGTGAGAATCAATCAGCTCTTTACACCTGGGTTATGATGGCCTCCGTTCGCCCCGCCGCGTGTTACCGCGGGACCGTTAAAAGCAGGACGGACTTAGACTTTCCAAACTAGCCGACGATTGAGACGCTCTGCCTCAACACGCCGCTGCAGAAGTGCTAATTACGAGCGCGGCGGTAATTAAAAGCAGATGGAAAACATTTTGAGTTCTCTTGCAAAAAAACACACATAAATATTCTGATGATTTTCACAAAGCAGATGATTCATTTTGTCAAATGTCACAATCGTAATAAAAATGAATACTGATAACCTAAAATGGCACCATAACGTCCCCTCTGTGGCTTAAAAATGAATTTATTACACACTATTACATTATTTATTATAATCTGCCTAAAACAGAGAGTATCAGTATCTTTATTTCTCTTATTTTACCTTTATTTTCCAGGAAGTCCCATTGAGATCGAAATCTCTTTAACAAGACAGACCCAGCCGAGGTAGCAGTTATTAATTCTATGACATAAGTTGAATGTTAAAGGTGCTATTTGTAAGAAAAGTCGATTTGTGAGTCTCATTCCCAACTCGTCAAAAACTGACACTCTTTCTTACAAAAAGCACCTTTAAAGGTCACATTTAATGCAAAGTTTTTCTATCGTGTTGAGTCGAATAAGTTTAAAATTTTGCATTTTATTGAAGGTGCAGTATGTAAGAATCGGACTCCAAACCAACAGGGGGCAGCGTTTTACCAGAGTTAGCGCTAAATGCTGCTAACTGTAGCTGCCTTAAGCTAGTTAGCTCAGTTAGCTGTGCAGCTATAATTCCTGACTGGGAGCTTGGAGTGGTATTATAAATAAAAAGGACGTGGATGGATTTCTTCACATTCTGTTGATCATTTTTGTTAATTTTTAAATGTTTTTAACTTAAATTCTACTGCAGCCTTATAGGAGAAATCGTAACTCATTTGAAATGCAAACACATGATGTTTATGTAGAAGTTGCCCTTAACTTTATGTGTAATAACTGAACAAATTCATGTGGTTTCAGTAAAAGTACTGACATCGACTCACTGCGACTAAATCTGACACTTCTGTCATAAAATTGGATGTAAAAAGAGGCCACTGGATTTTCTTTCTGGTACCGTGCCACTTCTTTGTCTGGCTCATCTTTATTTTATATTTACGAGTAAGGTCAGTGCTTAAATCATACGAGGCGCCGTTTACTTCAAACTATCTCAACAACAGAAGAAGCCGTCACTGCTCAGAGCTCGGAGGAGATACTTTGGTCTAAAGGATGAAGACGTATCTTGGAAAAAATACCCCCTGTGCTTCTAGGAATCCAAACTAACGTATGCATTTTAAGTTGTGTCACAGAGTTTATTATATTCTTGTCACCAGGCTTCACGTAAGACAAAAACCACCTCACAATCTTAGATTAGAGAACGGCTGACAGATTTTAATTAGGTGTGTTGAGCCGTCATTTTCCTGCATTAATAAAGCAAAACCCATCTCCACTGCAGTGCAGATTTGTCATCTCCTACCTATCAGTCGATCAGACTTTGTTCGTATTTGCACTTTTCATACAACTAATAGTAAATTTCACATAAATAACATGAATTAAACGCTTTGATTAATAAAACACATGCAGAAGGATCACCAATCAAAACGCCTCCCCTTCGTTTCAACACCAGCTCAACAATCTGAGTGAAAAGCCAAATCCCCTCCTGCTTCAACGACAGCGCACACGTGGGCCGGCATGGACCCCACAAGTCGGCGCAAAAGCCAGTGACTCACGCCGCCCCGGCCCGACCCAACAGCGCCCTAAAGAGATTCCCACGATGACCCCCGTCCCCAACGAGGCTGAAGTCAGGCAGCTGTGGAGGAAAGTCCCCTCTGGCAAGAAACCCCGAGTCCAGCCACGATTCAAGGAAAATAACTTCCTTAAGATTAATATAAAATATAAATATAATAAGATAAATTAATTCAGAAAGATTTGAAAGTAATTCCTAGATAACCTGTCTGGATTCACAGCGAGTCAACCAAGTTCTCTAACTCCTGAGATGAAACGTGTTTTTCAACCCGAGCTCTGACGTTTCCCTCTAAACCGTGGAAAAACTTTTCCGTCAGTGAAAACACAGCTGCACAAACTAATCCAGCCTGGAGGGGATGTGTGTCCGAAAGGCAGAACAGGTTTCTTCCGTAGGCGTGAGCAGAATCCTGATGCTCGGTTAAGGGTCAAGAGCTGCGACCTGGCGCCGATCTTGGTGGCAGATCCAAGTGTCTCCAGTAGCAAAATGACAAAGATTAACTGTCCCTCGGAGCTTGAAGGCTCATAATTAATGCCGCCTCACTTCCCTCTGTGCCTCTGCTGGGAGGAGGATTGACACTGAATTGATGGAGTTGCCATTTAGGGGTCAGCCGCGACCATGATGGGACAGACGGCAGCGGGCACGTATTTGTCAGGTTTAAGCCTACATTGATCTGTTGAGCAGAATCTTTAATGTCGCACGTAAAGAAAGAAAAAAAGAAGCCTTGTTATCTGTTCGGACGCCAGAACTGAAAAGACGACAAATAATTCACAGTAATGCGTTTTGTTTTCCATTTTCTTTATGAAGCTTTTTCAGCCCTTTATTGTTCTTCTCAGCAATAAACAACAGTAAATAGACGCAGCGGGCTCTGACAGGTTTTTGGTCGAGCCTTAAGTATTTTCTGAACTCTGCTGGGTGTAGGCTGAGGGAAACATGCTGAGTGGTGCCAGTCACCGTGTGGAGTGCGGCGCAGTAAACAGCCTTAGAAAAAAAAAAAGGGCGGCTTTGAAAGGCTCCCTCCTACCTCTGAGTGGGCTCCGCAAATCCCTCCATTGAAGTGGGCTTATTTCTTAACAGCGCTCCTACCGTTTCTGTATGGATCCTCGGGAATCCTCTTTGCACATAAACACCCACAATGAAGTCGGCAAAAAAAAAAAAATAAGGAAATGTTCTGTCATGAAATACAGTCTGATACATAATCAATAGACGGGGGCGTTGGAGGTGGGGTTTCTTTTTCTCCGTGCTTCGACTGACTGAAGATACCAATAAGCCAAAGGGCCAGTGAGGCGTACGGTACAGTGGGGTGTATCAATTCCTGTGGAGGTGGACAAAATCCCCCAGATACAGCCGCAATTGGAAATGGAAGACAGTCCTACTGTGTATATATGGAGGTTAAGTCCTTTGGCCTCTGCCTCGTCCGAGTCGACTCTCATAAAACAAGCAGAGCTGTGTTTTATGGTGCAGGAAGACAAAATGCCTCCAAGACTTACCGAGATATCAGGAAATAAATATAAGGGGATCTATGTCTAAATCTCTTTCATGCCAACCTCTGAGAAAATTGGAAATGGGTAGTGAATAGCTCAATTTGTCTTGATGTAATTTAATGGCCTGTACCTGTTACGGGCCTCGGTCTAATGCAGTAAAACACAATGAGCGAAAAAATGCTACTCAGGGAAACAGGCTGAAAACTGCCCGGCAGCTGTCTGAAAGCTTTTCAATTTTCCTGTGAAAGCTCTGTTAAAAGGCACGAGTATATAAGGGGGGGAAAAAAAAAAAAAAAACAGAAAAACCTCCAGACAGATTTCTCCATTTCACTTCACCCGCAAAAAAAGATAAAGTCAGATACAATACATTCAACTAATGACGGTGTTAAGAGGGTTGTCATCTTTTTTTGCCGAAGGAATACGATAGGAAGCGTTTATCCGGTCGTTCGCACTTCGTTCAAAACGACATTAAGAGGTTCATTTATGTGTCAAGTGTGAAAACGCGCACCTTTAAGAATACAGGCTGTCAATGGGAAAACAAGCAGTCATTTTTTTTTATTTCATAAAAGGCTCCTCGACACAGATGTGGTCAGCGTCTGACAGTCGTAGCGGAGTCATGAGATGAGGTTTGGATTGTTGTGCTGCATCCCGCTGCAGCTGACATTAATGGCCTCTTATTGGGCTGCTGAAGGCTATTAGCTAAAAAGGACAGAGCTCTGGACCTGAGGTAAGTTGGGAGGATGTGCTCTGCTGGTTAATGGCCAGGATTTGAAGTAAAGCGCCACGCTGACTTTGTTGCCGATATACAGGAAAAGAAGAGGCAAATCACACAGCATGATGCTAATTACCTTTGCTAATGTCCATGTTTTTAAGGGGAAAACAGAGTTTAGATGATCTGATTCAAGGGAAGGTGAATATTAAAGTCCAATTTATATCTTTAACCGTCAGGGTGAACGTGATGAGGCATGTTTGGGTGTCAGTAAACAAAACGCAGCATCTAATTAAACCAATTAAGCTGCTAATTGGCCAGCAGCAGGGAGCCAGCTGCATTTCGACACATTCGTACCTCAGTGTCAGCTCAGTCAGTGGTACCGCTAAGATCTGATGTCCACCGGATCAAAGTTATACGTCTCCGAGCTACGGGACTAAAGAGGACACCTCTTGGAGACCTGATGAACTGAGAACATCTGTGTAATATAGCAATGTCCAGTGAAGTCCTTCCCTTTGCCCTGATTGTTTCTTTCACAAATTAAAAGAAAGAAACGTATGATTCCTGTGTGTTCTCTGAGTATTGGAGGGCTCAGTTATTGTCCCCTTCCCAGTTGCTTGACTATCTTGATTTTGTCATCTTCCATTAAAGGCTATTGCCAGTGCAACCTAACCTGACTCTCGCCAGATGCATTTCGTTCCGCCTAGCTCCACTCACATACATCTGGGATCGCTCCCGTTGGGAGGGATTTCGGCACCAGATTTTATGGTTGAGCCAATCAGGACCGCCGGGCGAGAGTTTCATAGATGTGACGTAGCGGAGAAGCGACTGTTTTGATTCAGACAACAATGGCGGCTCGCATCGAGGAAGCAAGCGTCAACATTGATGCTGCTATTTCATCCGTGTTGTCCAATCTACCCGACATTTTTCCGTTAAAAGAACGTCGCTCGCATCGACGTCACAGGTTGGTTTCGATGTGAGTGGTTGAAGTAGCACGTCAATAAAGATGACAGACAAGTGGTTTATCCAATCATATGCAAGGATTTTTGATAAGGCCCAGCCTTCTGAAACACATCTCCAATGGAGCGATCCCAGATGGATGAGTGGAGCGAGGCGGAACGAAATTCATCTGGCAAGAGTCGGGTTAAGTGCAACCCTTCCTGTTGTCACAAATCAGTCTATACACGCATTAGCCTTTCTAATTTGATCCTGCTATCATGACACTGCTGTACTATTACTATACTACTGTACGTTCAAACTAAAGAATTATTATGAAACATCTCAGGTGAAGCTCACAGTTTGGTTATTGTGGTCTTGGTTAAGTGAGATAGTTTTAGATTTTTGAGTCTCATCCCACCTCGTCAAAGACTGATGCTTTGGGATTGTAGAACGGATTGGCCTTCAGTATTTGACAAGTTGGGAACAAGACTCAAATGTTGACTATCATATAAAAAGGAGCATTAAAATAACTACTCCCTTCAGGCGATCAATATCGGCTGTTGCTTCCACAGGGTATAACAAACAAACCCTACATTTGGTGCCTGATGTTGTCCCTATGCGGACAATCACAGAGACCGGACTGCAGAATTTGTGCCTTCCATTATGATTTTTGGGAGAATTTCACTAGTTTCTACCGCTTCTATTTCCATAAACATTTTTTCAAGTTGCTGTTTGACACAAATTCCCTCAGATTCCCTGATGAATGTAGAACCAAATAAGCCCCTGGGATCCGTCCAGTGCACACAGTCTTTTGGAGTGCTTGGGTTTTAAGTGTCATAGATAAGGGCAGGCACTCAGCAGAGCATCATTCAAGAGAAGTGTTTCATTTCCCCCTCGTTTTTTTTCAGGGTTTCAAAGTGGAAAATTGACAGAATCTCACCCCTCATCAGTGTGACTAAAAGGGAAGCCGGCTCTATCTTGCCGACGAAAAAGCATCCTCACACTGTCAATCTCACCCCGGATACATGAATGTCAGAATCATCAAACAAGACAAATAACGGGATCTGTGGTCGACATCGTTTCCTGTCTCTGTCCCACTGGTTTCACACACAATCATTACCAGACCAGTAACCCAGCCACAAGGCAGGAAATTGACTTTCTTTGTTCAAGGCCAATCTAATAGTTTCTGATGTTTTCCAACCACTATCACTGTTTGATCAGCCGAAAGTGAAGTCTGGACTACATCTCAAGGCAACAGCTACTGATAGTGCATCAGGAGTAAATGTGAACTGAAGAGAAGGTCCAATAATTCACAACACTGATCACAAGCTAGTATTGGTTCCTAAATACAGAGACTTAACCACAACTAAATATAACATATTCATTGTTTTCTGCTGATGCAAAATCCACATATATCCACTTAACTATTTTAAAAACTAATAGATGGACTGATGAAAATACCTAGATGACATTCCCGTCATCGGCAGCTGTACTTGTTTACATGATTAATGCTGTTTGGCAAATATTAGCATGCTAACAAGCTATGAGATGGTGAACACAGTAAACACTCTATCTGTAGGTATCAGCCTGTTTGTGTTGTAATTGTACAGTTTCACAGAGGTTTCAGAATATATGAGACTTATTTTCTTTTTGGTGGAATGTGGAAAGATCAGAGTGTACTGAGACCGAGACTTTAAGGGGTTGAAACCAGGTCAAGACCAAGAGAAATACAGGACAAGATCCAGTCGGGTGATATCCCTGCAGTTGTGGTCTTGACCGGTCTTGAAATAAATTCAAGAGTCCTCTTTGTCAGAGGCTGAGGTACAAAAATGGTCGATTCTAAGATGACACCAAGACCCTTAAAAAGTGGTCTGGAGACAAAGATTGATCTCGACTGCTACAACACTGCTAGTTTGCGAAGTTGCCAAGTTGTCATAACAGTTTTACTACGTATGTAGCATGTGGATTTTGGAAGATCATGGGTGACTTCAGACAAACATATAAAACGTATGGATCCGTGTAAGTTTCAAGGCCGTGCAAGTTATTGGAGTTTCCAGAGAACAAGGGTGAGTGTTGGCAGGGATCTTTTCTGTATAAATGAAAAGACACTGCAACCTTCATTACCGTTTGCGATCAGATCGATCAGCTGTGGGGAAAAAAAACGTTCACGACTTCGTTCTGCTGTCTTGGTTGGTTACCATTTCGAGGGCCAGACACAATCAACAGAGTGACTCCATGTTATCTAAAATAGCATCGGGTCAATGTCATTTCTGTCTCATTCGGCTGCACAGAAAGCAACCGAGAGTATCTATTTCATATCATATGACTGGTGTTTCGGGATCAATAGCCCCAAAAGTCCACAAGGGAAAGCCCTCCGGCTCTAGTCTGAAATCAAATTGTAAACAGCCTGAAATAGCTCCGGCGTGACTAATTCCCTTTCTCTGCCATAACTACTGAGATTGTAAGTGGCTTTTTTGTATGGACCAGAAAATTAGATTCTTTACCCTATTAGAGACACAACCCCCCACGCAAGATCCGACCAAAAAGATCTGGCCTGTCAATATTAATAGCTAATATGATCAAAGATGGGCCTGCATGTTTTATTAGCCATCTGGCAGCTCTGTTGGGCAATTTAAAAGCAATTTTGGAGTTGTAACATTTGGGAGAAACAAACAGAGTGGGGGCGTGAGGGCGTGTGGTCGACGAGAGACCGAGAGATACAGTAGGTGCAGGCAATTAGCTGTATGGCGATCCCCTTGTTAAACGGCTGGCGATTGCCCAGGTTGGATTGATTTACTGGCTGCGGTGCGGTGACAGCTCCCGTATCGCAGCCTCACTGCCCACTGAAGTGTGCATTAGGACTCGGTGTTTGGCAGCAATATGGCTTTTTACATTTAACAATTTGTGCCCAGACGGCGAGTGGAAGGGACTCAGGAGACGAGTTGACAGAGGGGGAGCCTCCCATCACTTGTCAGCATTGTCGGGGGGCAATGCCTTATTATCCCGAGTTCTGCTGGCTCCTTTTCATGTCGTTTATCATTCCCATCACCTTTTTCTTTGTGGCCCATATCAGAAAGAGAGAGACGAGGTCCGGAGGGGATATATGTAGATAAATATGTCGAAAATTGGCTCAGTATGGATTCATTTGCTCGCGCGGACCCTCTTTGTTTGGCGGCCGACCGAGGTGGCTTTTGTGCGTCTGCCAGCGGAGCCATGGCTCTCTCCATCAATGGCACGCCATTCAGGAGATAAGCATCAACTGGCGGGGCCCACTCCACTGACACCGACCACTTCCTCCCGGAGTCAGCAGATTACATTTTAGAAGTTGACAGCTTGTTATCACTCTGGATAGCAGGAGGGCTTAATCTTTTGTTCTTTTGGGGGCCGGCGGAGGGCTGAGGAGTTGTCGGCTCAGGCCACTGATTCCGCCGACTTCCCCTCCTCGTGCCCTCTGCAGTGACACACACGGTGAATAGGCCACTCTCTCCTCCCGCTCTTTTCATCTTCCTCTAAGAGTGCCTGCACTTTGTAGAGGGATTACAGTGATGGAAGCCTCAGCGGTGCACAATGATATCCATTCAACACGTCTCCCTGGCAGACAGGGGATGGGTTCAAGTCTGATTTGATAATGGGCACGCTGGCTTTCGGTCTGCGGGGACGGATCACAGCTCCTAAGGCAGGGCTCGTCCTTTGGGAACAATCATGAGGAATCCCTCTCAGAATAATATCCGTGACCATAATAGGGGAGGAGAAGGGCACGGTTCCTGCACAATATTGCAGCTCGTACTGATGGTGTTCAGAGGGAAGCTTTTCCTTCGCCGCTGCTGCAAACTCACCGTGCTTCAGAGGAGTTTTGAGACTGGATGTTTTATCGGAGATGGCAGGTCCCAGATGCCAAGGCTCTTAAAAAGAAAAAAAAAAACATGCAACTTTTCTTATGTTGCATGTTGACCCTGACTACCACAGCTGGTCGTCCAGCTGCCTTTTGTCCGAGCTCTCCTCCGTCAGTTTATTCACGGTACAGTTGATAGACTTCATTTTAGCAGAGATCTGAAAGTCATTCATCCCTGAATAGATGATTTAATAAGGAGGCAGATTCATATAGGCTCAGATAAAAGTCCTTATTGTGCTTTAAGGAGTTGAATGGTCTATAGAAGCAGGTTCACTCTTTTAATAACAGATTTTCAGCCTTGGGTGTCTCATCTTTATGTTTGGGAGAGAGTCACTTGTCCTCACAGATATTAATTGACCTGTTTAACAGATTAATAAGATACACAGTCCTGTTGGGCTAACAATAACCCATCTTGCATAATCTCCCCTTTCCTGAGCGGTTGATAACTTGTGCAACCTTGAACATTGGCATTTATTATCACTGCTTTGCTTTTGAAGCCCGGAAGATGTCTCCTTGGTGAGAACTGTGGTTATATAACCTCCACTCTCTCCTCCCACTCGCTCTTTGTATGTCTCTTCCTGTCGACGGCGTTCGCAGCCTCTCAAGCCTACTGGAAGATGGCTAGAAAGCTCAAACGCACAAGCTTTTTTGGGGGGTGGGTCGGGAGTGCCTACGACAAGGCTCTCTGCTTTTCTGATGTGTTTGCAGTGGTGGAGACAAGTTTTCTGACAGCAACATTATGTTTGATATGAGGAGACTCATATATGGAGGCTGTAACAGAGAAATCACGCTGCTTATGCAACACATCAGCGCCGTCCGATGAAATTAATTCGACAGTTAAAGTTTCTCGCTGACAGTCTGCAGACAGGCAGGAGAAGATAGCATCCACGGCAACTTTGAAACGTTCCTATCGACGCGAAGGAGCGCAGAGACAAATCCGTAGACTCGAGTAAACGCCCCATTCACTTAGACCGCACGATAAAAGAGGACAGGTACGATACAGACCACCTGAACCATCTGCTAAACCAACTCTCTGTCTTTCTATGTGGGGAGAGGAACGACACAGCGTCTTTTGTCACAAGATTGATGGGAGGACAGATTTTAATAACTGCTCAGCAGAGATGAGATGATAAAAGATTTTACTGCGGATTGCAATAAAAAACACTCTCTTATATGTAATCTAACAGGCTCCTGTAGACACTTTAAGCTCCAATCTACTTTTGTGTAACATTTATACTGTTTCTACTGTGTACATTCACACATTGATTGATATATGAACTTTACCGGTTATGATGTCCACAACACTACTTCAGAAAGCTTCCCGCACTGTCTTGTAAGATAAGCTGATGAAGGTCTAAGTACCCAAACGTTGGTGTCAATAAACTTAATTGCAAGTGAAGTGGACAGTGTGCGGGAGTTCCTACCGACTGTCGACCTTCAGTTGTGCAAAAGCTGCACTCAATAAAAAAAAAACACCCAAAAAAGGTTGGTCGTGGTGTATTTTTATTATCGGGATAATGTTCTCGAATGATTGACTCACTTCTGTTGGTTTCCTGATTCATTTTGAGTTGCCTCGCCCTGTCACCATGACTGAAAGTACAGCTTGGACATTGCGTTCGCCACAAAAACAAGTTAAATGAGATGTGTGCAAATGCTACGGATTCCAAACTAAAGGACAACAGGGAGACGAGGTTACCACCATTTATTTATCCTTTATTTGTGCAGGACGACCTCATGACTCATGATAACTTATTAAAGATTCTTTGTGAGTCCTATCTGTGACGCAATCATTTGTTTCCCTGCTAAATGTCAGGTTAAAGTGATTCCAGTATGTTTTAAGGGCCATTTCAGTCTTTATCATAAAGTTTTAAGAACATTTTGATGATTATCCAGATAATATTAAGATGTCCAGTGCTCAGTCTCTTGCAAAGAGGGAAGTAAACCTTGCATCTTTTTCCAGTTCGACTTCTTCTTCCAGTATTGCTTTAATCTTAGCTCCAATAACCAATCAAAGGGTAGAAGAAGGTTATATTTAATTCTAATGCATCACTATTAGATTGGCTTTTGCAAGTATTTTGCAAATTATTCGATGTGTTGATCAAGATATCAGTTAAAGCAACGCGTTCAATCATTTCGCTGTCTTATTATTGGTTTCTTAAAAAAGTTTGAGAGTCTAATTGGAAAGGGTTAGAGGGTAATAGTTTGTTAAGGGAACAGGTAAGGTGGTTAGGGTTGGGTAGGGTTAGGGTTGGAGCTATTACCCTCCAATGTTGTGGGGGAATAGTTAAGTCCTCACAGCAACTAATGCATCCTAATACGGACGGTATAAAAGAAATGCTACAAACTCAGGCGGATTTGTTTGCTGAGGCAGATTTGAAACAAGGCCGTCCTGCGAGAGGAAGCAGCGAAACAGAGGTTCTGCACAAAGTTAGAAAGCTGGAGAAAGAAAAGGATCATCAAATGGAAACTGGCCTGTCCGATCAGAGGTCAGAAAGCTACAGATTGATAGGTAAGTAGACAATCCAGTGGGAAGAGGAAATGTCCCAACCCTTGCAAAAACAAAAAACAAAGACACCTTGACAGACAAACTTGTCTATCTTGAGCAAAAGATGGTGAGGCACGCCATCAGGTGACTCCTGGAGCTATTACCCTCCAACCCTAAGTTGTGGGAGTAGGGTGGGGATGGAGGAACGATGAGAGGGGGAGGCAGAGGAAGTCTGACTTGGGTGTTGAGATCCTTGAGATTTATTCAAAGAGCTGCAGGAATCTTCTCCCCAGAGAAACTTTTTAGGTTTGGCTTTCTTGACAGTCTCGGCCATCTTTTGCTCAAGATAGACAAGTCTGTCTGTCAAGGTGTCTTTGTTTTTTGGGTTGGGACATTTCCTCTTCCCACTGGATTGTCTACTTACCTTCAATCTGTAGCTTTCTGACCTCTGATCGGCCAGGCCAGTTTCCATGCGATGATCCTTTTCTTTCTCCAGCTTTCTAACTTTGTGCCTTGTTTCAAATCTGCCTCAGCAAACAAATCCGCCCGAGTTTGGAGCATTTCTTTTATACCGTCCGTATTAGGATGCATTAGTTGCTGTGAGGACTTAACTATTCCCCCACAACATTAAAACTTGACGCTAAACTGCTTTGCTGGCTTGAAAAATTAAATTTTTCAATAATGGCTGGCTGCCGGCTTTAATTTGTACGAGGAGGGAGTATGAAGAGTTTGAAAAAAAAAAAGTGTGGTCTAATTACGAGCGGGATTCAGAAGTTGAATAAAAGTTTCTAATGTACGAAAGACTTTGTGAGGTTTTGAATGAGATTTCTCGCTCATATAATGAACGAGTAGATAAAAGTTGAGAGCATGAATAGCTGGAAGAGAGGGGAAGTGAGAGTGAGGCTTGGAGATGCTGTCTCTGTTCGAGTGTGTTCACATCTGTCATTATGACTCTTCTGTATACTTCTGCAGCTTGACCGCCGGAAATTTGAAGATTACTTTGATTGTTTTTGTATTCGATGGAGTAAGTTTGTCGGGTAAAAAGTTGCAACAAAGAACGTGGATGTTTTATTCAAGCGCACGTCGAGTATTTGCTCACTTAGACTCTGTGGCTTAAGTGGGAATCTTCGAGAAATGGACGGAGCGGCGCTAACAACCGAGGCTCTGTTGTTGAGTTGCTTGATTCATTGATTCTGCCAGAGGAATTCAAACTAAAAGGTATCCTCTTTTTAAAAAATATATATTTATATATCTGTAACAGGCTCTTTGAAACTGACCAGTTTTTTGGGGCTAATAAGACAAAGAATAAGAATAACAAACCCTCAACATGTTCTGTTGTTTTTGTTTCAGTTTCATGGATTCGGAGCAGAGATGTCGGGTTTTTTTCATGTTGCTCTTATTAAGTAGTTTTTGATAGCCAGTCCAGTTCTGACAAATTGGTGCTACCATGGGAACAAGACTCCCTCTTGTACCGAGAGAGATTTGGTGTCAGACAGAGAGTTAAAACGACCAGAGACACTGGCAGGACGGTGTCACGGCGAACAAGAAAAGCCACGTTTAATCAGTGTCGTCGCTGAGGCCGACCTGTTCGCGCTCATAACGAAGAAACGTGATGAGAGCACACGCATCGTTCAGGAAACTGCATCTCACTCGGCATTTTGTTGCTTCTGGTGGGTCTGATGTCAAAGTCTCACACTATAACGGATCAATCCATAATAATAAAGGGCACAAAAGCAGATGTGACATGACAATTAGTTTGTATTGCCACCGGATGTGGGCGCCAATCCTAAAATAGATTCGGTCAGTCATCCAAAACAATCAGATACCGGCAGAAAATTGGAATTTGGAGCATGAATGTCACTGCGAGCCCCGTCTTTGTTTGCATCTGTGATTTTCCGACGGCTCTACGTTTATCTGGAGCCGTCCTCCTAAAGATGAACCCCCCTTTTGTGCTCCCGGCCGCGGAGGGTGTGTTGAGGCTCAGCTGTGGGTCTGGCGGTGACGGACTGACAGCACCGAGAGGCAGCATCTGTGATTACAGTCTTCAAAGACATTTTTCAAAAAATCACCCTCACTGTTGGATCCACCTGGTGCTCCAGCCTTGTTCTGTTTTGTTTTTTTCTTTTCTTTGGAGTTTTTTAATGCTGCCCAGCGTGGCGTTATGGAAAAGGGCACCCTGAAAGCCCCCCCACCACCGGCAGGACGGCCGAGCCGTGCCCTCCGGCCCGGCGGGGGGTCTTCACCCTGCGCTGCTTGCCAGTGGCTCAAAGGGTGCATCTTCAACTCTGCTGAGTTGAAAGAAAGATCACAGCTATGTTTTTCTCTCTCTCTTTTTTTCTTCTTCTTCTTCTTGTTTGTTTGTTTCAATCAGCGTCCTCCCACTCCTCCTCTCATCCTCCCCCCTTTCGTGCTGTACGGTTGCTTTTCGGATCTGTGTTTCATATTTCATGGTGTTCTGGATAGCACAAGATCAGCTGTTTTTAAAGTTTTTTTTTTCCACTTTTGAGAGTGGAGAACAGTTTGGAGAGTGGAGAGCTCTGCCGTGATGTGATTTGTGGCTTGTACAGCCAGTTCCCGCTGGACTCTGCCACACAGAGTCGCCTTTTTCTCACGGTAGAAAAAAAGAAAAACTGAAAAAGCAATTGTTCCATTTGAAGTGTTTCAACCTTAAAGGGATATTCCGGTGTAAGTTTAATCCATGGTCTAACACACCTTGACACCGAGTAAGACTCCCCCTCGAGAGGTCAAGTTAGCTGACCGCTAGCTTAGCTAGTTTTAGCAACCTCAGAAAAGACTGCACAAAAACAATACACTGCTGCTTATGTCTCCAACTAGAAACCGCCATCAGAAAGCCACAATTAATGGTGAGAACAGCACCAAACTTCAGCAACAGTACATGTACAGTCCCAGCACACAGTACGAAGCATCAAACATCTGCTAGCTTTGCTGGATTTGTATTGAAAACACAGCACAACTCACCCTCTCCTCCAGCAGCCTGCCTGTGTGGGGAAGCCCTGACGAGTCGATTACCGAGTGCAGTAGATTTCTGCAGCTCAAGGATGAAAATGTATGATTATTACTCCATGGAATGCTCAGTTCTTATTATCGAGAGCTGACAGGGAAAAGAGCGGAAGTAATGGAGTAATAATCAGACATTTTCATCCTTGAGCTGCAGAAATCTACTGCACTCAGTAATCGACTCGTCAGGACTTCCCCACACAGGCAGGCTGCTGGAGGAGAGGGTGAGTTGTGCTGTGTTTTTAATACAAATCCAGCAAAGCTAGCAGATGTTTGATGCTTCGTACTGTGTGCTGGGACTGTACATGTACTGTTGCTGAAGTTTGGTGCTGTTCTGACCATTAATTGTGGCTTTTTGATGGCGGTTTCTAATTGGAGGCATAAGCGGCAGTGTATTGTTATCGTGCGGTCTTTTCTGAGGTTGCTAAAACTAGCTAAGCTAGCAGTCAGCAAACTTGAGGGGGAGTCTTACTCGGTGTCAAGGTGTGTTAGACCATGGATTAAACTTACACCGGAATATCCCTTTAACAGTTTATCTAAAAAAAGTCTTCTCAACAATTAATTCTTAAAAGCGCTCATCTTTTCTGCTGCAGCACAGATTTGAAAAGTGAAATCTATTTGTATAGATTGGCATATAGAGGCTATTGGGCCGAGCGGGATCAGATGGCGGAGAAAACAGATTATGTTGCAGGGCTCCCGTGGCATAACCCCGGGCATTAATGTTAATGGAAAACCACATGACCTTGCAGTTGCCTCTGAGCGGCTCCATTTTAAATCCAATTGACATGGACCAGGTCTGGAAGAGGCTGGAGAGACGGCGATGCAGGCACCTGATACCCACGCATGAAAATAGCCTGTTTTTCTCTTTTTTCCTCTCTTCTCAGGGTTTCCCAGAGGCCCCTGGCACTTAGTTGTCCTCTGTTCCCAGAGATGAATGCGAACCAGCGTTCGCTGTAATAGTTGCTGGGATACCCTGTGCCAGCAGGAGTCACGTGATCCCACCGCTGAGCAGGTAGGCTTACACCGCTTTAGCATTCCAATCAAGGTATGTTGTTGTACTTACGCTCGGAAGACAAAATAGCCCTTGTTTTCAGGGAGCATATTGTACGTGACGTCGGTTTCCTCGGTGCCAGCTATTGCTTTCCGATGATCCTCCTGCTGTGGGAGGTTACGGAGGAGGGGGGGATAGTGCCGGCACAACAGAAAACAGGCTTTGTTAAAGGAGCTTTGATGAGAGAATGGAAAAGCAGGGTGAAATAACACGCAGTTTTTTTTTTTTCCACAAACATCCGACGGGCGGATTTGCATTCAAACATGGTGCAGCTCCACTGCTCCGAGGGTCATCAGCACAATTTAATTACATTAAGAGACGGCTAAATTGGACTTTGCAAACAGACATGGCTTAAGGGATTACTGGACCTCTGACGGGGAGATCAAATTTTACCTTCGAGCATGAAACAATATGCCCAGTTCCTGGCAGGCTCCGTGTGGACAGAGAGAAAAGGGGAGGATGGGGAGTTGGAGGGTGGACGGCCGCATGATTAATTTTATTCCACTTTTTCATTTACTGCATACGAAATGGGCTGCGTGCAGGAAAAAAAAAAAAAAAAGCATAGTGTTTCAGAATAAACTGATCACAGCCAAGAAAACAAGCCTCTGCGTATCTAAAGAGGATGTTTATCTTGATGGCTTTACCTGCTCTGCCTCCACACTGCTAACCTCTGCTGTTCTGTCTGCACGTCTACTGCAGGTTTTACTATTTATTAAAACTCATCGAAGGCTCATTTCTTCACCAAATATGGACCTTTTTTACTGCCACTTTCTCTGCTTATGGCCGTAGTGGGAAAGGAATCGACGGCGCTGCATCACGGGATTGAATGTAACATGGTATTTGAAGGGAGGAAGTGTTTTTTTTATGGAGAAAACAGACAATGGAGTGTGACATTTTCAGACTTTGTCGCACCGACTCCGCCTCTACACTTACAGTAGATGTCAGCCGGATTAGACTTTGCACAAAATCAAAGGTATTGATGACATCCTCTCTGCCAGAACATGTATTTTTAACATCAACCTTGGTCGGGTAGCGAATGAAGTCAAGAAACCATGAGTGACTGACAAGCTGTAAACACAACACTGACATATCATCACCTTTGGACGCAACATTGGCGTAATCTTTAAAGACCATCTGGTCAATGTAAGTCCAATATTCCATCTCTCTCAGCTCTGATTTTAGTTTTCAACCCCTTCTGAGAAAAATATCTGGCTCTTTACCTGCTAAATACCCCGCTCTCTTCACCTGTCAGGTGTCTAGCTGTCCTGTCAGTCTTGGTTTTTGTAGCTCACTGAAAAACTGAAAAACACCCTCTGGTGCAGCCGAAGAAAAGCAGCATTATAGCAGTGTGAGAGTGGACGAATTCAGTAAAGTCGGGGCCTGAGAAAAACCAAAAATGAGCTGAAATAAGTTATAAAACTCACACAGACCTGAAGGGAACTGCAGAGGTGATAATCCCCTGTGGATTTATCACGACGCGCGACCTTTTGCAAATAGGTTTATTGGAAATACTACATTTTTTTGTTCTTTAATTAATGCGTACAGAACCAGGCACGGATTGTGTGACATTCTCAGTAATATGAGAATATATTTCAATGTAATCACATCTGTCGAGAGTTTTGAATTTCAGTTTTCAGACTTGTTATTACAGGAATGAATTCCGCTTTTGACAGCCTGGATTTTTCATTTCATTTCATTAGATATGTGTCATGGCACTTTCATGCTAAATAGGCTGAAGTATTATATTTGCCGCTGCCGATCAGCGGTGTAAAGTGTCGACACCTGCACGCTGCAGCTGGTATCTGATGGGCACGGCGGCGAAGGAGAAGGAGCGAGGCAGCGAGCAATACTAATTTCTTTAATTACAAGTTGCATGTATTTACTAAGAAATCTCCGCTGAGAGCCATGATAACATCTCAACAGTCTTTTCACGTTAATATTACACATTTGGACAAGTTTCTTCTGTTGTTTCAGCCTTGTCGGTGGGTTGATGGTGTCTGAGTTACACCAGGCAGACTGTAGATACACATTTTGATATTTAATAAACCAACAGCACGACGTAACTGCCACATGATCACAGTTACGCCAATTGATTGAGTTTATTTTAGGTTCATGTTTTAGTTTATCTATTTATATTTCAGTAATCATACGAGATTGGTCAGTTATTTATTTATGGGAAAAGTAAAGTTCACGTTCTGCATATTTAAAAAGATGAGTAAATAAATACATAAACACTTAAATAAAGTTTTAGATCAGAGATTCTGTGAGGCAGTTTACCCCCCTTCTCTTTGCTCTTTGGGCCCCCTAGTGGCGTGGAGGCCCTCGGCATGTACCCAGAATGCCTGGGCCCAGGGTCTGCGTTTAAAAAACATAGTCCAAGGTTTCTGTAAGATCGGTCGTACATCAACATTTCTACAATAAATGTTATAATGCATTTTAAATTACACATACGAGCTGAATTTAATGTCAAGAGGTGGAAGGAATGGTGGTTGCGCGACATTTTCTAGCCGTGTTTGCGACGACAGAACCGGGTAAGCTGAAACCGAATCTTGTTCCAACCCTAACAAAGTAGTTGTTGTGCCACAAGCACAGCGTTGTCACAATATAAAACTGAATATTGAACATGAAGGAAAGTTTCATCATATCTGGTTTGCAGAAATTACAGTACGAAGCCTCAAACATCTGCTAGCTTTGCAGGATTTCTATTAAAAACACAGCACAACTCACCCTCTCCTCCAGCAGCCTGACTGTGTGGGGAAGCCCTGACGAGTCGATTACCGAGTGCAGTAGATTAGATCCATTACTTCCGTTCTTTTCCCTGTCAGCTCTCGATAATAAGAACTGAGCATTCCATGGAGTAATAATCAGACATTTTCATCCTTGAGCTGCAGAAATCTACTGCACTCGGTAATCGACTCGTCAGGGCTTCCCCACACAGGCAGGCTGCTGGAGGAGAGGGTGAGTTGAGCTGTGTTTTAATACAAATCCAGCAAAGCTAGCAGATGTTTGATGCTTCGTACTGTGTGCTGGGACTGTACATGTACTGTTGCTGAAGTTTGGTGCTGTTCTCACCATTAATTGTGGCTTTTTGATGGCGGTTTCTAGTTGGAGACATAAGCTGCAGTGTATTGTTATCGTGCGGTCTTTTCTGAGGTTGCTAAAACTAGCTAAGCTAGCGGTCAGCAAACTTGACCTCTCCAGGGGGAGTCTTACTCGGTGTCAAGGTGTGTTAGACCATGGATTAAATTTACACCAGAATATCCCTTTAAGATAACATAGGCTACCTCTGTTCATAGCACTGATCGTTCATTTTCCCTGGCACACATGCGACAGCTTCATCTCTCCTCCTCCCTCTTTGGATTGCTCTGCATTGTTGTTTGTGGGTAAACACACAGGCTCACCGGAGCAGTGGCTCCTCACCGCCATAGTAATCTGAAAAATGCCAAGAGGTGTAAATTCGTGCCGGCAATTTATCTGAACTGCCGGCTCTTCAGGTGTCTCTGCTCGCTGAGAAAGCGGCTGCTGTTTCACCAATTGTCCTTAAACAATTACTTGGGAGAGGATCAGGGGGAGACTGTTGCCAGTTAAACTGCAGTTTTCTCAGCTACCATTGTGCAGGCCATCTAAACCACGGGATACAAAGCTCTCGAGCGCACTGCAAGCCAAATAAAGAGGTGGAGAGGGAGGGGGAGGCAGATAAAAGCTGACACCCAATGTATTATAACTCAGCTCTATTAGATATGAGCTTCTGCCAGGGTGAAGCACCATAGCTTAAGGCAAAGATACTGCTTGCTCATTGTGCTTTAGTGAGGGGGCTGGGAAGACTGCGTAGCCACTGTGTTCTGTACACAGCACACAGTCTCTCATGCATGATTTAGTAAAGAAGAATCCTTCCTTCAGTATTCAGTAACCATATAGCAGTCGAGATAAAAGGATGTGCTTAGGCTGCAAAATGCGTCCAAAGACGTAAACCATATGCTGGAAAAATGACTAGTACTCAAAGGAGAGAGAGAGATCTGATCTCAGGACTGATGACAGTAAGATTTCTGTTTTAACGTATCAGACTTAGACAGATGGACATATGTTTGACAGCATCTACTGTGGCGATATATAAAGTTGTATAAAGTTTGAGTGTCACTGTTACATCAGTCACTCGACGGCTTTTATGCAAATACAAAAACTCTCCAAGTAGGGCTGAAGACTTTTTGAGCTAGTCAGTAAATCAAAAGATTATGTCAACAAAAACATCTGTGTGTTCTGTTGCAGAGATGTCTACTAGATGTTAGCATGCTAACCAGCTAGCCCCGCTCGTGTGCGTCACGTAACAGCGCTCCAAGCTCCCAGTCCGGACCGCTCGCCGCACGGCTAACCGAGCTAACAAGCTAAGAGAAGCTATAGTAAGCAAGAGTTAGCAGTTAATAATGAAACGCTGCCCGATATAATTGTGTTGGAGGAGGAATTTAAGGGGGAAGCCAATTCTTACATACTGCACCTTTAATTACCAGTCAGTCGGCCAAGTTACTTGACTGATAAACTAGATAACACAAAATAATGACTTCGGTTTGACCGCATTGCTCCAATAGGCCCAAAAACATCAGACCCATATTGAAGCTACCTCATCACAGAAATCTGATAACATCAGCTGGAAGCTTTGTTGTATTTTTAAATGAAAAATTACAGGATTTTTCACGTAATCTGTATTTAATTTTGATATTCTAGTAACTATTTGTAATTTGTGACAAGACTTTTGATGTAATTGTGTCCATCTCTGATTTTCAGTTGACATATTTTAATGGTGATTAATACGTTGATTCATCACTGAAATTCCTACAAAACAATCTAATATCAGTAGATAATGTACAATTTCTGTCCTCGTTAACACAGGTACTTGTTTTACATACACTAATTGAATAATTCTAACCTGTGTGATTGTCTGACTGCCTGTATTTTTTGCCGTGCTGGACTGTCGATCAGTGATGTCGCTGTGTTTTATGATTGTATTGCCTCCTGTGACACGCTCCTTTAAAGTGATGTGGTCACCGAGCGCTGCTGGTTTCATCACATGCATCTACGTCTCGTTCACATGAACATCGGAAGGACGAACACGATCCATTTTTGTCTGAATCCTCGACAGCATAAACTCATTTCGTATAAGCTCTAATGTGTTTTGGGCTGATATTCAATATGAATATTAAATAGTGGTTGTCATGGTTTGTATATTTTCGACAAAATTTGTGTGTTTTTCTATCGTGTGTGTGTGTGTGTGTGGGTCCTACGCGTGTCACTGTGAATGGCCTTTTATTTCACCTGCCACCGTGCCTGAAAGGATCTGACAATCAGGGGACTATTAGAGGGTTGGAGAGTTTCCACTCTGGCTAAGTGGCTCTTTTTGCTGTAGGAATGTGACACTGCTCTGATATTCATGAGTCACAGTGCTGTTGACAAACGATAGTGTCTCCGCTCGGCGGATCGCGGCTCGTCTGACTACGCCGGTTCCATCGCCGGAGAGCCCACTGCGACTGTTCATCATCATTATCCTCGACCACCATAAACACGTCGACCGTTGACAACATTTAAACAATGAAATCGAGTGTTTTTTCACGCTAACCGCGTGACGGACGACATAGAATAACCCCAACATGTGCAGTTGCTCCCATTTAGGTGGAGAGTGTACTACGAGCCAAAGATGCACGTAAGCCAGCAGATGATCGCTTGTTTCTGAGACATGAAGCAGCTTAGTTTGACACGCTCAGGACACTCTTCCATCACGGCTGCTTAAACCCCAATCTCCTTAATGCTGGGAGCCGAGCAGAAGCACATCGGGTCCCTTCATGAGGACAAAGGTTTGACTCATTTGGAAATTGAATGTACGGCCTCCCTCTGTCAGGGTGGAAACCCTGACCGCGGGGCCGCCCAGCTGGAATGAAAATGGAAGTGTGTGTGGGAGAAAACGTTCTCTCCGCCGCGCTGGTTAAACCTGAACGCAACACACACCGAATAATACTGAGCTGCACAATGTACATCTCTTCTCTGACCTGTTATGTGTGCTAATGCATGATTACATGTGCAGTATGATTGCTTTATGCATTTATGTGCATTAATGTGTGTACTTATTTGCTGGTATACTTATGCAAAACACAAAACCTACATGCTTGTGTGTATTTACAGACGGCCTCGGTGCATCAATGCTTTAGCTCACTTGATGTATGCATCTCTTCCTGAGTGTGTGACTGCTTTTTCACTCCTTTGTGTTTGTGTCTATACGTTGGAGCGGTCATGTATTATGTTGCAAATACATCATATTTCATTCATCCGGCGTTTTCCACAGCCAACATGATTAACGCAGCCACATGGAATTGTTTGACAAATCTGTGGGATAATATTTTGCAGCTGTGCCAGAACGCTAATGGTAAAAAAAAATGTTTATCGAAGATTTCAACATTTAGTTTTCTCTATGATTTCATCTGTTCCCCGATCAGAAGGAACAGATTCATGTGTTGGTATGTCCACTTATAATACAGTACGCAGTCTGAACTACAAGAAGGAGAGACCATATGACATTTGACTTAAGGAAGTTAAGGCTATACATTTTTTTGTTGTTGTATTAATGCCACTAATATATGGATAAGGTTTTATGCCTTTTCATGAATAAACTGAAAAAACAAACTGATCTTAAAGGACAACAGAGTTTCATACTGTTTCACTTTGTTTGCATGTGGCGGACCCTGCCACCTTTCTTCAGTGTTCTGGACCTTATTTTACTCTCAGAGCAGCTTGTTTGTTCACTCTTGGAAAAAATAAACATCTCTGAGTTATTGTAAATATAAAAATTCTGAGTTTAATTTAAACACTACACAGTAGAGATAATATCACCAGATACTTTAAAAGAGAGGAGACACATTAACCACAAATAGAACAATCTGTCACATCAGAGATGGTGTTGATTGACACAAGCATACCAGCCAATCACATCGCTGCATTGGTGGAAGTGCAAAATTAAGATTCACAACAGTTCCAGCTAATTGGGCGCAGCTGCAGACGGACTTCTAAGAAACACGGAAGAGGAGGATCTCACACTAACACACAGGAATACAAAGATTACCTGTGACACTCTGCGCTCAGGTGGGATGAGCCGACGGTGTCACTCTGTATCGAGCCATGAAAGAAGTTGGTGTAGTGAAACCGCGCATACAAGTTTAACCTGTGGGAGAGGGTGCTTAAACCTTATTTTGGGGCAGCCACCAAACGTTTTATTAAATCTGACTGAGGCTTTTACATGTCCTCTTGACCATTAAATGTGGAGTTCTGGCTCTCTCCACATTCATTTAGACTGGAGCAGTCGCTCTGGTCAGTCTGAAATAACTGCCTGGTGGTTATAAAATGAGAACAGCCAAAGGAGCAGCCACGACTGACAGACCCAGTCAGAAAGAAACAGCAAAAGCTACGTCATCGATGGAAGAAGTCATGAGTTAGTTAGCTATGTAGCTGCTGACTTATACCATGAAAAAATATTTTTCTGCAGCAAAATATTTCCTTTTTGCTTCGTTGTCAGTTCTGTTAATGTGAGGTGATTCGTTCAAAGACGCCAACAACAAACTATTAAGTTTAATTCTATCATCAGTTGCTTCCTCCGCTGCTCGTCAGCCCACGCTGTGAGCAGACACTGTCACCAGAGCAGCAAAAAGTTTGGACTATTGTGTGTGAATTGTGTTGGCAACATGTTTGTGTGGTGAAAATAATCGTGTCAACACAGCGTGATGAGGAAAACTGAACACGACAATGTTAATCATGTGTCTTTGGCAGCATTGTTGCTGGAATCCATTAAATCAATTAAGAAAATCTGAATGATTGCCCCCCAGACTGAGAGCTGTTCCATCCTGCAAAGACTACATTAAGGTCGGAAATGAAGAAGATTAATTATAGACTAAAATGTCGTGTGGCAGAGCTGAGACACAAATATCAGCCTTTACAAAAAGCTGAACCTTATGTCGAGTCGAGACTGACCTGGGCCTTGTTGCTGGACCATCTCTGACAGATCCCGCTGGTGGATGAAGAGAACCAGACCTCCAGCGGCGAACAGCAGGAGGAACCAGAGGGAACAGGGCAGCCTCCTTCTCCGTCCACGCAGGGAGTCCACCACTATCTTCCACTTCATCCACAGCATGATGCGGCACAGTCAGACGCTAATGTAATAAGTTCTGCAGGAAATCAAAGAAGGAGCGGAAATAGGAGAGAGGAGGAGGAGGAGGGGGGGGCGAGGGAGTGAGGAGAAAAGGCAGAGCGTTCAGAGTTTTTCATCACTGTGGAACAAAGTCAGACAGTCATAGAGACATATTGTACTTTTTTAACTCCACTCCATTTATCTGATAACTTGATTTACTAGTTAAACTACCCACAAGTGTGTAGACGGTTTATAGACGAGGCTTCGTCTCCAGTTTAGTTTTTATCTTGCTGTATTTTCTTAACATTTGCTAAACACCTCCATGTTTTAACACACATATATGTGCTGAACACATGCACATATACACACCTATACATGCACACACACATACAAATACACATACATAGTTTATGATATCACGTACTTAATATATGCTGTACGTATATCTGACCACATCTATATCTTATAAGTTATTACTGCAAATGTATATTTCATAACGTATTCATGTTTTATTCACACAAACATGCATACATCTATGAAAACACCTAGATAGTGTCTTTTGACAATCATCTCCTTGTGCCTCTTCTTGAACTGGATCATCAGAATGATTCAGAAGCTGATTTTGAGGTAAAAATGTGACATGATGTCGCTTTAAGTGTCGCAGTATTTCTTTTCCTTGAGTAGGCTAAATGATCTGAATTCTTCCTCCTCTGCTGGGAAATTGCAGCCCGTGTTGCTCCGACTGATTCTAATAGACGGATGCTGCGTTCACTTGAGGAGAGAATCTGGTTGTTCCTGATTTGAAAGAAAAAGGGAAGAATTCCCAAAATTGTCTCGAAATGAAAACAAGATAGAATCCTTCCATTACGGGCCTGATTATAGTGTTTACATGAGCATTAAGTCTGCTGCTCATCAGCACAAAGACCGAGCGTTTCATTTCAGGTTATAGAAACACCGAGGAACAAAATAAGCTCATGTATATGGTGGATGGAAACACGTCTGTCTACGTCGGTGAGAAGAAAAAAGAACCATGACGAATCAAAGCTGTTCAAAAATTCAACATGGAAACAAGCTGTGCTCGCACCTTAATTCCCCCAAATAAAGCAATCTGTCTTCTGTTTGTAAGGATGTGGTTTGGTAAACGCGGCATCAGCTGGACTGGCATGAGCGCGGACCGACTCTGGGCTCCGGCACACAGCAGAGCGACCGGCGAGCATCTGTCTACAGATTAATATGCAAATGAACTTTGGTGACTCCTCAATTCACGAGTTGTCACTGTGGAAAAGTAAAACTGTCTCTGTTTCAGTAAAGTCAGGAACTTTTACTTTCACATAAAGCCAGAAGCTATAAATAAGCCGTCAAATAACAAATGTGACATGTTTCAATGCCGCGATGCTTGAATATACAGTGACTCCTGTCGAGGTTTTGAGTTTTTTATTTTCGACTTGTTAAGACGGAGGACAAACACAGAGGAAATGAAATACGGCGCGATGCACAAAGACGCAGCTGAAAGAGAAATCCCAGGAGGCTTCCAACAATGTCTCGCCACATAATCAAGGTAAGAGACAATAAAACAAAAGACGCCACAAAGACATCACGGAGGAGAAACAATGAGTAGAGAAGGAAGTAAACTGAGTGTGGATGTGTTTATTAACTAACTGAAGAGAGGAGACATTTTAATACATTTATTTATTTGTTTTTTTCAGTTGATCATTGTTGGCGAGCATTTTTCTACTTTGACATGAAACTTTTGGGCTTTAATCAGCGCAGCCTCAGCCACAGCGGCGGTTCAGCGGGCTTCGCTCTTGCATTATAGTTACAACACTGCTCCACCCAGAGGAGAAGAGTTCAGCCGATTCCACGAGGACCAATTATCTCCTCGAGAGGAGATTTCATGCTTCAAAACTGATGCTGAAACTCTCCCGGTATATAATACACGATAATATCTTCTCACAGAGGTTACTTCAGGTTAAAACGGCCTTTCGTCTTGTATTTAGAGACATTACAAACATGTAATATATCAGATTTGTCTTTAGATAAAGAGAAGCAATTAATGTAGTGGAGACTGCATATGTGGAAAAGTAGTATAAAACCTTTTGTGGCTTCAGAGGATGGCTACAGAGATGTCATTCAGTGGTTGGGTTGCATTGTGGGTAATGTAGGCATCAAGTTTTTGTACTATAATACTGTCGGACTCATTATGGACAGCTTATAAACAAATGATCAAAATGGATGAAGCAGAACAGAGTTATCGCCTCTTTTATTCCACGCCTTCTTCTTCCTTTTTCAAAACCTGTTGCCTACATTTCCCACAATCCACTGCAAGTCCACTGGTCTAGTATTCCTATGGACTCATTTAAAAACAAATGATCAGAATTGACACAGCAGAAATATTGCCTTTTTTATTCCACGCCTTCTTCTTCCTTTTTCAAAACCTGTTGCCTACATTTCCCACAATCCACTGCAAGTCCACTGGTCTAGCATTGCGCTCCTTTGGACTCGTTTAAAAACAAGCGATCAAAAGTGATACAGCGAGAAATATCGCCTTTTTTATGCCACACACACTTTCTTTTCAAAACCTGGTGCCTACATTTCCCACAATCCACTGCAAGTCCACTGGTCTAGTATTCCTATAGACTCATTTAAAAACAAATGATCAGAACTGACACAGCAGAAATATCGCCTTTTTTATGCCACACACACACTTTCTTTCCAAAACCTGGTGCCTACATTACCCACAATGCAACTTAGCCACTGAGTGACATCACTGGAGGCAATTTAGGAGATTACATGCAGCTTCCTCTGGAGCTACAAAAGGTTTTATACAACGTTTTTCACATATGCAGTCGTGCTCCTGAAAACCTGTAAACACACTTTAACATGTAAAATTGGCGGAGTCGCCCTTTAACTGTCCATTTCCTTCCCTCATGCTGTCAGTGGCCGCCCCCGTACAATACCATCACGATGAAAACGACTCCTTTCACTCCATTTGATCGACACGGTGACACATATCAACGTGAATAACACCACAGCACTCGCGTACGTGCGGATTAAACTCATCGCGGACATGTCGAACCATTAATCCACCCTGAACATCATCTATACAGCCTTTTATTAACATTTCTATAGGAATGTTTCAGAGGTCAATCTGAAGGGAAACCACGCAGGCAATGAAAAGAACGGATAAGACGTGTCATTATGTGGTGCAGGAGTGGATTTCTCAGTGCATAAGTGTGATTATTATGCTTAATAACCCTTTATTTGATGCAGAGGAGAGACGGGAAATGGATTTATTGTTCTATATTTCTCTCTGTCTTTACACTGTGTGTGTGTAAGACCTCCCTACAATAGTCAATACAAATCCCTGCTGAATTAAAGTAGCTTCAGCGAAGGTTAAACACTGACATTGAGAGCACAGCATATTGTATATGTCACAGATGGTCGTGTGTCTTGTTGTTGCACAGTGAGGATATAATCCCCCGTGAGCACAGTGCAGTTAATAACAAGTGTGGAGTTCGTTTGTGTTTTTGCAGCCTCAGAAAATGTTTGTCACATCTTCTGCTTTTTGTCTGATCTTCAGAGCAGCAGAGAGGCTGAAGCTGATGAAGAGGAAGCGCAGAACAGAGACGGAGAGAAGAATGCTAATGCGAGATAATGCCACATTCCTCTTTTATGTGTTTATAACCAGAGAAACTGCTGCGCAAAAGATATATAAAGGATGCATTCATCGCTGGGTCTGCTGTGCAGGTCGCATGGTTGCCATGCCAACTCTGGCGCTAACCAGGAGGCTTCGCTACGAGCTGTCCGCCATCTTTATCCCCCGTGTGTTTACACCACCTCGAGGAAAACCTTTTAATAAGCAGACATGCACTTCTATCTGTTGTGTCAGAGCCGTAACACTCACGAGGGTGTTCTTTAGCGGGATTAGAGGGACTCGAGCTGGTTCACCGCCAATACCTGTTGTATCACCATCTTGTTCATAATCCCGAAAAAACTACAGCGTCTCTGGCGCTAATCTTGCAGCATCGCACCACACCGGTGTAGATGAGAAGAAATACAGTCGACACACGCGAAGAAATTCAGATTTATCTTTGTTTTCTCGAATATTTGATAAAGTGAGTTTTTCCTCCCGACACTTTCACGGTCACGAAAGCATCGAACGCAGCAAAGCTTGAAGACGCGCTCCTTTCATTCTGTTTTCTCAACAGAGTTTGACCTTCTACATCCCGGTGTCATTCAAACTGACAGTACAAAACCACAGAATGTAACCTTATCAAAGGAAATCATTCCAGGCTTTCACTCCCATTTCAATTTTTTTTTGTGTGTACACGGGGGTCAAGTAAACAACTGTCAGCTGTTTTTTTCGGCTACTGGAGATTTTTTTTCAATATATTTTTTGAAAGTGAAAAACAAGCACTCAGATTTATACCACCTCATGTGCACTGTAAGGAACGACAAAGGAGCACAAATTCAGCAAAGCGTGAAAAACATGCATTCATGTCAGTGTTGATTCGAGGGATTTGAAAAGAGTGATCTTGTTGTCTTGGCCTCAAGCGAGCGGCTGGTTTCAGCGGGTTTCCTTTATTTTGTTAAGCTGAGACTGTGCCACTCGAGCCTCCGCACTGTGAGAACGCCGCGGACGTTATTTTATCACCTCCGTCTTCCTGCAAGTCCTCATCAGACAAAAAAAAACCCCAAATAGGTCAACTGTGAAAGCAGCTTATTACAATCAATATGTGCTGTAGTGATTACAGCCGCAAAGGAGGAAGCGAGGAGAAGAAGTTAAAAGAAGCAGAAAAGTCCATAAAGGAAGGAGGAGGAGGAGGATGGAAGGTCGAGTGAAACAAGTTACAGGACTTTTATTCAGGAGGCCGACGTTCGAATCCAGCGTGAAACCAAAAGTCACTGGTTACGTCAAAGTTTGTACGTTAATGTCGTGATTTTAACCTAACAATTTCCAGTTTTCTCGCCTTAACCTGTAGGTTTATGATGATGCCTGTCGCCGACACACTCTGTAATGTTGTGTCGATATGAGGATGTGATGCACATTAAGTGTATTTCTGTCTTATCAGTAAAAGCTAGAGTTGCAAAGCAGCATAAAATTTGAGGAATGAAAGAGTGAGATTACAAAATGTATCCATGTAAGATCAGATAGATAGGAATTCAGTATAAGTATAAAGCAAAATAAAAAACAGCATAGTATTGAGAGCAAAACTGATCAGGTAATCGGCCCCCTTGGTGCACCCATGTTTGCAAAAAACCCCACATGATAAAGTTCCCCACCACATACAGCTGCCCTGTATGTGCTGGGTCCACCACTATACATATATATGAATACAGAAATATGTTGTCTTCTCTCTTGCACGGATTTGTACATTGGGGAGACAAAACAACCTCTCCGTAAAGGAATGATACAACACAGGAGGGCCGACTCCTCAAGACAGATGGTTCGAAAGACGAGTAAAAGAATCCATCTATGTCAAACTGGAACGACCGTCTCTGAACAGAGGAGGTGGCCGATGACATCACTTATCATCCACCTACAACGCAGTACTGAGTTCCCTCCACAGACGGCTTGACAACCATTCACACCTGGGCTCACCTAGCAACCCACATGAAGATTCGAGATTCAAAGTGCTGGATTAACGACCCACAAGAGGTCCTAACGACTCTGTAAGGACACTCCCACACAGACTTTAAAAACCTTCGACTCCCCTCAAGTTAGTTAGAACTGAAGAAGCCTCTTGAATGAGAGGTGAAACATCTTCAAGAAACTGAAACAAGTACAGTTGCCTACGATATGACATGTTTTCTGAATTATGCCTTTTTCCGACATCATATCGTTTGTCCATACACGCCTGGGATGAAAGCATATATTTCAGCGTCTCTAAATTATCATATTTATAAATGACATTGTTATATTTAACTGTGTAGCTGAAAGAGGAGAACGCATTCTCACTGAACTTTACCTGAAATAATGAAAAACAAAAAAAGGATAAAAACAAAATCACGGCAGCTGTCGAGACTTGACACGAACATCTCATTATGATCAAACAGCGCTTCATTTTAAAGACACTGCCTTTGTACTTCACTTCCAAACAGATGTATGTGCCAAGATGTGACTTAACATGTCCCATTTTTTTGCAACTGTTCCGTGTCAGAGCGATAATGTTTGATGCTCATGTTTAATACACAGAGCATTGTGCTTTAACGTTTCAAGCAGACGGAAACAGACGGCAGCCAAACGAATGTGCCGCTTATATACACTTCTTCAACGGTGATATCTTTTCTAAAGTCACCTAGTAGCTCATGAAACATCTTTTTTATTTTTATTACATAATATCTGCACTATAGAAAACTCTTAGTGGCCTTGTCGCTGTAGGATACGGCCCTGCATGTTTATAAAGAGCCAATATGCTGCTAGTATGCATACTAATGAGCATCAACTTGATGGTGAATATGTGCACCTTAATAAAAATGGCAGATTTTTTGTACACTGCTCCACAGGGGTGACTGAGCTAACATAAAGCCAGTGGTCATGTTCGTTTCACATCTCAAACAACCTGCCGAGAACATCATCAGCCGAGCATCAGTACTATCGGTGAGGTGAGGCGACTGAAAAGCTGAAAGTGATACTTAGCCCAAGACTGAGACTCCTGAACATCCTCAACACTCCACGATAAAAAGAGTTTAATGACTCATTATAAACAATATTACATTTCTGCCTCTGTGAGTAGAAACACTTCGTCTCATTATACAACCCTTGAGTCTTGTTCATAAAGCTAAGGTTTGATTGCATGTCATACAAACTACAACATGGTGAGACTGGTATTCTGCATTTAACCCATCCCGAGGGAGCAGTGGGCGACGGTCAAGCCAGGGGACCGACTCCAGATCTGAGCGAGCGCCTTGATCAACCGAAAATCAACCTAACGTTAATGTTTTGATGGCGGGGGAAACAAGGAGCTCCCACGCAAGCACTGACTGTAACCCCTCACTCTTCTTTGGCTCACATCAAAAACATTTTGACGTCCCTGCAATCAAACGTCGAAGTGTCTGAGCATTAGCGACGTATATTTGAATATGAACACAGCTAACAAGCACGAATCAAACACTGCATGTGGGCTGAGAGCCTCACAACACGCTCCGGCAAAGAAAAAGAAAAAAAAAAAAATCCATTTTCATCACCTGCTTCCTCACAAAGGTTGGGAGCATTTCAGATGACCTAGAAAATATTCTGGGATATTTATTTATTTTTTTTTAATAGCGTTCGAGTCTAGTCCCTCTAGTGTGTCAGTGAAAGGGAACGGCGCTGGCTATCAAACAGAAAAGACACGGAAGCCGTTGCCAGGCCGGTTTCATAAATTAATGATCACGTGCAGGGGAGTTTGACGAGGCGAGAGCAGGAGCTGGTATAGGAATCGTGTTCAAAGCGTTGCTAATTGCCTTTATTTATGACAGCCGGTGATCTCTGGGATGAATTAATGCATTCGCCACAGTGCTGTGATGAGCCTTAGCAAACAGTGGAGGAGATCAGCTATCAGGCCTGCTAGCTATCTCCGGCTGCCACTTAGTGACAGAGAGGGCCTATAGATATTTGTACAAAGAGATCTCCTATTCAGCAGCACGAAAGTAATGCACATGCAAACAATACCCTGAATATATTCTTTTTTTTTTTTTATTATTATTATTTAATGGAAACAGGCAGTTACATACAAAATCATACCATGTACACTGTCAACGCACTGACCAAAAAAAAAACAAAAACAAACAGACAAAACTAACTTGACAAAAGAAACAAAAACAAAACAAAAAACAAGCAGGACCAAAAACAAAAGGGATGTATATATACAAAAATTAAATGTTATAATTATACATTTACTCAAAACTTAATTTTTTCCATTTTCTGTTATGCATTTCTACTTTGTCTTGATTTGTCGCGATTATTTTTTCCAAAAGAAATTGGCTTCGTACTTTATTTTTAAAAAAAAACAAATTCAAATTCCTTTTTGATTGAGCCTTAAATATAAATATTTTCCCCAAAAGAATTACTGTATTTACAATCTGTGGGCACTTTGCATCAAGTACTCCCAACAAAATATTTAGCGGTGCAAATTCAAAATTAATATTTATGGGTCTTAACCAATTTTGAATATCTAACCACAGTCTAACTACATGTGGGCAGTAAAAAAAAAAAAGTGGTCCGTGTTAAAAAAGTGAAGTTTTTTATTTGTAGCCGTAATTCTATAGAAAATCTTAATTTGGAAAATTCTAGAATATGCATCGATTGATATTGTATAAAAAGACCTAAAATAATGTTTCCAGGGGATCAAAATATTAAACTCGTCTTCCCAAAATGAACAGACTGCATGTGGAAAAAATGAAAGACCATAGAATATATTCTTTATGTAACTCTGAGGCAGTCGTATACGTGCAAAGGTGCAACAAACTACAAAACCATGTGG